>JANAVB010006397.1:13374086-13488511 GCA_029216955.1 Iris pallida | reverse complement strand
CTCTGCCGAGATCCCGCACTCCGGGTGCTCCGCATCCGTGTCTCTTCCCGGAGGATCCGCCGGAGCCTGCGTGACCGCGCCGTCAGCACCGTGGTCTGCCACCACCGCTGAGAACACCCCGAGCCGGCGTGCGCATTCCCAGGACACCTCGATCAACTTCTGCTTTGAGCCTCCTCGAGCCGGCGCTGCCCTACCCAGTTCAGATCCGCCGCAGCCCCACCGGGACCACCAGATCGGGCGGTCAGATCCGAACCCCCAGCTTCTTCCGCTCTTTCTCGGCGCTGTCCGCGTCGCGCCTCTCCGCTGCCCTTGGCGAGACCCACTGCACCACTGGTGCTGCATCGCCGGCGATGACATCCAGCGCCTGGATGTCGTTCCCTTGGGCCGCGCCACCAAGCCCCGGCGCCCCGCTCGGCGAGCCGCCACTGCTACCGGCGCCGTCCGACCCTGCCACACTGTCGCCTGGCCCCGTTCCTTCCACCTCCTCTCCTTCTTCGTCCTCCCCTGCGCCGTCTGTACAGTCGCTGAGCCGCGAGACCCAACCGCCGACCACCGGGGTGGAGAGCTCCGCCCCTTTCCCCTTGGTAAATTCCTCTCACACTCTCTTTCTTCCTCCTTTCTTTTCCTTTTTAAATTCTTTTGAAGTGAATGAACAGCAGCTAACAGCTGTTTTTGTTCCTTCATTTTATTTAATTTTAATTTTTTGTTGTTTTTGTTTCAAAAAAAAAAAAAAAAAAAAATTTTTTTTTGTTTTCTTTTATGGGCTAGGGTTGTGGGTGTTACTAGGGCTTTAAGGCCTCTAAATAAATATTTTGGGGCTGTTTGTATTCTGGGCTTAGATTTAATAGTAATGGAATTGTATGAATATGTTTTTCCAATGCTGATTTTAGGTTTATATATACATGTATAAATAGTTTTAGGCTTGGCATTAAATATTTTGTACATTAAGTATGGGCTTAGTCTTATTCATAAACATAAAAGGAATACATATATTTTTTGGGTTGGGCTATTGTATAATATTACCTTTCTAAATAAATTGATCATATATTAATTTGGGCCTAATATTGTGACTAATCACATATCGGCTTTGTATAATTTGGGCTTTACTAATCCTTATGGAATTTTATCTTTTAATAGAGATTAATGATTTCATAGTTTCAAATATTTTAGTTATATATACTAAGAGTTCTAATTTTGGGTTTTAATACCTTCTAATACTATTTTGATTAATAATTAAAGTATTACTTTCTTAAGTATAATATAATTTTCTACTATCTATTAGTTTTCTCAATAATTTTCTAAAGGGTTTATAGGTATTTTCTAAATAAATAAATATATTTTTCTAGTTAACTAATTACCTTTTTCGAAGTTAGAAATCTCCTTAAATTATTAGATTATCCTTAATTGTAGCTAATCGCATTCATCTCTCTTTATCAACCCTAGACAAACGGACTATACTGGACCCAACGGAATTGTCGGTTTTACTAGCTAAAGATCTCAGACAAGTGCACTTTCTGATTGCTTTTCGATTCATAGTAGTCTTTTCATTTCATGTTTATACATATGTCTTGCTGCTTTTGACACGCTCGTCACACGGAGTAGTCGGGAGGGGAAATATCTAGTAGACATGTGGACTACCCAGAACTATCTCCCGTGTCTTTCGTAGAGAATAGCAGCTGCACACGACACGTGCAGGGGACCGAATTTATCCCCTAGCCGTTCACATGTCGAAACGGATATTTCACACCACATAGGTAGAGGTATTTTATTTATTTTCCTTTTCTTCTCTACCGTACCATGTCATCAGTACCTTCTAGTTTTCATCTCTCATATGTTATTTTCATGTCTTGTTAATTCTATTGTGTTTTCGCATTGTCGTCGGTTTTGTACTTGTTCCATTCCTGACTGGAAACCAACATTTTTCAGGTTTAGCCGCGATCACTCTTAGCACTGGGGAGGCATGGGTATGCTGAGGTCAACCTAGAAATAGATAACAGTTGTATCAATTTCATTAATTGTAAAATCTTTTATTTTCTTTAATTATAAATGTTGTAAATGTTGTAACGAATTTAGAAATGTGAATGAGCAGCAAATGTTATATTTTGAGCATTTACTTCTTGCGGGCTTGACAGCGTTCTAACCGTCGACTCTGCGGCGTAGGCTGGCTTGGACACGTCTCGTATCCGAAAAACGGTGCGGGTTGTGACACCTACCATCATATAATTTCTTATCTTTTCTGAGTCGCAAACCCTTATACACCATTTCAATTTGATTTGGAATTGTAATCCCTTATCTCAGACGATTCCATTATATTTTGCCTTCTCAATAAACTGTTGGCGTTCGTTTCATCATTATCCTTTCTGTTTCATGAGACCTCTTTAGATTTTTTTTTTCTATTTTATGATCATTTGATTATATTTTAATCATACCTAGATTAACTCGTGCCTAAAATGATTTCAATCACAACAATATTCTAACTCTATCTCAGGTCATATCTAGATAATTTTGATCGTGCCTATATTTTATCATCTTAACTAGTGATCATGACTAGAATCGATCGCGGCTGATGATTTAAATTCCATGTTTGATCAAGGTTAAGTGATTTTCATTGTACCCCGGCCCTTATCTTTGAAATTTCGAGGACGAAATTTTCTAAGGAGGGAGGTTGTGAAACCCACTTTCTGGAATTTTGATTAATTATTGGATATTTAAATTAATTAGGATTATTAGTTTAGATTAGGTTATTATATTATTATAATTATTATTGTTATTATAATAGTCGGATTAGGAAAACATTATTTTTTTTAAATTAATTATGGGATCTTTGATTGCTGCCTGTCCCGATCCCGTGCCCGGGATCCGACCCCGACCAAACCCGATTTTTCCCGGATCCCGTTTTTCGAACCCAATCTTAAATCCTTTTTTAAATGTAATATATATTATATATATATATATATATATATATATATATATATATATATATATTATATATATATTATAATAATTGGTTTTACATAATAAAAAAAAAAATAAACCCCCTCCCCAGCTCTCCCACTCTTCCCCCACGTTCTCATTCTTTCCCTAAAATCACTCATCACCACCACAGCACCATTGCTTAAGAGGAAGATGAAAAAAAAAAAAACACGCACACACACACCAGCACTACCTCTCCACATTCCCAACTCCTCCCCTCAAATCCCTCACTACCAGCACACTATTCTCCTCTACACATTTTATCTCCTCCTAAACTAATAAAAAAAACCCACACCATCACTTTCCACCACAACACCAACCCCCTCCTTCTTCCCACCCCATAACACTCTTCCCCAAACTCCAAAAAAACCCACAACCCTCTCCTTGACCGCGCACCTTCCGGCCAACCCTCTCGCGGCGTCCGACCCCTGCAGGCCGCCCTCGCTGGCGCTGACCCGCGGCAGACCGCGGCGACCCCCTTCCGGCCGCCCTCCGCGATCGTGTCCGACCGCCTCCGCCTTCTCGCAGCCCGCGTGCGCCCGACCCGCGGCCATGCCCCGCCGAACCCCTTGTTCGCCGACCAGCAGGTCCGCGGCCCACGCTAGCCACCCCGACCGGAGCCTCGCCTCCGCCCGTGTTCCAGACCCCCTCGAGCCCGATACCAGCGCCTCCGTCTGCTCCCCCTGTCCGGAGCTGAGCCCTAGCTCCGGCCGTCCGATCCGCCTCGGCTTCGCCTCCGACAACCCCCTGCGCGCTGTCCCGCCGCGACCGCCTCCCAGCGGCCTCTCCCCGCGCGCTCGCGAGCTGCCCCGTGGCCGCTGCCCTTCTGGCCGGCTGTCCCGATCGATCCCTGTCCACGCTTTCCGCGCCTCGTCGATCCCCTGACCCGTGGCCCACCGCTGTTTCGGCTTTCCTGTGCCATTGACCGCGCTCCCGTGCGCTGTCGAGGATTTCTTTTATACATCTGAGAGCTCTAGCCGAGCAACTGAGGTATAATTCCGTGTCCATGTGTCCCTCCCGTAGTTTGTCGTGATGACGCGGTCCTGACCCCGACGCGGGGATCGGTTTTATTAGTTGCGTTAGGGGATACTTCTTCCGAGTTCGGCTCGGATTAGTTCTGTGGATTGTTTCTAGTTGGTATGCTTGGCTAATATTTTCCTTTGGGTTAGTGATTATTATTTGGTTTCGGATTGGTTCTGTGGTTGTTTCCTATCTTAGTTGGTATGTTTTATTTTTGGCCGTGGCTTATTATTCTTGGGTTTGGACATTCATATTTCTGGTTAGCGGGTTTGGTTCCCTGGTTTGGGATGTTTATTTTGGGTTTGGATCTGTATCGCCTCGTGGCTAGGTTGTCCTAGTTGCAGAGGAGGTGCTGCCCAAATTTTCAGTAAAAACTTTTAAAATATTATTATTAATTAAGTTCGTTAAATTAAAATCTGTTTTCATACCCGGTCTTTGCAAAGGATTTCCTGTACGTTGAGGCGTAAGCCAGCAACGTGAGATTTGCATTACCAAGTCTGAGACGCCCCATTTTTCTATAAATTATATTTAATTATATTTTATTTTAGAACTAGTTACTGGCTTTTAGTATCTTTGGTGCAGGGCCTCGGCCTTCTGATTGGACCGCTTCACGGCACTCAGAGCTCGCCTCAGCCTTATTAATTTAATTTAATTAAATTGTTGTAAGGGCATATGCCCAGCTTTTTTTTATTTTTTGTGGCCCTGTAATTGTGTAGCTTAGGTTTTCTATTTTATTTTCTGGTTGTTGTTTGCGTAGCTAGGCGCATAATTAAATTGGATATTAATGATTTTTTGTATAAATTAATAAGGATTTCTCACATTAAATAAAATAATTACCGACTACTAATAAATTAATAAATTCATGTTTTCCCATTTAAAGAAATTTAGTTTTATATATATTATTAAAATACAAAGTTTTGCCAATTAATCGGTAGTTGCTATCTTCCCCAATTAAACCAGTAACAGGCTTATCCAATTAAATGACAACAAACATAGCTCGCGACGTTAGACGGTTTTCGGTAGATTAATTAAAAACTCAAAACTTGACTAGGGTCTGTTTCTAGAAATTGCAACTAGCACACCTAGATATGACTTCCTATGTTTCTAAGTCAGGATTCTCAATTGTAGGATTTCGAGGGCGTAGTTGACTTCCTCTTCAGTGCCGACATCCTGATCCAGTCATACAAACAGAGGCAAGTTACGGTTATGCTATCATATATTTTAATTAGTAATTGTCAAGTTGCATGATTAAACCACATGATGTGTCTGTGATGATGTTTTGATGATATAAAGTGCAGTGTAAAGTGTAAAGTACAGTGTGCAGGATTTGAATATAAGTGTAGTGTGCAGTGTGTAGGATTTGAAAATAAAGTGCAGTGTGCAGGATTAGTGTTTAAACTGTATATAAAGTGCAGGATTTTTCTTTAAATTGTATATAAAGTGCAGTGTGCAGGATTTGAAAACTGTATTTTATTTTTTTTAATTTTCCAGCATGTTAGCGACGGATTGCGACGTTTGGCGACGGATTTGCGACGCGGAAGTACGTCGCAAATATCTGGCCGTCGCTAAACGTCGCCTAGCATACTGACATGGCAAACCTTGCCATGTCACCACATGCGACGAATATACGTCGTAAATTGGCGACGTACTATAAATGTCGCCGAACGTCGCTAAGTTTGCGACGTTTTAGCGTCGTAGACTATTCGTCGCAACAGCGACGATTGGCGACGAACTCTTGATCTGCGACTACCTTTTCGGCAACCTGCTTATTCCGTCGCTAATTACGTCGCTAATTACTAATATGACTCATTCTAGTAGTGTGCAAGGACTCCATTGTATCCTGGTTGTGAGGATCATTCACCGTTGGAGATGGTTACAAGTCTGTTGAGCATTAAGTCAGATTTTAACATGTCATAAGAATGCTACAACCGAGTGTTAGAGTTGATTATAGAGATCTTGCCGGCGGGTGCTAAGTTACCTAAAGACTTCTATCGGTCTAGAGGATGGTGAGATCGCTCTGGATGGCATACGCGAAAATCGATTCTTGTCGCAATGGGTGCATGCTGTACTACAAAGACGACAAGGATGCAGATGTGTGCAGATTTTGTGGTGTTGATCGCTATAAGACAACTAGTACAGGAAGGTCTACCGGTGCAAGAAGATCGACATATTCAATGCACTACTTGCCTTTAACGCCGTGGTTGTAAAGATTATTTATGGTGAAAGAGACGGCCGAAAATATGAGTTGGCACATGCGAGAACAGATTGAAGGAGTGTTGGATCACCCATCCGATGGAGAAGCGTGGAAGCACTTTGATCGAGTATATCCTGATTTTGCTTCAGATCCGCGTAATGTCAGGTTGGGGCTATCTTTTGACGGTTTTACTCCTTTTGGTCTTTCGGGATCCCAGTATTCGTGCTGGCCTGTGATTGTCACTCCGTATAACCTACCGCCTTGGATGTGCATGAAGACTCAGTACATGTTTCTAACGTTATAATTCATGGTCCGAACAATCCCAAGAGAAACATTGATGTGTTCTTACAGCCTTTGATAGATGAGTTGAATCAGTTATAGAAAGTAGCCACGATTGTCACGTATTCATGGAGAGGTTAATTCCGATTGCATTTAGGGAATTCTTACCGCAGGCAGTTTGGGATCCATTGACGGAGCTTAGCATATTCTTTAGGGATCTTTGTTCTAAGAAATTGCTCGTTGATCGTCTAGAAAAGCAAGAGAATGACATTGCGGTAACACTGTGCAAGCGAGAGGGTGTTTCCTCCTGGATTCTTCGACTCTATGGAGCATTTGTCGATTCATCTATCCTATGAGGCATGTGTTGGTGGACCCGTCGAATATCGATGGATGTACCCGTTCGAGCGACATTTGAATCACCTAAAAAGAAAGGTAAAAAATAAGGCACGGGTCGAGGGTTATATTTGTGAAGCCTATGTTCTCGAGGAGATTACAAACTTTTGTTCGATGTATTTTAAGTCTCATGTTGCAACTAATAGAACGAGAGCTTCCAGAAACGACGACGGAGATCATGAATGTAATGATACAATACTAAAGGTATTCAATGCTCCAGGAAAGCCATCGGGTAAAATGAAGAAGAGATATCTGAACGATGATGAGCTAAGGGCTGCTCAGGTGTATGTATTACTCAACTGCGACGATAATGAAGTAGAGAAGCTGGAGGGATAAGTAATTAATACGTCTACATTATTTTAATAGTGTTGATTATTATACTATTACATTAATTGAACGATGTGTTTTCAGCATATTTAATGATGATGTGAGGTCAGGTAGGCCACACATAACAGAAAAGAACTAGAACAAGAAATGAGGCATTATTTTCCATCATGGTTGAGTGCATATGTAAGACTTGAGAACTCTGTAATTACCTTTCTGTATATGCACTTGAGAATGAGCTTAATTTATTTTTCGTGGTATTTAGGTCGATCGTCCATACGCAAGACTTGAGAATGAGTCTATTAGAACGCTAGCCAAGGGACCAATTTATGCTACAAAAATATGGCCAAGCTACTATGTGAATGGGTTTAGGTTCAAGTCAACAACTTGCCCGATCAGAGACAACTTTGTGGATCTCGATTCCACCAAAAACAGTTGTTTGTGTATCAGATCTTCGAACTACAAAGATGTTGATGCGGGCAACGATTTCTATGGCATCCTACGAGAGATTGTGGAGCTGACATATAGTTATGGAATAGAGCTGCTAAGATTGTGTTATTCAGGTGTGATTGGTTCAATCCGATTGAAGGTCAAGGTTGGAAAGTAGACAATCACGGTCTTGTGGATATAAACTATCGGCGTCGATATAAGCCTATGAACCATTTGTCCTATCAAGTCAGGCTCAGCTCGTGTACTTCACAAGTTATCCTAAACAGGGAACAACAAGGTCGGACTGGTGAGCAGTATGCAAGACCAAAGCTAGAAATACCTTTGAGGTTGACGATATAGCTTATCAAGAGGATGAACTACCTCTTGTAACAAATATTATATAAGTGGACACGATGGAAGTTCCTCATTACACATCTAATTGTGTAAAAAAAGTAGAATTATCTGAAGAGGAGATGCAGATGAAAGTGAAGAAGAAGAAGAAGAAGAAGAAGAAGAAGATGATGATGAGCTAAACGAACTAGATGAATTTTCAGAAGAGGATTAAATATGTACGTTTGTTTTATCATCATATTTGACACTTTAGTGAACTTTTGTGACTATGATATTTTTCAAAAATATGTGATGTCTATCATATAAATGTGTATATTTGTTTTATTGTCATATGTTATTATCAGGTATGACTAGACCCGGACGATGCGGAGGATATTATGTTAGGCAGTCCCGTGTGCGTCAGACTGGGGATGCAGATTCTGTACCCTCATCCTCATCTTTGAGTATGCCAGTGTACCATTCTGTTCCCAGTCCATTACCGGGACAGGGTAGTTCCAGCAGGTTGGCGACTCCTCCCTCGTCGTCCGCATTCCTCCTGCGTCCAGCATTCCTTCCGCGTCCAGCATTCCTCCCACATCCAGCATTCCTTCGCCGACGGCTCTATGGAGAGAGCCGACGTCGAACATATGGAGGACGGCGATCAGACTGATCCTGGTCAGACAGGAGGTGAGAGCGACCCTCCATGCGCTCCCCCGGACGAGACGCGTATGGAGATTTGGAGGGACGGGCCTACGAAGTAAGTTAATTAGTTAATATTATTTCTCAAACGATTATATGTACATATATATTCATAAAATTTATTATTGTATAGATATCGGCCTCCTGCAGTACAGAGACAGCTGGGGTTATTTTTGAGGCAGAACTATGGTGGGCCTTGGATTAACTACTCAGATGCTCCCGCAGATAGGAAGGCCTTTTGGTTGGCCCACTTCAAGGTAAAAAATTTGTTTATTTTTAAATTTTAATAATAATTTGTATATTATACAACTCTTTCTATTTTACTTCTTGTAGAGGATCTATTTCTATCCACCACACGGGCGACGAAGATCGAGGCCCAATTTTCTGCCGTCGCCGGCAAGCTCATCCGTGATGCGATCCACGATAAGAAGTCTCGTGATCGCTCCGGAAAGCCGATCCATGGTTGGATCACGCCCGAGCAGTGGACTGCGATGAAGGCTAGATTCGGCAAGGCCAGGTACCAGAAGCGGTCTGACAAGGCCAAGGTGGCACGGTCGAGCGCCAGTAAGTGGTGTGGTGGCTCCATTCCTATGACGGAGCATTTTTGTCGTCTGGTACGTTTTCTATGACGGATATTATTTTATATAGTTGGATAGAATGTTTAATACTAATAATAGATAATATATTTTAACAGGTAAAAAAGGGTGAGGACCCCAACATGGTGACCGTCTTTCTGGTCACCCATCAGAGGGCTGGGGAGTTCATTGACGAGAGGGCAACGCAGGCATATGTACATTCTATTCTTTATATTAATTTACTATAATTTAGAAAACATGAAAATAGATATCAATATAGACTTTAGCAAACACTTAGACGTTAGCAAACATTGTTATGGGCCGAGTTTCTTCGGCTACAAGAGGAGGCGGCTGCTGCTAGTATGCCAGCAGAGGGAGGGGCTGGTACTTCCTCCCAGCCGCCTACAGCTCCATCGTCGGACGACCTCTGGATGACCGTCGTTGGTGGTCTTCAGAAGGGTACGTACTACGGTACGGGATCCTACGGCGCCTATTTGGCTTAAGAGTCATCCCGGGCCCCCTCTGTCAGTACGCAGTCTCCAGCTTCGCAGGCGTTCATGTGCTCAGGATATTGGTCGTCAGATCGACGAGCTACATCGCGAGTTGCATCAGCAGATTTCTGATCACCATACCGCAGAGAGATGATCCGACGATCCGATGATCACCGGACGATTTGATGCAGTCGAGCACAGTATACAGAGCTGATGAGTCTGCAGCAGGCTACATCTGCCAGCTTACACACGCTCACCGAGTCTACGGAGCGCACAGCGTAGATAGGTCGAGCTGGAGGGATCGCAGAGGACCATGTCTGCCTCACTCACTCAGATATATACTTCGATTGAGGAGAGTTCTCAGAGGATGGTGAGTACCCTTGCTGCGCATGCTGAGCGACTGCGAGAGCTGGAGCAGATACGTCCTTCCGGTCCATCGATGGTGCCGACTCTAGACGTTGTACTGCCTCCTACTGCCCCTATGATGCAGCTCACACAGGAGCAGTATGAGTACATGCTATCTCAGATGCGCAATAGGGGTCCTCAGTGATCCAGTAGATTTTTTTATCATCTTTGTATATATTGGCCCTATGGACCCATTGATCATTGGTACACTAATTTTCATTCTTATTTGACTCTGTTGGACATGTATGTTTGTTGGACATGTATGTTTGTTATATTTACTTTTTTGTATTTTCATTGAGTACATGTATGATATTTAGTTGTAGACTGTTATGATGGGAGACTGTTATGAATCTATTAGTTGTAGACTGTTATGATGGAAGACTGTTAATTATGATGATATGTGCGACGGGGATGACAATATACCTACGCTGGGTTATAAGCGATGATCTGATATACAAAGAGGTGTGCCCAAATTTTAAAAAATATAATATGTATTTTTGTGATGTGTGTCTGTGTTTACAGTGTATGTGAAATGCAGTAGTCGAACCATCGATAGTTTCGATTACTGTTGTATATTTTATCTTGGACAGAAAGAGCAACAGTTTAGGGTGTACTTCTGAGAGCTTCATTTTCACATCCTTCACTTTCTCGGGACGTCGTAAAGGATCCCGAGAAGGTGAAGACGTGAAGAGGAAGCTCTGAGAAGTAACCCTGAACTGTTGCTCTTTCTATCCAAGATAAAATATAGAACAGTAAGCAAAACTGTCGATGGTTCGAACACTGTACTTCACACACACTGTAAACACAGACACACAACATAACCAAAATACACATTATATTTTTAAATTTTTTTTATAATATCTGCGACGTATAGCGACGATCTGCGATGTATAGCGACGTATCCTGACATCGCTAATTAGCGTCATTATGTCGCAATCCGTCGCTCAGAAGCTACGTGGTAGAATCCTGACGTCGCTAATTTGGTCGTTGTACGTCGCTACACTGCTGACGTGGCAGTTATGCATGTCATCACATAAAAAAAAAACGTCGCTAAGTAGTCGCACTACGTCGCTAATTTGGCGACGTAAAATTTCGTCGTCCTCCGTCGCTAATTTTGCGACGACCCACCGACATTGTGGTCACATTGCAAACAGCGACGGAGGGCGGAATTTGTCATCTGCGACTAGCTTTTTTGCGACCTTCATGTTTCGTCGCTAAAGTCGTCGCTAATTACGATTAGCGACGTATTTTCCTTAATTAGCGATGTATCCTACGTCGCTAATTTGCCTTATTTTAGTAGTGTGCAAGTTTCTTGTATGCAAACTACATGACAAAGATCCTACCTAGTTTGAATATTGAAGATCTTAACTACTTAAAAAAAACTCTTCCTTAGAAGTGCATGGAAAAAATAATAAAACATTTAGCTGCAGAAAAAAAGAAAAAAATTTGCATCAATGTAACCAACTGATTTACTTATCATAAAAGTTTCAGTCTATATATTACCAAAATGGCACCCCTCGTTTGCCTTTGATGCAAATTATAAACAGACTCGAAGTAAATAATACAACTACCAGCTACCGGAAGAAATCAGTGACTCGTGACACTAGTTCCCAGAATCAGCCTCCCAAGTAAAAAATTTATACCACTGGCATGGGCTCGAAGGCTGATTTGTTGCTGGAGAACACTACTTTAAAAGTACTTGAGAATTAAATATGTTATTCATAGAAAGTTTCCAGTACTTGAGAATTAAAGATGTTCTTCTCAGAAACTTTCCTGGAAACGGAGAAGGCTGCAATTTAATGCAAGCAAAGACCTTAAGAATGGAACAAAAAATGTCAAAATGACTTACAATGAAATTGCGATAACTAGTTAGGAATAGTACAAAATATCTCAAGAAAATAATCATGCAGGAACATAAGTTTAACAAAAAACCTAGCTGGAATCACAAGGAAAAAAAAAGGAGAAATATAACTGTTAATATAAAATATCGTGCCAATAATGTAGTTGTAACAAGTTGCAGCTTCATCGGTATTATACAAGCATTTTCACATCAAAGTAGGTGCAATAATGTTAAGTCAAGAAGGGTCCATGAATGTATGCACAATAGTTTCTTAGAACATAACCAAACTGAGTTAGAAGTTGAAGCCAAGTTCATAACATGGGTAACTGTTGTAATTGATTGATTTGATTTTATTGATAATCTCTTGGCTATATTAGCCTTACAACCTCCTCATTACATTAACTCTCTGTAGGAATATCCTATGGCATATTACAACATACTAAATATACCAATAGGATATTCCAACACATATTCCAACATACCAAATATAGATATTCTAACACTCCCCCTCAAGATGGGCGAAAGATATTTACTAGACCCATCTTGTCACATCCTCTCATCATGTTGACGGAGCTAAGTCCCTTGGTCAGTCCGTCTGCTACCTGATCTTTGGTTGGAGCATAGCCCAGCTCTAGTAGTCCACTATCCAGCTTTTATTTGATGAAGAATCTGTCAATCTCGATATGCTTGGTCCTGTCATGATGTACTGGATTGTTAGCAATACTAATAGCTAACTGATTGTCACACCATAGCTTCATCTTGGCTTCCTGGACCAGCTTCAGCTCCATCAACATATTCTTCAACGACAATAGCTCTGTGACTCCCAAGGCCATAGCTCTATACTCTGTTTAGCTGTTGATCTGGCCACCACTGACTGCTTCATACTCCTCCAAAAGACCAAGTTGCCTCCTACAAATATGCAGTATCCCAAGGTGGATCTCCTGTCGTCAGCACAACTAGCCCAGTCAGAATCATAATAGCCCTCGATGTCACATGATTATTCTTTCTGAAAATCAGTCCCTTCCGGGGGCGCTCTTTCAAGTACCTTAGAATCTGGTACACTACGTCCATATGACCCTTTCGGGGGTCATGCATGTAGCGGCTCACTACGCTGACCGCAAAACTGATATCAGGTCGGGTGTGGCTCAAGTAGATCAACTTGTCCACCAATATCTGATATCTATCCCGGTCAACTGGTTCTCCAGCTTCAGCATCCAGCTTGAACTTCTGGTCTATCGGTGTCGTAGCTGGTTTGTATCCATCATCCCTGTTTCCGTTAGCAGGTCCAGTGCGTACTTCCTCTGAGAAAGAACAATTTCCTCCGTATCTCGAGCAATCTCAATCCCAATGAAGTATCGAAGAGGGCCAAGATCCTTCACCTCGAACTCCTTGCCAAGCTTTCCCTTGAGTTGGCGATCTCCTATTCATCGTCGCCTGTGATAATCATATCATCTACATACACCGCAAGCATGGTGATGTGGCCTCCACTTCGTCTGAAGAATATAGTATATTAGCATTGATCTGCTAATATCCCATTCCTATCATTGCTCTCCTGAACCTATCAAACCACGCTCGAGGAGACTGCTTCAGTTCATAGAGGGACTTCTTCAGCATGCAGACCTTGCCTTATGTCTGATTGGTACCGAATTCTGGTGGTATCTCTATGTACACCTCCTCCACTAGATCCCTATGAAGAAATGCATTCTTCACATCCAGTTGGTGTAGCTTCCATCCTTCATTAGCTGCCAGAGATATCAAGGTCTGATAGTACTCATCTTTCTACTGGTGTAAAGGTCTCGTCATAGTTGATGTCGTACGTCTGACTGTATTCTTTTGCCACCAGTCGAGCTTTGTAGCGCTCAACCTGTCTATCTGGGTTCTGCTTCACAGTAAAAACCTATTGCATCTGACTGCTCTCTTCCCTTCTGGCAGTCTCACTAGCTCCCAAGTGCGATTCTTTTCAGAGCTCTAACTCCTCGTGCATCGCTGCATTCCACCTTGGATCATTCTTGGCTACCTACCAATTGTTAGGTACAGTAACACTATCCAATGATGCAATAAAAGCTCAATGAGAAGAAAAGATATGATCATATGAGACAAATTTAGCAAGGTCCCAACCATATCTATCAGGAGGTTTTCCAGCATTGCTGCGAGTGGACCTCTATACTGATGATGGTTGGAGAGAAGGAGAAGGAATGATATCACCTGAAGGGAAAGGTGGTGGTGTATTTCAGGAGTCAAGACGGGCGCATTCAAGGGACTTAGCACTGACACTGTAGGAACTGGTCCTGCAAACTGCTTCTTTCGCCTGCTGGAGGTAAGTATCTCCCCCTGAGCTGTGGGCCTAACACTCTTATTTCCTCCTCCTGTCCCTTTTCACCTTCCTGTATCCTATTTGTTCCTCCAAGCCATACTCCTAGATCAGTCAAAATGCTTCCCAACAACTCCCCCTCTCGTCTCATACATGTAGTATCTGGTAGATATTTGGTTTCCTCCTGATTGTAGTATGGCTCATGTTTCTGAAGTGAACATCCATACTTACAAATTTCTTTTTCTTTACTGGACTCCAGCATACGTAGCCCTTCTGAGTTCCCGAGTAACCCACAAAGATACACTTGATTGCTCGAGGATCAAGCTTTCCTACCGACGGTCTGTTGTCCTTCATGAAGCACACGTAGCCAAACACCTTTAGTGGGAGCATACCACTATTATTTCTCTGCAGCATCTCGCATGGAGACCTCCATCCCAACACCTTCGAAGGTATCATGTTGATCAGTTGAGCTGCTGTCAATACTGTATATCCCCATAGACTCTGTAGGATATTTATGTCAATCATCATACTTCTCGCCACTTCCAGGAGGTGTCTGTTCTTCCTTTCGCTACTCCGTTCTGTGCTGGTGTATATGCACAGGTGGTCTGATGTCGTATCCCTTGGGCGGACAAGTATTCCGCAAGTGTTTTTTGGTGTACTCCGTTATTATCAGATCTCAGTACCTTCACCATCGTCTTGTACTGAGTCTGGACATGTTTGTGAAAGTCTCAAAACATGAGAGGACTCACTTTTATTTTTCATCAAATACAGTCACGTAGTATGAAAAAAAACAATCTATGAAGGTAACAAAATATTTGTAACCATTCATAGGAGTAGTAAAGGCCCCAGACATCAGAGTGTACCATATCAAAAATAGATGAGCTCCTATGCAGGATACAATTTGCTTAAAATACCAAATAAAGAGTATCCAACCTCCTGTGGTGGAGTCACAATGTATCTTTCGCACTCATCTTCTTCAGTCCTTCCATCCCTGCCTTTTCTGCCATAGATACTAATGCTGAATCCAGCCCTTCTCGATCCAGGTACCACAGTCCATCATGCCAAGTGCCAGTCCCAAGTCTTCGTTCCGTCTTTTTCTTCTGGAAGATTACCTTGGGAATATCAAAGCAAACAATACATTTTAGTTGAAGGATGATGGAACTAATGGACAAAAGACTGACTGGAAAAGAAGGAGCATGCAAAATATTAGATAATTTTACTGAACCCGTACAATTTACAGTACCTTACCCCGACCACTGGCTGGAATGTCCCATCAGCTGTTTGAATGTTGTCGATGATAGGTGAGTGTAGGAAGAGAACTCACTAGCCTTACCCGTCATGTGTCGAGATGCTCCCGAGTCAATTATCCAGTCTGACGGTCGAGGAGAATACACAGATGCAAGAGCAAGTGGATCGTTAGTACCTTCCGATGGATGGGCATACATGGCAGAGAATGAGGTAGAAGCCTTCTTGCTTCTCTCGTTTGACGCCCTCTGCTTCCTTCTGAGTGATTCCAGCATGCCCATTAGTGCCTGGTCCTCCTCAGTAAAAATACCACCAGCTCCTTCATTGCCTTCTGCTACCAGCAGGTTTGCTCGATAGCCTCCTCGACCACCTCGTCGACCTCCACGACCACGCCTTCGTCCTCCGAAGGTTCCTTCCATCGAATTACCCGCATCCACCACCTGAATCTTCCTTCTTAGGTGGTCTGGTACAAGCATGCCGATGATGGCCCATCTCCCCGCAGTTATAGCTTTGTCGATTGTGGTGCCAGTACTGCCCTTTTGGTCCCGTGTCGCCCAAACTAGTGGCTACTAGTGATGACTTCTATTCAGGAGGGCCACTTGTCCTTGCTTGCAGTTTGATGCGTGTTTCTTCCTGGATCATCGTCGAGATAGCCTCCTCAAGGATAGGGATCTTCGGTTGGGCTAGAAGTAGGGTTGTCCTCTGAGCAAATGCTGCAGTCAGCCCTTTAAAGAACTTCAATGTCCTCTCCTGCAGACCTATCTATCTCTCCTTGTACTTCGGGTCCCTACAGCTTGCCTGATCTGAGGAGTGATCATAATCCAACCACAGTCGCTCTAGCTCTGTGGCGTATTCTTGTACCGTCTTCTCTCCTTGTACGGTGTCATCAATCTCCCCCTTGATCTAAAAAACTCGTAAGTTGTTCCCCACGCCATCGTACATCCTCCTCAACTTCTCCATACGTCCTTCACTATCTCAATGCCGTCTACAGTGGCAGCAACAGATTGGACTAAGGAGTTGAAGAGCTAGATGTAGACCACTATATGAGTGGATTTTCACTCGTCGCGTCCAGTCGAGCCCTCGTCGGGCTCTGTCTTCTCTCCGTCAGGAACCCCTCCAGGTTCTTTCCTGCGAGGGTTTTTCTCACCCGTCGTGACCAGCTTAGATAGGTAGCGGGTCCATCCAGCTTCAGATCGATGGATGGAAGCTCCAGCCTTGGCGACGGTCGTGCGTGCTCTCACCAGCTGACATCTTCATCAACTTCATCAACGTCGCAACCTCTGCAGGATCCAGATTCTTGATGATCTCCTTCATCGATGCTTCTCCTCTCCGATCACGTCACGCCCGCATCACAACTCACGCTCGTCTTCGTCGTCCGCTCCTAGATCTGAACATGTCTGTTTTTACCAGATCTAAACATCGGTCTCCTCTTTCGGAATAATCCAAACGACAACAAAGGCGCCGTTGCATGTGACGGGGGGAGGGGGGGTACGTGGGGGGACTGTAGGAACTGGTCCTGCAAACTATTTCTTTTGCCTGCTATAGGTAAGTATCTTCCCTGAGCTGTGGAGCTAACACCTCTTATTTTCTTCCATGTCCCTTTTTAACTTCATGTACCATATTTGTTCCTCCAAGCCATACTTCGAGATCAGTCCCTCTATGGACTGATCTCGGAGTATGGCTTGGAGAAACAAATAGGGTACATGAAGGTGAAAAGGGACAGGGAGAGGAAATAAGAGGTGTTAGGCCCACAGCTCAGGGGGAGATACTTACCTACAGCAGGCGAGAGAAGCAGTTTGCAGGACCAGTTCCTACAGTGCCAGTACTAAGTCCCTTGCCTGCGCCCGTCTTGACTCCTGAGACACCTACACCACCACCTTCCCCTTCAGGTGATATCATTCCTTCTCATTCTCCCCAACCATCATCAGTATGGAGGTCCACTCGCAGCAGCAGCCGCAGCAGGGTATATTATGTCATCTACATAAACACAAACAATAATTATTTTATCATTACCTTGTGTCTTCACATATAATGTAGGCTCATTATCACTTCTTTGAAACACGTGTTTATGAAGATAAGAGTCAAGTCGACTATACCATGCTCGTAGTACTTGTTTCAGTCCATACAACGCCTTTTTTTAATTTGTAGACTCTATTCTCCTTACCTTTGATCATAAAACCCTGTGGCTGATCAACATAAACATCCTCGTTCAAATAACCATTTAAAAAACAAATTTAACATCAAATTGAAAAACATCCCACTTTTTATGCGCTGCTAGAGCTAAAATTAGTCTAACAGTTTCTAAGCGAGCAACAGGTGAAAAGGTTTCATAAAAGTCGATACCATATACCTGCGCATACCTTTTAGCAACTAGACGTGCTTTATACTTGTCACTCTCCGATCCCGATATATGTATTCTTTCATGAATTCTGTACATGGTATCCCGTATTTAGCATGTGCATAATTCTATTTATTATATTTAATGGTTGCATGTAGCTTTTAAGCATGTCATTAGTGGAATGGTTAGAGAATGTTTAGAGATTAGGGTTTTCTTAAGCCAACCCAACCCCTATTTATATTCTCTTCCTCACTCTCTCCCTCATTCACTCTTCCATTTATTTTCCTCAACCACCACCCTTAGGCAAGTACAACTTGCTCAAAAGTAGAAATTTGTGCATTTTTCATTCTTAATTTTTTTTCCTTTGATATTATTTGTCTGTATTGTTCTTCTCTTCATTCTCTACAAGTTTAGTTCTTGGAGTTTTTGATTTTAATGGCTAGTTTTGTGTAGATCTAAGTTTCCAAAACTAGGGTTTTATATATTTACATGGTTTTGATCTATCAAACTTGGTTATTTTTGAAAACTAATGGTCCTAGGTTGTAGGAAATTTAATTCTACACAATTTTGACCTTTGAAAAGTTAGATTTTGACTTATTTTGAGGAAGTTATAGCCAAAATAATATTTGGACATTGTAGGAGCGTAAAAAGTACTTCATAGATCAAGTCAAAGAAGTTGAGAACTTTACGCAATTCAAACTGAGTCAAACTCAGACTTTACACGAGCTACTTTACGCAAGCTACTTTACGCGAGAAGCTTTTACGCGAGAGCTATCCTCCACTTTTACGCGTGGGCGACAGACTGTCAGGCCGCATTTAATGCGAGTGATTTGATCTAACAGAATGATTTTCCGACAGCAGTACACAGAAGCCGAGGAGATCTTTTCACCAAACCCAATACTGTCGTTTAGTGTGCAGATGGGCTACTTTACGCTCAATAAACTGCTTCTTTTACGCACGATAGCTATTTCGAGCTTTTATGCTCAAGGCTATTGTGTGCGTAAAGTTTATTTGAGCTAATTTTTACGCTAAAGGCTATTTTTAGCCACTTTATGCGGGAAGTTTATTTTGGGCTATTTTACGCCAGTCTGCTACTTTACGCAGGAAGTATATTTTGGGTCATTTTTACGCCCGAGCTTTCCTGGATACATGAGAACGTGGTTTGCTTACGTGGCTTTCATGCCACACTTATCGAGGAACGTATGTACGTGCTCTCCCAGTTTGTTGAAGTAGTGGGACACGTGTCACCATGCGTAGAGATCAAAACTCTACATGGGACACGTGTCAACGTGCGTAGAGGATGATTTACATCGTGGGTGATAGTTACTCGCGTAGAGACCCAATTTTGTTGCTTTTTACGCACAAAGGGTCAAGTCTATAAATAGACTTATTTTCACATAGACAGCATCAAGAGAGATTAATATAGAGACAGGAGAGAGATCCTGAGAAAACTCATACTTTCAGAGTGATATTCCCAGAAGCATTTCTTCAACTTTTTCTCAAGAATAGGGTGAAGCAAAGCAAGAAAGCATTCGACTGTGCCATCAGTGCCGTTGCTCGATACCTTTCCGGTGACTTAGCTCTTCTGATTGTTCGTCTTCTTCAAGAAGTTTTCTTCATCATCATCGTATGGTCCAAGGAACAAAGTGATCGCTCTCATATCAGACTTCCATATCAATACTTTCCAGAACAATTTGTACTTTTTGTACTTTTTCTCGTTTTCTTTCAAAAGCCAATTTTAGGCATTTTGTTAAATGAAACAAAATGGCGACTCTGCTGGGGATGACCTTCTCCTCTGACAAGAAGGTAATTGCTCAATATGATGATGTGTCGGTCGGATCGACAAAGAAGACTCTGGTTGTGCACTTCGACCAGACTGCCTACGAAGAAATGCTCCGAACTGGGGGTAGTACTCGCTGCTCTAATGTTCAGAAATCGCAGAAGGCGCGAAAAGTTTGGATTCCTAAGTCCAAACCATCCTCGGATATCCTGCTGTCTCTGAAGGCAAAGGAATCATTCCTTCTTCTGTTGTGGAGGCTCCCGTCTGTGATGAGGCAGTTTCTACTTCAGTGATACGCCCTATGCGTAAAAATCAGTCTCCCATCTGTGACGTGGCAGACTCTCAAGTTTTACGCTTCGCGCGTAAAAATCAAACTTTACGCCCTGGGCGTAAAAATTAGTCTTCCGTCTGTGACGTGGCAGACTCTCAAGTTTTATGCTCTGCGCGTAAAAATCAAACTTTACGCTCTGTGCGTAAGAATAAGTCTCCCGTCTGTGAGGTGGTAGACTCTAAAGCTTTACGCTCTGTGCGTAAGAATATGTCTCCCGTCTGTGACGTGGTAGACACGCAAGTTTTACGCTCTACGCGTAAAGGAAAATCGCCCGTCTGTGACGTGGCAGATACTCATGTTTTGCGCTCTATGCGTAAAGGTAAATCTCATGTCTGTGACAGTGTAGATAAAGTTCACAATGATGCCTTTGCATCTAAAGTGAATTTACCTGCATGCATGCAGCATAAAAACATAGTTGGTAAAACTTTTGTTTTCACCAACAACCTTCTTACACTGCTTTACGCAAGATACCAAACCTTCAAATTACGCGTAATGCTGATGGAGTCCTTTGTGCTCAAAATCTCAGAATTTATGCACGCAACTCCAAGTGCATAAAATGTACAATTTGGTTCTGCTAATGCAGCCAGCAATCTTCTTTATACACAAGGGACTAAACGTTTCTCTGTCCTAAATATAATAAAGAAGACTCCTTCTACTCCTTCTGATTTACGCGAGTTGCTCGTACAAAAGCGTAAAAATAGAAAATCTCCTGTGACACTCCCCCATGAAAATCACCATTGTGAGTGTCACCAGATTGTAATCAAATGTTGCTGTTCGGCTTCTAAACGGTCAGTTTTTGACCGGTTAAGCTACAATGTGCCTCAGCAATCAGTTGATGATCAAGAACATGAGTTGTCATGCATCAGTCAATATGGCATCTCATATCAATAGAGGACGACGTCCAAGACGCAATTCGTCCCAGACTCCAAGCCAACAACAATTCAACCGACTCCTTGATACTTTTGAAGGGGTATATCAGAATACTCGATCAAGAGTTCAAAGATCGGTACAATCTTCAGATTCAGAAGCTGGGGGTACCCAGTCGTTGAAGTCAGAAACTGATAGTGTTGATTCATACCTCTATACCAATCCCTCTGTATGTTCAAGGGAGGTTGATCCTATGCTATTAGAGATGAACCGGAGACGTCAACTGCTAATACAGAACAACGTCTCTCTGCAGTTGAGCAATCACTGAAGGACATACTTGCCATGATGCAGAATATGCATCAAATAATAATGACTCAGCAAACTGTTCAGCCAGCAGTAGTAACACCGGTGCAGGTAGCAGCACAAACTCAAGATAGTCAAGGGATTGATGTACCTTTGAATAATCTTAGTCAAGAGCCTGCTGTCAATCAAAATTTTGCATCTCAGATCCTCTCATTCCAGAAGATGTACCACCTCTGGTGGGGGGTCATGGTACATCCAATAACTATTCAATCGAATGTGCTTCCTCAAACTAGTGAAGCTATTCAAGCAGTACGTGAGCTAAAATCACAGTTTGAAGTTCTGAAGCACAAGGATCAGCTCCAGAGGTTAGGGATTAAGCAACCTTATCCTCCTCATTGGAATGACGTACCCTTTCCTCCGAAATTCAAGCCACAATCGATGGTATTATTTGATGGAAAGGCTTCTCCTAGTCAGTATATCAATTACTTTGATATTATGACTGTGCATCTACAGAAGAATGATGCTCTTCTCATTCGAGTTTTCATCGGGTGCTGGACGGGTTCAGCTTACGACTGGTATCGTAGTCTACCCGACAATTGCATATCGTCTTTCGACGAGTTTAAAGCAATGTTTTCTCCCGTTTCTATGAAGGACATGGACATGAATATATCCTCCTTAATAGAGATCAAACAAAAGGAGAAGGAAGATACTCGGACGTTCATCGAACGTTTCCGACAGGCAACTTTGAAGATGCCTCCTGGTATGCCAGATTCAGCATTGATTGATACGTGCAAAATAAATCTGCGACCATCTATTGCTGTCTTTACGGACTCCCAATTCACAGATTGGGCCTCGTTCATTATAGCACAGTTTCTGTCGAGACCAATGGTAGATTAGCTCGTGAACATGGGATGATCTTTGCCTCAGAGGACAAAGGAAAGAAAGGCTCTTCTGGTAATAATTCTGGCAATCGTAATGGGAAAGGGAAGGAAACCATAGTGGTTAATCTTTTAAAACCCAAAATGACACCGATTAATCAGGAGTCTTACAAGCCAAAAGAAGAATACTCTTTCGATGACAGTGATATCCCAGGGATATTCCAATGTCTGGTAAAGAGTGGGAAACTCCAGATTCAGAGCCGAAAACCTAATGAGGTGAATCTACCGACAATCCCAAGTATTGTATCTATCACAGATACATAAATCATCCTACCAAGGCTTGCTATGTCTTGAAAAAGAAAATCCAGGAGCTGATAAATGCCAATGCCATCGCTTTAACCAACGATGAGCATACGGTCATAACTAATATGATTTCTCTTCAATTTGGAGGTTTTCCTCCACAACAATCCTAGATGGGATTGTCCCAATTCCAATGGCGACGATGAAGATTGTGAATATTCCGCCTGCCAGAGAGCAAAATAAAGGAATTTTGCCTCTTACACTGAAAAATGGTGAAATCATGTGGGTACACCCTGATTTAGTACCTGAAATGGAGAATTAAGGTAAAACTTCAAAATCCAAGAAAGGTAAAAAAGTCAAAACCTGCAACATGATTTCTCATATTTTAACCCAGACCATGATGATTTGGATCATTTATGGGGTGGCATTCCTTTGGAGGATAGACTGAGGGATTTGAATATAAGCCCTCCAAGCTTGGCTCCTCCTACCAAGCTCAAACTTATTCATCAACAGTGGTTAGCTATGAATAGTGTCCCCTTATACAGGGCACAACAAGTTTTTGTTGCTTATGAGAAAGCACCTGTAGGGATTTTTCCTCTTGTCCCGAATACTCTTTCTCATGTGGCTATAGAGGTTTCTATTCCTCTTTCTCCAGTGGCTACAGAGATTTCTATTCCTCTTCTCCTGTGGCTACAGAAGTTTTATTCTTTCTTCTCTCCTACGGTTACAGAGGTCTCTGCCCCTTCTCCCTCTGTTAATCCATCTATTGAAAGTTTGCTACCCACTCACTTGTACAGTCAACAATCAGTACATCTCATGAAAAAGATGGGCTACGACTTTCAAAAGGCAGAAGGTTTGAACTATGATAAAGGAATACGACTTCCTTTACAAATTCAAAGTCAAAAATCCACTGTTGGATTGGGTTTTGAGGTTCCTCATAAAAATCCTCGCAAGAAGAAGACTAAGGGAAAGAAGACTAAATCCTGCAATATGGTACTTCATTCTTCTAAGTCCGAAGAAGAAACCTTTGCTAGTACGAGATCTGGAAAAGAGTACCACAAAGATTATGAGAGATCTTCCAAAGAAACAGATGACGTAGTTGAAACACTACCAGTTTAACCATCTCCTGTTCCTGCTAAACCATCTGTGGTTGAAAAGGGAAACAGAAAGCAGTACGCTTTGACGTCCCATTGAAATCTGCTTCAAATCAAGGGGTGGTGATGAAGCCCTACAAATTTGATATTCTAGCCCAGTTAGCTAATACTCCGGCTAGACTCTCTATCTTCGAGCTGCTTCGTCTTTCTAAAGAAAGCAGAGAAACTCTGAATGAAGCTTTGCTACATGCAGACTCATGCTTAGCTCAACTCAAGAGTCCTGATAATATACCAGTGTCATGTCCACAATGTCATAGTGTGATGGAAGTAATTCCAAACATTACTTTCACACAAGAAGATATGCTGTTGAAGCATAATAAGCATGACAGGCCTCTATGTGTGTACAGGGTATATTGAATCCACCGAAATTGACAGGATTTACATTGATCCTGGGTCTTCTATTAGCATTATTCTTCAGAGTATGCTACGACCCTTGAGGATTCCTATTAGTGATTTGATTTACACTAGTACAACAATAATTGGCTTTAACTCTGGAAAGAGTAAACCACTGAAAAATTCGTCTGAAGATTCAAATTGGTGATCTTCGAACTATGACAACATTTTATGTTATCAACTTAGATGTATCTTACAATATCCTTCTTGGAAGACCATGGATACATGAGCATAACATCGTGCCTTCAACTCTCCACCAATGCTTTAAATACGTAGATTCTCAAGGGATTGTGAAGACTGAATTCGCAGATATCAATCCTTTTAAGGGTGTTGAAGCCTATTTCTTGAATTCAATCCTCTACAAACAGGAGCATATGAAGGAGATATCGGATATGGCCGAAGATCGATCACCTGCTGAAGATCAATCTGTCAATGAAGATCCTCCAGAAGAGCAACCTTTGAAGATTAAAGTCAAAAGTCGAATCCAACCCCAACCTGTCAAAGACCAACCTTTGATGATCAAGGTTAAAGGAAGAACTCTAGCTTCGTCTGAGGAATCAGTGAGTATTCCTGTCAAGAGCCAAGTTCAAACCCTTATGATCAAAGTCAAGGGACGTACTTCTCGTACGAATGATCCAGAACCACCACTAATTATTAACCTTGGCAAGTCTATACAGAAGACGGTGATGGTCCGTTACTGATCAATCCGAAGCATAGCAGTCAAATTGTAAATGATCTAAATATTGATCATTCTGTACTTTCTAATATCAATGAAGATTTTCTTTTGGAGTCTATAGCTGTCAAATTTATTGAAAGAATGACTTTATCTTCTGATGATCAAAGTCATCAATATAAAGATGACATAAATACAGAGGAAACCTTATATATTGACCATAAGGAAAATTCCTTTCCTCCTCATATCAATGTTGGACCTTATGCTCAAAGGTTTCTAACATCTTCTTCCTATCTTCTTTCTGTAGCCCCTTCATCACAAGCTTGTGTAACTGTAACACCCAGTTTTTGAAATTGGATATTTTGAAATTTTTTATTTATTATTAAATAATGGTGATTTAGTCATGTTATGAATTTTGGTGATTTTTAGATAGTTTAAAACTATTTTCTAAGTCATGGCTTATGACTTTGGTTAACTACTAGTGTAACCCTAGAGATTATGTGACCTAGAGACTAACTATGACCATATGAGCCTAACCATGTGATTAGGATATCAAATTACCACTTTTTAGTCAAAAGGGTATTTTGGTAATTTATTAGAATTTATTTGGATTTATGTAATTTATTATTATTTAATTAGTTGATTAGTGTCATGTTAGCACCTAACCTAGTTTAGCACTAATCTAGAGGTTAGCCACTAACCTAGAAGGCTAATGTTAGATGTTAGCTTTATGTTAGAAATATCTAGGTTTGATAAATATCTAGATATGTTACTTTTTGGATATTTTAGAAACCTAGAAATATCTATCCCCTTAGTCAAAACCTTAAGGGATAAGTTTGCTAGGTGGTAGGAACCCTAAATATCTACCCTACCCCCCTATGGCTGGCCACACCATGCCCCCATCCTATATGAACACCCCCCTTCATTCATGCATGCCTCATTTCATTTCATAAAAACCTAGTTTTTACACAACTTCAACCCTTCACCATTTAACCATTTCAACACCAAATTGAGCCTAGTTTCTTGCATTGGAACCCCCTACTATTGAGGATGCTAAGGGAGGGTAGCTAGCAAGGTTTTCAAGACATTTGGGCACCATCAAGTGAAGAGGACACCCCCCTACTTTGGTGTTTCTTGAGTTTTCACTCAATAGGTAAATACCCCCAAACCTTGTTAATATTGTGTTTTATCTTCATGGTTGCATGCATTAGGTATACCCTAGCTGTGGGTCAAGTTTTGTAGGAAATAGGTTTGGTTTGGTGTCCGTATCGGACACGTATCTATGTTTAAATTAGAGTGTTTGGTTAAATGCCTCATAGGACTTTTTGTTCTTGGTTTTCAAAACAAATTACATATTTGTGAAGCTTACTACATGTATATTGTATGTTGGTAGGACTGAGTTGATATTAGGATCATTTTTGTGTCCAAATTGGACACGAACACACGAGTTGGACACATCACTGTGCACACTTTGTTCCCCTGCTACCCGACACTGTTTTCTCCACGAATTGGACACGTGGACCGTGCCACTTGGCACAGAGGTGGGGGCACCCTCTGACAAGCCCCCCTCGAGTTTGAGACACTCTCGTCGTATCGAACACGTAATCACACACGCACTGACCACACACTACACTGCACACAGTGTTAAACACGCACTGACACGGCCTTCATGTCGTGTCTAGACACGACGTGGACACAAAGTGTCAGGCCTAAACCTTAGCCCTAGACCTAGGCTACACCCTGACACAAGCACGACACGTATCCATGCGTGTGTCGTGTCCACGAGGCTCTGTCCTCGCTGCACGAGACCGCACCACGCACACGTTCAGTCCCCTGCTGCTCGGGGCTCACGTAGGACACGACACGACACGTGGAGGGGTGACACTTGGTGGACACGAGGGGGCAATGTCTGCGAACATGCCCCCCAAGTTTCGTAGCTTCTAGTGTTGTGTCGGACACGAATTCGTGTGTGCATCGAATTTACACTGACAGCACACACGTGGAAATTGAGCTCTGAAATTATATATCTAGGGTTTATGTATATATATGTTATATATATATTATATATTGGTATATATATTGATTATATATTTTATTAATATATATAATATATATATATATAGATATTATATATATATATATATATATAATATATTTTTATATATATTTGGTTATATATATATTGGTATATATTGAGAGTATATATATATATATGTTATATATAATGGGATATATATATATATTATGTATATGTGGGTACTATAATATATTTGGGTATATATATTATATATATATATATTATTATATATATATATATATATATATATTATATATATATATCTATATATATATATATATATATATAAATATAATATATATATATATAATTATATATATATATATTAGATATATAGATATATATATATTATATATATATATAATATATATATATATTTATATATATATATATATATATATAATATATATATATATATATATGATAGGCTATGTATAAATATTGTATATGTATAAATAGTTTATATATATATATATATATTGATAGGCTATGTATAAATATTGTATATATATATATATACAATATTTATACATAGCCTATCAATATATATTATATATATATTATATATATATATATATATATATATATATATATATATGGGTAGGTTTATATTTTATATAGATAGATACCTATATGAGGTATCCTAGATACATGGGCCTATGGCCTATGGCTAGTTTTGGCTTAGACTTGACCAAATTGACCTAGAAATAACTTGGGTGAACGTAGAAGGACTATTTGACTAAGGTTTGACTAAACCCTAACTAGATGATTAGGTTAACCATATGGATTATGAGGGTAATCCTATATAGATTAAGATATATGGGGTTAAGTGAGATACTTAGAGTTGAGTCATGACTTGAGTTGGAGTATGGGATTAGCTTGATTATAAGATTAAGGTTGGTATTATATATGTATTTATGTGTGATACTTTGTATAGATAATTGGTTATACCTTAACATTGTGATATAGTATCTTAGGTATCCTAAGACATGTTAGCCTATGCTTGGTTTGAGTTAGCCTTATAGAGTTTGACTTAGATAGTTGACCATTGACCTAGTTTGACCATATTGACTAGTCTGACCATTATTGACTAAACCCTAGATAACTTGACTAGTTTGGCTAGAATGTTTGACCAAGAGTTGACTTTAACCTAGATTAGACTTGTTAACCTTGTTTGACCTTGTATGACTTAGTTTAACTTCTTGTGACCTAGTATGACTTAATTTGACTTAGTTTGACTGAAGAGTTGACCAAGTTTGACTTTGACCTAGATTGGCTTAGAATTTATATAGATTACATTGTAGATTTCATTTACCTTCATTTTGGACATGTCATAACTGTATTACTCTATTTTAGGACATTGTGACCCTGGTACAGACATCTGATATTACACTACTCTTTTCAGAGTATCAGGCGAGTACATTCTCTGATAGTTCTCTCATTTATTTTTAATTACTGTATTTCAGTTCTAGTTAGTTCTATGTGATTCTCTGTATCTACACGTATGGATATTTCTGAATTCATGTATCGACACATACCTTACTTGCTGGCCTCTATTACTGGAGTCATTGGAATCATTCCGGAATCATTTCTGGAATCATCATGTATTGGCCGGACTCATCTCGATTCTTTTGTCGATTTTGGATTCACTTGCTGGGGGGAAAATATTGAGTAAGACATGTAGACATACCCCAAATCCGAAATCTCCTACTGGAATCTACCGGAAGCATAGCCATCTCTTGCCTGATCAGTGAGAGATGTGCATGATACTACAGCCGTTTACATGTCGACCTCGGTATTTTAAAACACATTGTTAGATCATAGTTGGACTCACCCTGGATTCATTGATCACTGTTGGACTTATCTTGTACCGAAAATCATCTGGTATCGGATTATATGGACTGGACTCACACTGGGATTATATTAGACTTATATCGTACTGTCTGGACTCATACATGTTATTCTAGTTCAGTTAGCTTTTATTACAGTATTCATTGCCATGATTCTTCTCTCGTTTTAGTTACCTTTCTTTTCTTGTATCTTACTGATTCTCTATGCCATCATTACCTGTATAAAACTGCCATGCTCATCAATAAAACTGTTTATAACTGCTTTATAGTTCTTTGTCATTTACTTAGATTTTCTAGATGAGTTGTACTCGTTCCTGTCCTGATTGGACCTGTTAAAAATATTACATATGATAATCCTGAGGACACATGCACTACTTACCATGGACCTGACGAGGGATTAGCTACCTTTGGTCCCGACTCTCAGGAGTGATTCAGGAGATTAGCTAGTAGACTACTTTAGCTTTCATGTTTTGACTTGTTGTATTAAAGTTAAGATATTGAGTTTGTATTAAGTTTGTTTGAGATAATGTTATATTATTTTAGTAGTTAGTTGTGTTGTCTTTAATTCCTTAGGTATAACTTCTGTGTTATCTTATCGTGCTTTAGACTGTGATTGAGTATATCATATCCTTTTTGTCCTCCATTCGGAGCTGACATCTGGACAAGTATATTATACACTGCATGAGATTAGTTAGCAACCTAGGACAGCTTACTACCGTCGACACTGCGGCGTAGGCTGGACGTATCCACTTCTCGTGCCCCTATATAGGGTGCGGGTCGTCCAAGCCAATATTCATCAGTAAAAATCTTCCGAAGAAGAAAAAGAAAAGTTGATACAACTGATTAAAGAATATATTGATATCTTTGCATAGAGTTATGAGGATATGTCGGGTCAAGATACTAAAGTTGCTACTTATAAACTCAATATTCTTCCTAATGCCAAGCCTGTAAAACAACAACAACGGCATTTTCGACCAGATATGATGGAGCAATTGAAGCAGAAGTCAAAAAGCTGATCACATGTGGCTTTGTTCATGAAGAACAACACCCAGACTGGGTTGTAGAAGCATGGAATTTCAGGACCAGAAATCCTATGCGCCAAACATTACATGCGCCAGGGAGCTCAGATGAAGTACTCGGCACAGCAAATAGCAAAAGCATAGACATTAAAAGAAGATTTTTATTTCATATAAAAGTCTATTACATGTCTAAAAAAAGAGCTGTACAAAGGAGATTTTCTACAAAGAAAAGACCCTAAGTCTACAGCTAGGCGCAGCAACCATCATGCGCTCTCAAACAGGCATATTTTGCCATACGCTCTCAAACAGGCGCATCTTGCCATGTGCAGGCGCATCCCTTCAGCAGCTCAGTTATGTGCATCCTCAGTTATGTGCATCCCTTCAGCGGCTCAGTTATGTGCATCCCTTCAGCAGCTCAGTTATGTGCCGCCCTTCAGCGTCCTAGTCAGGCGCATCAGCATATGTGCCATCAAATGCTTCGACTAATGAAGCATTATTGAGTCGAACGAGGGCAGACAATCAACCTTCTAGCTGAAGGAAGAGCTCTTCAAACCAAGGAAGAGGAGAGCACCGCAATCGACCCGCGGCTAAAGGAGCAGCTTTCAACCCAACTAGAATGGGCAACACCCACTCTAGCGGGAGGAGGAGCTCTCCCAAATCCCAAGGAAGATGATCGGAGCACCGTAATTCCGATCTGCGGCTCTTCCAGTATAACGGAGATGAGGCTCGAGCTTCCCGATCTTTGGATGCAACAGGCACCTTCTGCCTGCCTCAGAAGCCCTCGACTCCGACTTTTGGATGTAACAGTCACCTTCAAGTGCATCAATGAAGACAATGCGTCGCATCTTCACCCTCGGGAGCATCTCGTCAATAGAATGCGCTCGAGCAAATAAGTTCATTTCGGAAGAACGTGAGAGAACGAGAAGCAAACTCTCTCCTTGCTATTTATAGGCCGGACAAGTCAAACCCATGCGCCAAGTGGCTGGCTCTCCAAATCCCATGCAATGAATTTGTATTAATGGTGATGAACCTGATGCTTCGAATTCAGCCAAGTCATAAATGGCTATTTAAAGCACTCGAAGAACGTAACAGTCGGGCCAATAAAGACGTGTCATGCAAACGGATGTGCCGGTCAGACCGTGCATCACACTGACGCGCCCATCCGCCCAAGTACCTTATGAGGATGTGCCCATGCGTCCCCATGCGCCTAGTGAAAGGCTGATCGATGTGTCCCACTCAATAGCCCATCACCCATCAAAGAACATTAAATGATGAAGTCTGTCAGAGTTGGCAGCACATCCCCGAGGACTGAACAGATGACAGCTTTTTCAGAAGACGAAGTGTCACCAACGTCAACGTCATCATTACTTTTCTCCGGCGGTTACAAGCCACGTGGCCACCCAACCATCTCGTATGCGCTTCTGCAGCCATGTGCCCAAATCTCTGCATGCGCCTCAAAAGCCATGTGCCTCAGACTTTTTTCTGATCCCTAAAGACAGAAGTCAAAGTCACTACTAAAGTCCCGCATGCGCCTCAAAAGTCGTGCTCCCCGACTGGTTCGTGACTCCTAAAGGTTACAAGCCAAAGTCTCCTAATGTGCCCAATCCTAGGCACATCCTATCAGAATCCCTCCCCACCAAATCCGAGATCTTCGAGCCATGGAACTACGACACGCGTCCTTTGACTTGATTCAGCCTATGAAGGGGTGCTAGTCACCCAAGATCTCAGCAACTAAAAGATCCTCTCTATTTGCTACGTGTCAGCTCGGCCGCAGCCCACAAAGACAACAGGAAGGGTTCAACTCCTCAAACCTTGCGCATCGTCCATACGCCTCCATCAACAATCACCATGTGGCATCCCATAAACAGGCGCATCCTACATATATATGCATGAGCAGCCAGCCTGCAGACTTAAATAGAGGGATCATTTCCTTCTTCCACATACATCACACAAGCACCGACATACATATATAGAGACAGACCTACGAGCACACACAGAGAGGCAGATACAGACACTCAACGTCTTCCTCCTCTCCGCAAGCTCCAGCACTCAGAGCAACTCAAACCTTCAGAGAACCGAGAACCGTCGTTAGATCGTCAACGGAGTCAACGCATTACCACTCGCTCCATCGGCACAAGGGACCCAGATAAACAAAGTGTACTCCTAGGACTACATCTAAGTCCTAAATTGTAACATTGTTCTATTTGTATTGAAATTTGCAATAACACAATTTTAATGGCAAACAAGCTGGCGACTCTGCTGGAGACCTCTTTCCTCCTCCACCATGAAAGCTGTGTCGTAATCCGATGACGTGAATGTGGGCTCCTCCCACAAGACGCTGGTCGTACACCTCAATCAACAGGCATATGAGGAGTTCATCTCTGAAGGCAGTACGAGTCCTTCGAAGTGGCTGCCGAAGCCGAAGAAGACTCGCCAAGTTTGGGTGCGCAAGGTCGATGCCTCTGGCACCACCACCGAAGGGGATGTGCCAATACAGCCTTCCCTTCCTGCTGACGTCCTCAGCAACCAAGATGTGCCCACCGGTGCAGTGCATCTCTCGGAGAAACATGCGGCTGACCATATTCCCCAGCCATCTTCCTCTCAGGCGAGGAAGATGCGTCGACGGAGCAGGGGCGCAGCTAATGCCCTGTGCATCACCTCTGATACGCCTCAGAAGGTCTCTGTCTTTGATAGACTCACTCGCTGTAGTGGCGAGGAGTAATATGTACCCCAGCGGGCTGGTATGAAGAAGTCCAAGGCAGCACGGGCCATGCACCTTAAACGTGCTATGCCGGCAGCAAACAAGAAGCATGCGCTCACAATCATGCACGCTGCTGATGGTAAGCTGTATAAGGTCGACTCGGGTGCTTCTGTGCCGGAAATGAGTCGACCTTCAAAGTCCTTGTCTCACTTGGGCGCATCTGTTGCGTTCACAATCAAGTCGAGCAAGGCAAACCCTGTGGTCTTGAACTCCCCGCGCCTCCACTGGTTGTGCGTCTGAGGTTCGTTCAAGTCATTATAAATGTTATTCCCCCAATACTGATCTGAGCGCCTGTTTGGTGTTGGATTAGGGGGCGCAGCATTCACTTGACCACCCCGGCACTTGGACTTGCCATGCGCCTGATGGGGGTACGAAGGTGGCACTCTCCTCCAACGATCTGCGTAACATGATCACTCACAAACGCCGGGAGAGTTGACTGACAAGCACAATGCGCCCCTCACAAGGCACACCTGTGCTGTAGTCACCATCAACTGCTGTTGCGAGGCAGCAGTTCCACCAAGACAGTCAGTGTTCCAGCGGCTGCAATCATCAACACCCCTCCGACGTCGCCTCGGAAAGAAGGTGTCAATAAAAGAGGAGCCAGAACTAAAGGTTGTTTCATGCAACGTAATCTCTAACTCCTCGTCAGTCCGAAAGGCGACTGGCAATTCCTCGTCCTCGTCCAAGAGCCAGCCGAGGAAAACCAAGACAACTGTCCCGTCCTCCGGAGTGTTTGAAGGCACTCGGGGGAGAAAGAAGATCTTGGAGGAAGCTGGGGGTAGTCAAGCCCTCGTTGATCCTCCTTCTGAAGACGAAGATGTCCTCCAGAGCACAACTGGGGTAGATCTTCATCCTGGAGACGAAGTCAGCCTCCCGGACGTAGCTGGGGGTAGTCTATCCCCTGTGGATCTGCATCTCAAAGACGAAGACCTCCAAGACAGAACTGGGGGTAATCAGGCCCTTCCGGATACTTCTTCCGAAGACGAGGGTATCCTCTAAAAATAGCTGGGGTAGCCAGGACGAAGCTCCAGGAGAGGCAACTCCTCTACAGGAGAGTGAGGCTGAAAGCGAAGCCTCAACTGATCCATCCGACTCCAGCCGTGTCATGACAGTATACATGACTGGGGGTGATACTGAACCCGATGCGCCGCCAGCAGACCTCATTCAGCGCATGGATACCCTGGAGGGAGGACTCAAACCCTCTCTGCCTCCATGCAAACACTGACACAAGCAGTGTTTGAAATACGGTCCGCTTTGGCCAGGGCACCTTCTACCGGTCCTGACCCAGGGGCCAATGGAGAATCAAGTGTACCCCTTCAACGGGTATCCTTGGATACAGATCGCCGCGAAGCACCACGGACGTCAGAGCCCTCAAATGCTCAACTCCAGGTGGTACCACCTTCCCCGACTCCCAGCTCCACGGAAGACGTGGTCGAGATGATCAGGAACTTGCACGAGCGCTTTGAGTCCAAGAATAGACAAGAGGAGTGCCAAAAGATGGGGATCCCCCAACCTTATTCCCTCGAGTGGAACAAAGTGGTTTATCCTCCTAAGTATAAACCACAAATACTGATACCATACGACGGGAAGGACTCTCTACGTCGTTATTTGACGTACTTCCAGTCTCAAACGGGACATCTCCCGAAGGAGGACGTACTACTCACCAGCATATTTGTCGGGGCACTGAAGGGAGTGGCGTACGACTGGTACTGCAGTCTTCCCGATAACTCTATATCTTCCTTCGACGACTTGACGCGTCTCTTCCTCGACCGTTTCTACGACGGCGAGAAGGACATGACAATAGCGTCCCTCATAGAGATACGCCAAAAGTTGAAGGAAACAGTTCGAGTATTCATCGAACGCTTCCGACAGGCCTGCTTCAGACTGCCCCCAGGCATGCCAGAACATGTACTCCTTTCCTTCTGCAGCATGAACATGCTGCCCGCAGTCAAACTCTGGCTCAACTCTACTCCTCCTCCCGACTGGAGTTCCTTGATCATCGAGGCCGAAGCAGCAGAAAAGAAGGCGTCAAATGCTCGCCTTCTGGTAGTTAGTTTTCCTACCTTTGAGGACAAGGGGAAACGGCCTACAGCCAACAACCCTGGATGAGAGACGAAGGGAAAACAAGCGTTGACTGTCAATGCCTCTAAAGGTGCATCAGCACCTACTCAGAAGCCTCCACTTACACCAAGGCCAAAGGAGGTTTATTCTTTCAACGATAAAGACACCCTGCAACTCTTCGAGATACTGAAGCAGGGTGACAAGATCAAGTTGCCGGACCTGAAGCGTCCCGACGAGGTTGGAAAAGTGGACAATCCGAGGTATTGTCACTACCATCGGTTTGTCGGGCATCCAACTAAGGACTGCTACGTCCTCAAAAACTATATCCAGCGCATGATCAATGCGGATGTTATCTCCGTCGACTATGAGGAGAAAATGGTCTTGGCCAACCTGGTGTTACTCCAATTTGGCACCTTGCCGCCAACTACAACACAAGATGGCGTCATCCCCATCCCTAAGGCGACAATAGAGGTGGTTAACTTACCACCTACTCGTGACAACGTGAGTGGACTCATCCCACTCACCACATCTCGGGGAGTCTTGTGCGTTCACCCTGATCTCGTCTCCGAGGTTACTCAACCGGAGGTACGCTCTGCCTCCAAAACTAAGGGCAGGAAGATCAAGTCTTACCGTATGGTCTCTTCCTTAGTGGAAGAGGCACTTCCTGTACAGACGCATTCACATCAGAACGCCCAACCTGACGAAGCTGTCATCGAGGTGGTGCCTCCTTGTACCGTCTCTGCTGCCCAGCAAGAGGGCCCATCTAAGCCCCCAGCAGCCAATAAGCAGATGCATGTAGAGGCCCGTTTCGACAAGCCTCTGCGAAAGGAGAATGCTTCGGGGCTAGCCAAGCCCTACAACTTCGACATACTGGCATAACTTGCCAGCACTCCTGCCCGCCTATCTCTGTTTGAGCTCTTTCGTCTTTCCAAGGACACTCGTGAAGCTTTCTGTGAAGCCCTGAAGGATGCTGAGTCCTTCATCAGTCAGGTCAAGCAGCCTGAGGATACTCCGACTACATGTGCGCGCTGTCATTGTGCTATCAGCCAACATGACATCTGCTCAATCTCAAGAAGATGAAGGCGAAGACCAAACGCCAGAATTCTTTGAAGAAGAACCCTGGTCTCAACGCCTAGGAGAACAGTGGGAGTCTCTTTGAATTACGCGAACCCCTACCGAAGACGAAGTCGAGCAGATCGACCTTGGGGATGGATCTTCTTCCAAACCCATCTTTGTCAGCAAAAGCCTAAAAGGAGAAGACCAGGAATCTTTAATCCAACTGGCTAAAGAATATATCGATGTCTTCGCCTGGAGCTACGAAGATATACCGGGACTTGATCCCCAGATCGCGATGCATAGGCTTAACATCTTACCTGATGCCAAGCCTATAAAGCAACAAAAGCGACGTTTTCGTACTGACATCATGAACGCTATCGATCAGGAGGTAGACAAACTCTTGACCAGAGGGTTTATTCGTGAAGAATAACACCCGGATTGGGTGGCCAACATCGTCCCTGTCACCAAGAAGAATAGGAAGATACGAGTCTGTATCGACTTCAGGGATCTCAACACTGCTTGCCCGAAGGATGAATTCCCGCTTCCAATCACCGACGTGATGATCGACAACACATGTGGCTTCGAACGCATGTCTTTCATGGACGGGTATTCGGGCTACAACCAGATCAAGATGGTCTCCGATGACGTAAAACACACGTCATTCAGGACTCCGAAGGGGGTTTTCTGCTACACAGTGATGCCCTTCGGCTTGAAGAACGCTGGTGCGACATACCAACGAGCTATGAGCACCATCTTCCGTCAGCATCTTTGTAAGACAGTCGAATGCTATGTTGGTGACATCGCAGTCAAGAGCCGTCTCAAAGGAGATCACCTACAAGACCTGAAGACAGTCTTCGATCTCATGCGAGCGCATCAACTCAAGATGAACCCCGCTAAATCCTTCCTTGGGGTTTCTAGCGAAAAGTTCTTGGGCTTCATTATCACAGCGAAAGGCATTCACGTCGATCCCGAGAAGACCAAAGCCATCCTTGACATGGACCCTCCGAAAAATCTCTGAGAACTTCGAGGCCTGCAAGGGTGTCTGGCATACATCCGGAGGTTAATAGCAAACCTTTTCAGAAAATGTCAACCCTTCACCCAGCTCATGAAGAAGGGAGTCTCTTACGTCTGGACAGAGGAATGCCAAAAAGCTTTCGACGATATCAAGTCTTACTTGACGAGCCCGCCAGTCCTGGTGGCACCCGTCGCCGGCAAACCATTTCTCCTCTACGTCCGTGCCATGGATCATTCCCTCGGCGCTCTGCTGGCTCAGAACAGCGATACAGGCTATGAGAAAGCTATCTACTACCTCAGTAGAACACTGATCGGGGCCGAACACCGGTACAACCCTGTTGAAAAAGAGTGTTTGGCTTTGGTATTTGCCATCCAGAAGACTCGCCATTATGTCTCGGGTCAGACAATTTATGTCATCTCCCGAGTCAATCTACTCAGAGTTCTCATGACGAAGCCAGGATCATTGAACTCCCGGCTAGCTACATGGGTGATCATGTTGACGCCGTACAACATGGTATTCGTCCCACAAAAAGCCGTCAAGGGTCAAGCTTTGGCCGACTTTTTAGCCGCGCACCCCATCCCAGAGTCCTCCAAACTCTATAAAGACATCCCGGATGAGGTCCAAGAATCAAACGTCACCGAAGAAAGCTCCGTCTGGCGGATGTTTTTTATGGTGCTTCAAGAACAGGCCCCAAAGTTCAAATCATCGCAAGAGTGGGGGTAGTCTTAGTCTCCCCCGATTAGCTGGTCATCCGGCGTGCCTACTCCCTTTCGAAGCCGTGCTCCAATAATGTTGCCGAGTATAATGCGCTCATCATGGGACTCCAGCTGGCCCAACAGCTGGGGGTGAACCATCTGGAAGCCTACGGTGACTCAAAACTCGTCGTTAACCAGATCAGAGGGCAATACGAAGTTCCCCATGAAGATCTGATTCCTTACCATGAAGGAACATCATTTCAACCTTTACCAAGTTCTTCATCGAACATGTACCTCGTTTACAAAATTTGGAGGCTGACGCTCTGGCTGGCCTCGCAGCCTCATTGGCAGTACCCCTCGGGACTCAACACTACGTCACGGTAGTTGGTCGAGACTTGGTCTGTCCTAGAAACAACCTATGCTCACGAACGGCCCATGCCATGTCAACAAGTGCTGGTGTTAGCATCCGAGACTAGAGATTCCTGTTCACCGACTTCGCTGTCTACGAAATTCTCCCAGAGGATCCGAAGGAAGCCGTCTCAGTCAGGAGGCGTTCCCTTCGATTCTATTATGATACAGCCACTAAAATGTTGTACCGACGCTCCTACGATGGACTTCTCCTTCGATGCCTGTCCAACAAAGAAGCAGCCGAAGCCCTTCGAGAAGCTCATGACGGAACTTACGGGGCTCATCAACCTGGGCCTAAGTTGCAGGATCGACTGCGACGCATGGGCTACTATTGGCCAACCATGGCAGCCGACGCTGTCGACTATGCTAAAAAGTGCCATACGTGCCAGCTTCACGATGACTTCATCCATACACCGTCAGAACCACTACATCCTACGGTCGCCTCTTGGCCCTTCGAAGCTTGGGGCATAGACATCGTAGGACCGATCACTCCTCCTTCATCGAGGGGACACCGCTTCATACTAGCCATCACCGACTACTTCTCCAAATGGGCAGAAGCAGTTCCGCTGACGGAAGTGAAGAGTTCTAGGGTGATCAGCTTCATCATGCACCATGTCATCTACCGTTTTGGGGTACCTCGAAGGATTATCTACGATAATGGTCCACAATTTGTCAGCCATATTTTTAGCAGATTCTGTGACAAGAATCGCATTCAGAATGTGGCATCGACCGCCTATAATCTGGCAGCAAACGGATTGGCCAGGCGTTTAACAAGACTATCGTCAAGCTACTCAAAAAGGTCATGTAATCCAACAAACACGACTGGGACAAAAAGCTCGGCGAATGCCTTTGGGCCTACCGCACAACGGTATGGACCCCGACAGGCAACACACCATTCTTTCTGGTCTACGGGAGCGAAGCGGTACTGTCTTTCGTGATCCAGATACCCTCACTCCGTGTAGCGATCACAAATCAACTAACAGAGGAAGACAATCAACGTCGCCATCTGCGAAAATTGGAGGCACTTGACGAAAAAACGTCTCCTAGCTCAACAGCACATCGAACTCTATCAAGCCCGTATATCACAGGCTTTCAATAAGAAGGTCAAGCAGAGGACTTTCCAAGTAGGCGACCTGGTTCTGGCAGTTAGGAGACCGATGGTGTTGACTCACAAGACACCAGGAAAGTTCGAGCCCAAGTGGGAGGGACCTTTCATCATAGAGACGGTATACTCGAACGGTGCTTACCGCCTCGCCAAACCCAATGGGGACTTATTCATGATGCCCATCAATGGCAAGTTCCTAAAAAAGTACTACTCTTGACATCTTTCAGACATGTACTTCCATCTCCACCCAACAAGGGAGTCTGTGGACCCAATCATCAGGGCTCACATACAATTCCCTTCCACAAAATCTTACGCTTTCGGAACCCAGCTGTTCTGTGGCATTCTATCCTCCAGTAGAAGGACAACCACGTCCACATTACCTCTGAGTTGTTCTCCTACACCCTACAAAGCAGAATCTTACACTCCGTAAGACTACGCTACACATCATGTTTACCACGTCCATATTGCCTCTGAGTAAACATCCCGTACAGACAACCCCTGCGTTGCCGTACATTGATCACAGAACTTCCACGTCCACATTACCTCTGAGTAGTTCCGCGTATCCTCCAGAGTCATTCCTACCACGTCCATAACACCTCTGAGTAGGAAGATTCCATCATTTAAACCCCATATTTGCCACGTCCACATCACCTCTGAGCAAACATGTCGGTTCTTTCGAACTTATTATCTATACCTAAAAAACCAAGGTGCACAAAAGATAATAGGTCCACACAAATCATCAAGTTCATGACAGCAAAAATGAACACACCACCAAACTCTTCATTCTTTATTTAAAAGTAAATAAATACATCCCCAGCAAGAGTTGCAAATTATACAAAAAAAGGAGAGGCTACAATCCCTAAGCATCACCGGGATTGGCGGAAAGCTCTTCGATCCGACGCTTCAAGTCTGCCGTCCGAGTCTCTGCGGTCGCCCGGACTCGGCGTTCGGCTTCTTGACGCATCAGTTCTATGGCCTCAGGAGAAGTGTCATCCTCATGCTTCTCATCCAACTGTCGCCGCTGCTGAGCCAGGGAAAGAGCCTGGCGGGTGAAAGCCGCTTCCTTCTCCTTAGATGCTACATGTTCAGCCTGGACTCGCTCAGCATATAATAAGAGTTGGGCCCGCTGGTCTTCAAGGAGGCGAATCTTGGCATCAACCTCCGCTATACTGGCGTCCAACGCAGCTCACAACTCCACCTTCTCCTGCGTTGACTGAGATAGCCTCTACACCGCAGCCTCAGTTTCAGCCACCTCGCGTTTCCACTCACCCACGGTGGCCTGATAAGAGGACTCAGCCTCAGCGATCAACTTCTCCTTTTCTGCGTCTATCAGGACGGAGAGATTATTTTGCTGAATACACTGAAACTCGGAAAATAGCTGGTCCAGCTCGGCCACCGAGGCCTCCAGAATCTCGACCATATGATCATGGCCCTGGTGGGAACGTATCAGACTGATGTGAGGGAGTGCCAAGGTTTTTGCCGTCGCAAAACTCCCATTGGCATCTATCACTATCGATACGCCCCTCTGCAGCATCTTATACACCGCCTCAATAATAAACTTCACATACTCATCTGCATCCGCCAGCACCTGCGGCATCATAGCAGGAGTTGGAGGAGCTGCTCTAGACGGACCGGAAGAAGGCTCGCCAGCTTCAATCTGCGAGGCTGAAACCTTGACATCAACAGACTTGTAACACCCATATTCCAAATACGTATTTTGTCAAGCTTGCATGTATTTCAGACCTGCATTTATTTTCTCAGATTTTAGCATGTACTTGTAATTGGCTTGACTTGCAGATTTTGGTTCTCGTAATTGGGTTTTACCTGGCTTGGTTTATTTTGTGGTGGAGAATTGGTTTGATTTGGTTTGGTTTGGTTTAACATGCATTGGAACACCTTAGCCTATGTTCAACCCTTATTCCACCACAACCCACCCTCATTAAAACTCCACCTACTTTTCTCTCTCCTCCATAATTCTCTCATTTATTTCTCCATCTTCTTCTTCTTCCTTCCTCTACACAACACTCCACCCATAGGCAAGTGCACCTTGCCACCACATGAGAACCCTATTTTATTTGTCCATTAGCTAGATAAGGCCATGGTGATCAACATTAGTGCTTGACATATTGTGATTTGGAGTCTCCATTGTTCTAGATCTAGGTTTTAACTATTTTCGGATTTACATGGTTTTGATCTATTTTAGTTGGGTTTTTGTGGATTTTGATGCTTCCATGTGGAAGAGAATTCAATTTTACTCAAGTTAGACCTTTGAAAATCTAGATTTGGTTTTGATTTGATAAAGATATGAAGATTTGAACTTGGAGTTCTTGGAGTGTTCTTCTCGGCCTGGAGAAGGAGGCAGCAGCCTGCGTTCTTTGGCGCAGTGCTGGACTGCGCATCCCCTCTCGACCTGCGCTCTTTAGCGCAGCGCCGACCGCGCTGCTTGCCCCTTGGCGGACTGCGCTCAGCCCCATACGCCATCCATTCATGCGCAGTCTGTTCATGCGCAATCACCCCTGCGCACTTCACCCCTGCACAGTCTACTCATGCGCAATCCACCCCTACGCAGTTGGCTTCCTGTGCCATCTAACCTCTGTGCACTTCACCCCTGCGCAGTCCATTCCTACGCCAACCATTCCTGCGCCATCTAACCCCTGCGCAGCTCACCCCAGCACAGTTGGCTCCCCGCACAATTGATCCCTGCGCAATTGATCCCTGCGCAATTGACCCCTGCGCACTTGGCACCCTGCGCAGCTGACACCCTGCGTAACTCGACCCCAGGGACCCTTGCGCAATCTGTCCAATCATGGAGATTTGGTTTTATTTTTTCTTTAAGTTTGGCTATTATACATGGCATGGTATGACAAGGAACTAGCATAACACGACAGTGACCCGTAGTGGTGCACTCCTGACATGACCAACCTGACTTGATAGTGGCCCGTGGCAGCGCACTCTTGACTTGACTTGACTTGTAACTTGTAACTTGACTTGACTTGTAACTTGTAACTTGACCCGTATAATTAACTTGACACCGTGGGTGTTCCTGCTTGCTTGCTTGTGCAATCCACTTGTCTTGTCTTGCATCATGTCTAGGACGTGACTCCCTGGTTCCCACGGTCAGGGATTCATACTGAATATGGATTAGGCTAATGACTAGATCAAACTATAGTTCATGGAGAATTTCCAGTCACAGGCAATCTCGTTATCTAGGCGCTCTTAATTGGACTTGTAGCTTGCCGACGAGTAGAGCACATTTCCAGCGCACTGTCATGTGTTGCACCCTCTAAGGCACCTAAGGGTATATCGTCTCCGGGGCGATGTACCCAACCATACTCTCAACCCGCGGAAGGATAACTGGATGGTCTGTAGGACTTGGGACTGGGAAATTCTCATTGCATCTTGTTAGTAATTAGGCTTGTGACAACCCTAGTTAGTTAAAGTAGTAAGCCGTAGTAATTGCTTGGCCGCTTGAGAATGGATGATGTCTAGCCCTGTCTAAGTCTTATCTAGTCCCTATACCCTGGTACTCCTGAACATAATTGTTTCACTTGCTTAAACAATAAATGGGTAGAGACTAGGAGCTATTCAGGCGAAGGGTTACAACCCCGGTCCTTGTTTGGTTTACGGGTTGTAACCTGGCTCCCGGAATGGTTCCACGCCCCTATTCGTTTATTACCCTGATGTGCTCTAATTACCTGTACTTTTTTATTTTCTTATGTTCTGATATGCTGGCTTTTGTTCTTATTTTGTGGCCTCCCTTGTGGCACTTGCTCTTTCTGGGGTTTGACCCAGCTGGTTTTGTGTGGCCAGATTTTGGAGCAGCACCCGAGGATCTACCGAACTTCCAGCCCGATGGTGGCAACTAGAAGGAACTCGGGCTACGAGTGGGTTTTCTATTTTGTTTCGCTCACTCTGTTATAAAAATTATTCTTTTGAGGCGTTTACCCGACGAGCACCTGTTAGCTCGATGCACTTTTACTTACTGTCTGCCTACGGGCTGTAAACATGATTAACAAATCCTAGGGTTGATCATGTATGACTTAACTCTTGCTGGTCCTAGCATTTTGTACGACTAGCTTCATGATCAGCTGATATGTAATATTTGGGACGCCTTTTATTGTATATTTGGTGGTCAAACATCTTGTAATTATATTACTTGCTTGAGATTGAGACAATAGGCTTGACCATAAGAGACCGTTGGCTTGTAGTAAACCCTCATATCTAGACAGCCGTGACCGTATAGCGAGATAGATTCCATCTCTATATACGTAGCTGGCTATGTCTGCCCCCGCTCTCCAGTATTCTGGTTCTGGGGTGTGACAAGACTCTTCCTCAACAGGGGCTTGACTGCTAGTCCGAGGAGCCAAAAGAACAGAAGGAGCCGAGAGAGGCGTCGATATCGTGCCCCAAGTAGAAGGAGCAACAGAGGGTTCCAGCAAACCCTTACCCTTCTCAAGCTCGGAAGAACCACCGACGTCAGGGGCTACCTCACCCGTTCCCAACACACTATCAGCAGGCCGTACGGGATATTCCCCCTTCGGTAGAGCAGCAAGATCAACACTTATTTCCTGACTCGGCTCTCTTGGAGTCAGGATCGGCGGACGAGTCTCATTTTCACCATCAGATCCCTCCGCAGGGATAGAATCTGTCGCTACCTCCCGGTCGGCAGCCACTTCAGCCTCCGTCGCTGAGTCTGGGGTAGGGCTCGGCAACGCTGCAGCTGACCTCCCCTCATCATGACAAGGAGGGGAATCAACCCTCTCCTCTGTTCAATCACGTTTGTTGCCCCCGCAACAGGCTCATGCATCTCTGGAGGAACGTCATCTGAAGACGACGAACTCCACTCCACTTCCTCATCTGGAAGCCTCGTGTCTGCTGGACCCTCAACGTCCAAGGCCCCCACGGCGGCTTGCACCATCTCGGAAACTGCTACATCCTCAGCTTCCCTCTCAACATAGTCTAGAGATACTGGAATCTCCACAACAACGACATCGTCCGGGTTCTCCTCCATGGGAGACATCACAATCGGCGGAATGCGCTCTTCAGATGAGCCCGCCACCTCCTTTGGTCTGCTGGCACCAGATCTTGGAGTACGGGGTCTCCTTTTTAGCGGCTCCTACAAAAAAAGAAAGCATAGCTCACAAGATGTTGAACCTAACCAGACTATATGGGACATCCTTACCTCCGCAGGTGCTGAGTCTGATGACACTGTCGGTGACAATGCCTTCTTCTGCCTCTTCGGCGCAGAAGAGCCAGCCTCTGTATCAGCACGTCTTTTCGGTTGATCGACCGAGGGCTCTGTCTGAACCCCCGTGGATACGGCAGGGGTACCTCGATAACCTACCTCTGGCGGACGGTACGATCGAGCCTTCGCCAATATGTTCCCAGTCGCCCCTAACTGGGTGCCGACAATGAAACTGGTCTTCCGATCATATCCGGGGGTACGACGTTCATGACACAATAAAATTTGGTGGCCGAGAAAAGAATTGACGGCCGCGGATTCTGAACAGGCAGCGTAAAGCGAGCTCCAGTACATCCGGTATTGTAGTAATGCCAAGCTCGTGCACCATCCATCAAACTTCCAGTATACCCCAGATTAATACTGGGGTTATCCAACATCAACTGAGCATAGCGAATTGTCGTATAAAACGGCTCGGTAAATACGGTTCCAGGTAACACTGGTTCCTATTCCGATACACCAGATGGGACGGCCGGATACTTTGCAACCAGTGGAATCCCCATGGAGGCAGAGTGGTGGCATCTTCACCCGAATCTGTTAAGTCTTCGTTGGCCTCAAAACCCAAAAGGACGGGACCAACTTTGGTGATCTCCCACCCCTGAAGGTGGGATAAAACTTTTCTGCAAACAGGAACACCAATATGCGACCAGCTCCTCTGGTGGAAACAGCGGAGGAATGTGTCTCCAGCCCTGTAGTCTTTTTCCGAACCCGGACTCATCACATTGGGATGGTGTAAAATTAACCACCCCATCAAATAATAAAACGGCAGTTCGGCACGGGGGAAGTTGTCATTCCTACCTCGTTCATGAACCACATTTCCTGCAAATTCTCGTAAACCTCGCAGCAGGTTACACACCATTGCGGGGAGTAGAGCCAGGCGACGGCCAAAAACCAACTTCACAGCTGACAGGATTAGGTTCCGGGTCACCCTCTCCACAGAGCCTGACCCGCCCGAGAAGACATAATCCCGAAGGTAAATCATCGGATACGCAGCTAACACTGCTTTTGACGACATCCGATGAGTAAGGTGCCAGAAACAGCTATAGGAGCGTTCGTCCGACTGCCGGTCCTCATTTTCTCGGGGATTCTTCTCACTTAACCTGCTCATTTCGGAGAACACCACGCTACTGGAAAGTGCTGGCGGAGTGGTAAACTGAGAGGGATCCTCCTTGTCTTGCTTAAAGATGTAATCTCTCCAAGCGGTCACATGAGGCTGTGACCCGCCCTTATCCCTCTTCTGCATATAATAATGATGACTCGCCACTTCCTTGAAGACGGCCATCATCTCCTCGGCTTTGTCCCCTAGGACTTGGAACTCCTCGTTGGTTGGGAAGTATTTCTCATAAGGTTCTGATCCCCAAGGAAGCTTTGACACCTCGTACATTTCATGAAGTACGAGTCCTAGCTCCCCCACCGGAGTGAAGAAAGTCCCGATCTGGGTGTTAAACATCTCCAAAAATGCGAGAAATATATGCCTATTGATGTCGACACCTGCCTGAGTAGCACTGATTGCGACAGTCAGCGCAATCTCTCGGAGTTCGGTTTGAAACCGCGACAGAATCCAGAGTGTCAGCTTGTCCTATTTAGAAACATAGTGACACCAACCCTCTACCCAAAATTCACCTTTCGGGTACGATCGCTCCAACAATAGCATATGATTTACAAACGTCGAAGCGCTAAAAGCAAATGTGTTAATGGAAACGTCACTATAAATGCTCCCAGAACGTAGAGTCCGCCAGGTGAAAGAAGGCCCAGCCCGCACGGCGACCAAAGTATCCCTCTGATCGGAGGTAGAGTCGATCTTGATAATGCCTGCCACCCCTCCCACCTGGGATGGGGTTAGCTCCCAAGACATCCTCCTCTTGGAAGCAAGACGACAGAAAGCCGTCAAAGGCCATTGATGCTCAAGTTGCTTAACAGTCATATGCAACCCCCTTGCTGTAAAGAACCAATCTTCCTTGACCTTTAACACATTTGCTTCAATAGAAGTAAGGCGGTCCCCAAACAGGAACTCTGGCTTCAAGAAAGTCACATTATCAGAATTTCAAAACGCCACGCTCCATCATCCGTTGAAGGAACCCATGCGATTGTTCTCGGATTTGAGTCATTCTTTCGGGGGGCTGATCCAGCATAATATCAGCTTGGGCAGGGTTTATCACCTCCTCATTATAATCCACTCCCATCTGACAGAGGGCAGCGTCCAGAAGTACTTCATTCAAGAGCGGGACAGTCATCGACACTGGTGGTCAACAAAAGAAGGCAAAGATTCAGACAACAAAAGAATCTGAGCTACGTTCTCATCAAAAGCGCATACCCTGAACCTAGGCTCAGGCGTATCTGAAAAGAAGCTTCGGCGCATCATCAGGGTCTAAACCCATGCGCGTCAGCAGTGGAGCTTCGACGCATCATCAGGGTCTAAACCCATGCGCGTCAGCAGTGGATCTTCGGCGCATCATCAGGGTTTAAACCCATGCGCGTTGGCGAAAAAAACCTCAGCACATCATCAGGACTCAAGGTCCATGCGCGTCGACGTATGTGAGTTCTAAAAATGGCACAGAAAGATATGGTAAAGAATGATGAAACCCACCAATCACCGTCGGCCGAACGTCGACGGACGGCCGGGGAACATCATCCGCGGCAGCCTCTACAGGCTCTTTTCCTTTGCCTTGTCCTCGGCCAGCACCGCCGCGAGGAGTCTTGGGAGCCATTTCTTGCAAGAAAAAAGTTAGAGTTTTTTAAAAGAAGAACTCTAAAAAAAAGAAGAAAGCAGAGAGAAGAAGAACCCCCTCTCTCTCCATCTCACGCCAATTTATAGGCCCAGTCGCACGCGTGAACCGATGAAGTATGACCTCAGCCGCCGTCTCGGGTTCTGTGAGGAGATAACTGTAAATAAATCCAAAAAGATCATCATTAATCTTTTTGGTTATCGAAGCATTATCATTTGCATTAACTGAGAGGAGCATGTGCCCCATCACTGATGCGCGGAGTAATCATGCGCCCGAACAGTCATGCGCCTCGACCACCATGCTTCTTATTCAAAGTATTCCAAAACTTGACAAAAAGTTTTGAAAACTTTGAAGGGGGTCTTGTAGAAGCATGGAATTTCAGGACCAGAAATCCTATGCGCTAAATATTACATACGCCAGGGAGCTCAGATGAAGTACTCGGCACAGCAAATAGCAAAAGCATAGACATTAAAAGAAGATTTTTATTTCATATAAAAGTCTATTACATGTCTAAAAAAAAGAGCTGTACAAAGGAGAATTTCTACAAAAAAAGACCCTAAGTCTACAGCTAGGCGCAGCAACCACCATGCGCTCTCAAACAGGCACATTTTGCCATGCGCTCTCAAACAGGCGCATCTCGCCATGCGCATGCGCATTCCTTCAGCAGCTCAGTTATGTGCATCCTCAGTTATGTGCATCCCTTCAGCGGCTCAGTTATGTGCATCCCTTCAGCAGCTCAGTTGTGTGCCGCCCTTAGCGTCCTAGTCAGGCGCATCAGCATATGCGCCATCAAATGCTTCGACTAATGAAGCATTTATTGAGCAGAAGGAGGGCGGACAATCAACCCTCTAGCTGAAAGAAGAGCTCTTCAAACCAAGGAAGAGGAGAGCACCGCAATCGACCCACGGCTAAAGGAGCAGCTTTCAACCCAACCAGAATGGGCAGCACCTACTCTAGCGGGAGGAGGAGCTCTTCCAAAGCCCAAGGAAGATGATCGGAGCACCGTAATTCCGATCTGTGGCTCTTCCAGCATAACAGAGACGAGGCTCGAGCATCCCGATCTTTGGATGCAACAGGCACCTTCTGCCTGCCTCAGAAGCCCTCGACTCTGACTTTTGGATGTAACAGTCACCTTCAAGTGCATCAATGAAGACAATGCGTCGCATCTTCACCCTCGGGAGCATCTCGTCAACAGAATGCGTTCGAGCAAACAAGTTTATTTTGGGAGGACGTGAGAGAACGAGAAGCAAACTCTCTCCTTGCTACTATTTATAGGCCGGGCAAATCAAACCCATGCGCCAATTGGCTGTCTCTCCAAATCCCGTGCAATAAATTTGTATTAATGGTGATGAACCTGATGCTTCGAATTCAGCCAAGTCAAAAATGGCTATTTAAAGCACTCGAAGAACGTAACCGTCGGGCCAATAAAGACGTGTCATGCAAACGGATGCGCCGGTCAGACCGTGCATCGCACTGACGCGCCCATCAGCTCCAAGCGCCTTATGAGGATGCGCCCATGCGTCCCCATGCGCCTAGTGGAACGCTGATCAATGCGCCATACTCAACAGCCCATCACCCGTCAAAGAACATTAAATGCTGAAGTCTGACAGAGTTGGCAGCACGTCTCCCGAGGACTGAACAGATGACAGCTTTTTCAGAAGACAAAGCGTCACCAACGTCAGCATCATCATTACTTTTCTTCGGTGGTTACAAGCCACGTGGCCACCCAACCATCTCGCATGCGCCTCCGCAGCCATGCGCCCAAATCTCTGCATGCGCCTCAAAAGCCATGTGCCTCAGATTTTTTTCTGATCCCTAAAGACAGAAGTCAAAGTCACTACAGAAGTCCCGCATGCGCCTCAAAATCCCTGCGCCCCGACTGGTTCGTGACTCCTAAAGGTTACAAGCCAAAGTCTCCTCATACGTCCAATCCTAGGCGCATCCTATCAGAATCACTCCCCATCAAATCTGAGATCTTCGAGCCATGGAACTACGACACGCGTCCTGTAGCACCCAGTTTCTAAAATAAGGATAATTTTGAACTTTGTATTTTAAATCATTAAAATATTAGATTTTAGTCATGATATGATTTTTGGTGATTTTTAGCTATTTTAAAATTATTTAAATTGCTGATATGTGAAATTAGTATTTTTATAGTGTGACCTTTGTCATGCATGACCTAGAAGACTAATCATGATCATTGAGACCTAATCATGTGTTTAGAATTTCATATTTTTACTTTTTAGCCTAAGGATATTTTGGTCATTTTGACACTTTTGTGAAATTATAAATTATATGAATTAAATATGTGCTAGTTAATTGTTTGAGACATGACCTAGAAGTTTAGCCTAATCTAGGTGTTAGTAATGACCATAGAGACTAAGTTAGAGGGTTTCAACTAAGTAATCAAATTAGTTTAATATCTAGATATTTTTTTAGTTGGATATTTTAGGCTAAAGGTTAAGAAAGGTTGCTTTAATTGTGAGCCTTTAGATTGGCTAGAAATTATTGGAGAAGCCTTGACCACTCATCCTAAACCCTAACCCTAACCTAATGGCAGCCATCAAACACCCCTCCCCCTCTATAAATATAACACATTAACCGTTAGCATTTTTTTTAATCATTTGAATTGCCTCTTTTAGTGTTCTTCCTCAACTCCTCCCCAAATATCCAAATCAACTCCAAATTGAGCCTAATCTTTTGCATTGGACTCCCCTACAGTAGAGGACACCATTAGTGGGCAGCTAGCAAGGATTCGGAGGCTCGGGATCGTCGCAAGTTGTAGAAGAGCCCTCATTCAAATAGCTTTAAATTGAGGTTTCACCCTCAATAGGAAAAACCCTTCAAACCTATTTAAATTCTAGTTTTCTTCCCATGGATGAATTCATTTAGTGTCCTCCTAGGTGTAGCCCAAGTTTGGTAGGAATTCGTGTCCATTTCGTGTCCGTATCGGACACGTATCGGTGTATTTAAACGAGTGTTCGATCAAATGCCTCATAGGACTTTTTGTTCTTAGTTTTCAAAACAAATTATATATTTTGGAAGCTTATTATGTGTAGATCACAACCCAAGTTGACTGAGTTGAATTTTGTGCATCCTCGTATCCAAATTTGGATACGCACGCACGCACGAGGACACCGTGTGGCTGCCCTGCTGCTCGACACTGATAGTGGACACGACACTGAATTTTATGACACAAAAATTTACGTACACGAGGGGGCAATCACTGACATTAAGCACACAAAATTTTAGGAGAAATTATCGAGTGGTTAGGGAGAAATCGGGCTTGTACTGGTTTCACAAACACACACACACACGCGCACATTGGGTAACTGATACGGGCTTGGACACTGTCACTCCCCGATCCTAGAATACGTATTTTAATACGTAAACCGATAAATTGTATTTACCTTGTATTTATACGATATTTATTATGCTGTATTTCTTCATGCATTTCCCAAAAATATTTGACAAAATATTATCTCATAATTTATTTTCTGCATTTGGGCCTACAGTTTTGGCTTATTTGGGTAACCTATTCTTGGTTCACCAATGGTTCATCATGAACCCTTTGGTTCATCATGAACCCATGGGTTCAAGATTCTATATAATAACTCATCTCATTCTCTCTCCTCTCATTTAATTCCTCTCATTTATTTTCCTCCACCAACCAAGGCAAGTGCCAACTTGCTCAAGAGATGGATCAATAAATTTTTGTTAATGTTTTCTTACAAAATTATTTGTCAAAAATGTTCTTCTCCTCTTTCTATACTAGTTTAGAACTTGAAATTTTCCATTTTGAAGCTTTAATTTTTGTAGATCTAAGTTTTAACCATTTTTGGATTTCCTTGGTTTTGATCTAGCAAACTTCAATATTTTCAAGTTTTGATTGTTCCATGTTGTAGAGAATTTTGTTCTACCCCATTTTGACCTAAAGAAGTCCCAATTTGGGCTTAGGATGAGAATTTTATGGTCCTTAGAATTTCTAGGGCTCATGGTGTTCTTGCTCTCAGCCAAGAGGAAGAAGATGACCCTGTAGCAGTTGGCGCGTGCAGCTCTCTCGTGACCCCAGCGCTTTTTAGCGATGGGCGCAGCTCTCTCGTGGCCCTGCGCCTTTTGGCGCTAGGAGCTTGGACCCCTGCGCACTTTGACTCTGCGCGCTTGGACCTCTGCGCGCTTGGACCCCTGCGCGCTTTGACCCTGCGCGCTTTGACTCTGCGCGCTTGGACCTCTGCGCGCTTTGACCCTGCGCGCTTTGACTCTGCGCGCTTGGACCTCTGCGCGCTTGGACCCCTGCACGCTTTGACCCTGTGCGCTTTGACCTCTGCGCGCTTGGACCCCTGCGCACTCTGACCCCTGCGCGCTCAGACCCATGCGCACTATGACCTGGACTCCCCTATATTTTATATTATTTTTATTTTATATTGCTTATATATATGTAAATGTTTGTGTATGCTATATATCCTTACGCCTTTTGTCCTGAGCATGATATGAGCACTAATGTGACCCCGGTGAACAAAGTGTTCCTACCTGATACATGTACCTGAATGTCCCAGTTCTTGTTCATGCTCGACAAATGACTCGTAACTCCACGTGGCGTATTTACAATGATGCATTACACTAAGGAGGGTAGAACATGTTGACATACTGATTGACATGGATCCTCTTTGGGGTACTCGTACTAAAGTACGACTTTAGGAGGATAATCATGCAGGCCAGAGCATGTGAGTCCAAGATTTTACCTAGGGTTAAATTAGGCAACTAAATATACTAGATGCATGGGGAGGGCAGAATTCCGAGATCGTGTTATACCAACCGCCTTGAGATATTGTCTCGACGCGCCGGCTGGTCTCCACGGTGACTGTGTCATCTGCAACGAGTGGATGACTGTATCCGATTAATTCCTGCTATATATTATATGTCTTGGCAAGGTGGCCTTACGAGGGACCTGTGCTCAATGATATCTGTCTACGCGAACCCCTGGGTTGGCTAGCCTTGCTGGAAAGATACGATCTGAGGATTTCTAATAACATGACGCGAGGATAACCTCGTCCCACTAGAAACTCGTAGACTTGATTGGCCGTGAAAAAAGACTTGCGTGTATCTTATTACCTCCAGTGAATAACTGAGAGAAGCGGACTGTCATGGTACGTGATCCAACCCATGTTCTTGTTTGATTGTTGGGTTGGTTATCGAACTATGACAGGCTGTGGACCAAAGTTATGAACGGAAGACTTATTCTGGTTGTGAAGTGCTACTTCTGTGAATGACTGAGGAACATGGTCTATCATGATACATGATCCAACCCATGTTCTTGTTTGATCGTTGGGTTGGTTATTGTGCTGCGATAGGCTATCGACCGAAGTCACGATCAGAAGATTTTATTGTTTATACCTTTTAACTTATGTGAAAGTTATAGAGTACGACACGTCCCGACTCCATGCGGCACCTTTTGTCCTTGTTTGGTTGTAAGGGTGCCATATGGGTTCGAGGATGTTGCGCTACCCTATAATAGTAGCATAAGTATTACTATTATCAATCATTCTATTAACTGGGTTTTTAATCTTAACTCTTGTGCCCCTTTGGCGGTACTTGCTATTCGGGGCTGACCCCGCTGGTTTTGTTTGGCCAGATCTCGTAGCAGAGCCGGAGGACACGATCTTCCTTCCTGACATCCATGGTGCATACTAGGAACATGGCGGTTCGGGGACTCGAGTGGGTTTCTTCTCCACCACTCCTGCTTTTACTTTGTGCGGCGTTTAGCCACCGGCACCTGTTAGCCGGATTACTTGATATTTTGTGTCAGTATAGAATTGTAATTAAACAGACTGCAGCTGTGTATAATTTTGTACTCCTGACTCTCTGAGATAGCTAAATTATAAAGCTAGTCTCTCATGACCATTTTGATGAAGCGTCGGGGACGCCTTACTGCTTTATCTTTAATGTTCATTTAATTGCTGATGTGACTTGATTGATTGAGACATAGAACTCTGTGGGACCATAGGAGACTTGATTGTAGCATGTACCCCCTAGTCTCTCGACAGCCACGATCGCCGTATGACGTTACGTACCTCATATGGAGTAGCCGGCCTAGTCCGCCTCCGTATTTCGGTACTGGGACGTGACAGACACGGAGCTGGATACTTCGTGGACACGACTCAGGTACTTAGACACCTACCCCGATACCCCACCTAGCTACTGACACGTGCACGAGACCCAAGGTTGTGTGTGTCGTGTCCTAGCCCGACTCACACACGTGCACGAGGCTGTCTGCGCGTTTTAGCATCTGTGTGTGTGTTCTTTCTGTTAGGACACGTTTGTGTCCAAATCCTTGACACTAGGACACACCCACGACACACTTACACCTATACAACTATTTACCAACCATTGGTTTAGGATCTTAGTTGTGTTTTGGAACTTGAATTTAGGTTTCCTCCATTTTCCTGATACTGAGCATCAGTATTCAGTTTCTGAGTATTTTAATACATTTTAATCAATTTAAAATATAATTTTTGTAATAATTATATATGTGTATAGGTCAGGGATATGGGACTACATGTCTGGGTTCAATGTGGAGAAGTTTGGTTGAGTTTTGGGTGTTTTCGAGTGTGGGATTAGGAGTTGTACTTAGGACCTAGCCTTATTTCAATTTCCTGTCATTGAGTAACATGACCACTTGGCCATGTTTGTAAAATATAGCAGGGGTTGATTTCTGAGTGTGTGTGACATAGGTTGGTATGAGAGAACCTGAAATTTAAATTAGAATGAAAACTGAGATTTGTTGTTTAGAAAACTGAGATCTTGAATGTGAATTAAAACTGAGTTTTGAAATGTAATAACTGAGATTTGGGTTCTCATTACAAACCTGGAAATGAACTGACTAAAATCTGAGTTTGGTTTTGCTAAAAACCTGAGATTAAATGTACATAGGAAATCCTGAAATGGCAATTGTGTAAACCTGAGAATAGATTAGGAATTTGACTTGATTTACATTTTTAAACACACACACACAGGCCACCCTCATTCCTGTTAACATCCCACACACACACACACTCTTCACATTCTCTCTTTCACTCACTGTCTACACAAATTCACACACATACACATTTATGCATATGTTGACACCTATATCTAGGTTACACACACATGGAAATAGACACTACATACACACCCACACACACATTTTTCCCTTTCCCCTCTTTCTAAATTTGTGTTTGTTTTATATGAGATATGTATGTGTTTGATTGGTATATATATTTTCTATATAGGATTGGTATAGGAATGCTTTCCTTTAGGCTTGCCTATATACACTAGTAATGTATATCTATATAGATATGATATTGATATATGGTTTGGCATAGGCTTGGTATTGGCTTGGCTTGGTGTTGACCTAGTTAGAGTAGGGTTGACCTAGATTGGACTAGTAGACCTAGTTTGACTTCATGTTGACTAGAGTGTTGACTAAAGTTGACCAAGAGTTGACTTAACCTAGATTAGACTTGATTGGACCAAGTGTGACCTAGTTTGACCTAGACAGTTGACCAAGTTGACCAAGAGTTGACTTTGACCTAGTTTGACTTAGAATCATGTAGCTTGTACTGCAGATTTCCATTATTACATATTGAACACATCTTAACCTGTTTTACTCTAAATAGGACTCTGTGATACCAGTTTGGACATCCATTCATATCAGTCATTCAGGGTGACAGGCGAGTACATTCTCTGATCGTTTCATATTTGTCAGGACTTATATTCTTGCTTTAGATTACTTTACTTGATACTGGCACGATTGTTATCACGGATTGGTACTATATGGATCTTCTCTTGCGATGTTATCTCAATTATGTTCAACAGATACATATTGTGATCTGCATTTCACGAACATATTGTATTTATTGTACACCCCTATTCATGTATACTCATTGTGCATATTGTACTCTCATTATCACATGAGCTTCATGGAGACTATTGTACAAGGTAGCGTAACTGGATTAGATCCTTGTGTATTGATTGGAGAGGGTGAGTAGGAAATAATTATGTAATCAAATCCCATTGTACGACTATTGTGCGCTTCCATTGAACACTCACGTTATGATGGATGCTACCTATTGTTATTGTGCAACCTAAGCCGTTTATATAAGCATATTGTGCTCTAAATCACTAGTATTGCAGTTTTACTTATCCTGTATATATTTCAGTTATAAATTCTCCCTCATTTTCATATACATCTTCTTACAGTTCATGTATCTTACTCTTTTGCATGCTTATATTTTCTAACATGTTAGAACTGCGTGAGATGTATTGTGCTCGCTCCTATCCTGACTGGACCTGTTAAAAATATTACAGATGATGATGATGACTGCCTTACCTTCTATGGGACACATGAGGGTGACCTTCAGGAGCCTGAGGAGCATCTAGCTCAGTAGAGGGTGCCTAGTCTAGTCTAGTATTTATAGTTTTCAGTTTGTATCGGATTATTCCGATTGTTAGTTGTGACTTAGTTATATTTCAGGACTTGTATTTATTTGTATTGGACATCTACTTTGTGTGGTGTGATAATGCTATTTATATTTCAGTTTCTTCTTTTTCTATATCGTGCTCTATCTTTCCTAGACTTGTGATTGAGATATAGAATTGAGATATTATATTATACCTCCGTGCGAAGATGATATGTTTATATCATATTATTGTTAGATGTTAGATGTTATAGACGAACTATACAGCGTTCTACCGTCGACACTGCGTCATAGGCTGGACGTACCCACGTTCTCGTGCCTTTCCTCAGGGTGCGGGTCGTAGCACATTTTTATGGTGGCCCATGCAGGTCAGAGTCACAACTAGTACGATTTCGTAGTGGTGCTCGACTTAGAGTGCTGCTACGTGCCTGCTTTTAGGACATAGGATCTAGGATATGATAGGAGTTACTCAATCACATTTTTGGAAAAAAATTTGATCTTTTGATTACCATGACAACTCTTCTTGTAACTGAATTTAATTGTCCTTCCTTGATTTTCCTTATCATGTGCCATATTGATCTCCTTGTTTCAAATCTGTCCTCAGGATGCCGCTTACTCGTGCTCAGGCAGCAGGATCTAGTATTGTTCCAGCGAGGTCCGATCCAGTAGGACTTCCACCTCCGGCTACGGGAGTAGCAGTCGAGGGAGCTACCACATCAGTTCCTGTCCTTCAGGCAGGAGTAACAGCGACTGTTCCAGAAGGTCTTCCATCTCCAGCTGCGGGACCGTCCATAGTTATTCCCGAGACTTTTCTACAGCCACCTCCGCTACCGACAGATGCGCAGCAGATGATGGCCCTTCTGCAGCAGATGATGCAGACCCAGAGGGCCCAGGCAGAGGCACAGCAGCATCAGGCTGACGCATCCCACCGTCAGACAGAGGTTCTACGACAGAGTATGGAGAACTCCCACCAGCTGGCGATGACAGCAGTTGAGAGGGTAGTTCCGGGTACAGACAGGGTACCCTAGTTCAGCAGCAGCAGAGTCAGAGGAGGCCTGGTACATGTTTGGATTTCAGGAAGATGAACCCGAAGGACTTCAAGGGTACCGAGGGTATCCTGTATGCTGACGACTGGTTGGAGGACGTCCAGAGGAGCCTGGAGTTAGCAGAGGTTCCGAGGGAACTTTGGGTGACGTCTGCGGCTAGCCAGTTCTTTGACATCGCTTTGACGTGGTTCCGGACAGACCCTTAGGTGTCAGTGAAGGGTATATCATGGGAGAACTTTAGACGGCTCTTCAAGGAGAAGTTCTTCCCAGATGTGGCTCTCACAGCGTTAGAGGGCCAGTTTGTGGGTCTAGTGCAGGGGAACTCGTCGGTGGACGAGTATGCAGCAGAGTTCTTCCGCCTTAGCAGGTTTCCTTCCAATCTGATCCAGGATGAGGGACAGAAGGCTCGTAAGTTTCGTAGGGAACTTATTCATGCAGTGCACACCCGCACCTCAGGTCGCCGTGACGCGATGTTCGATCAGATATTGATGGACGCACAGATTGCAGAGGAGGACTTCGGCCTCAAGCCGAAGAGGGGCAGTGATGCCATAGGGGTTAGTTCTAGTACAGGGCCAGCCAAGCGCCCTCACATCCAGCAGAGGCCAGTTCAGCAGCCATTTTAGGGCCAGGGACATGTACTTCACCAGCAGGTACCCAGGCAGCAACAACACTCTACATGTGACTTCTGCAAAAGGCAAGGTCACCGATGGAGCGACTGCAGGAAGAGGCAGCGCCTGTGTTTACTTTATGGTTCAGCAGAGCACTAGTGTAGGGATTATCCCAGGAATAAGGCACCAGTGACTCAGGCAGTAGCAGGAGCAAGAGCTCCGACAGGGTAGCAGACGGGACCACCGTTGCAGACTCAGCAGCAGAGGTTTGTCCAGCATCAGCAACAGGCTAAGGGAGGCCAGCAGGGGCGAGCTTTCGCCATGACAGTCGAGGATGCATAGGCAGAGGGAGAGCTGATTGCAGGTTCCAATCTTTTCGATTCCATTTTCGCGTTTGCCCCTTATAACTGTCTTGAAATTCGATTCTATCCGTACCTGGTAGTTGATAAATTTTGTTCAGATGTTCATTGTGATTTATTTTCTTCTGAGATAAGTCGTATGGGCTAGGTCGCCTCGATTATGGGATTCTAGAGTCTTCTATAGTCATGTTAGCTGGCATAGTGAGGACATATAGTCAGATTTTGGACGTATTTCTCGGGTGTGGGAATTTAAGGTTTTCGCGGCCAAGCATGCGGCAATGCAAAAATTTTAAATACCATGATTCTAGAGGTATGTACCATAGTCAAGGACTCTGTGAATATCGTAGCCTTGCTCACTAGCATGACGAAGATTCCGAGTATCATGATTTTGGACAGACGTATATGATTATCGGACTGTATGTTGAGACTGTGATTATTGGGGGTGTTGACCTAGAAGGAATACGACCATCTTAATTTCGAGGACGAAATTCTTCTAAGGAGGGTAGACTTGTAGCACCCAGTTTCTAAAATAAGGATAATTTTGAACTTTGTATTTTAAATCATTAAAATATTAGATTTTAGTCATGATATGATTTTTGGTGATTTTTAGCTATTTTAAAACTATTTAAATTGGTGATACGTGAAATTAGTGTTTTAATAGTGTGACCTTAGTCATGCATGACCTAGAAGACTAATCATGATCATTGAGACCTAATCATGTGTTTAGAATTTCATATTTTTACTTTTTAGCCTAAGGGTATTTTGGTCATTTTGACACTTTTGTGAAATTGTAAATTATATGAATTAAATATGTGCTAGTTAATTGTTTGAGACTTGACCTAGAAGTTTAGCCTAATCTAGGTGTTAGTCATGACCATAGAGACTAAGTTAGAGGGTTTCAACTAAGTAATCAAATTAGGTTAATATCTAGATATTTTTTTAGTAGGATATTTTAGGCTAAAGGTTAAGAAAGGTTACTTTAATTGTGAGCCTTTAGATTGGCTAGAAATTGTTGGAGAAGCCTTGACCACTCATCCTAAACCCTAACCTAATGGCAGCCAACAAACACCCCCTCCTTCTATAAATACAACACATTAACCTCTAGCATTTTTTTTAATCATTTGAATTGCCTCTTTTAGTGTTCTTCCTCAACTCCTCCCCAAATATCCAAATCAACTCCAAATTGAGCCTAGTCTTTTGCATTGGACTCCCCTAAAGTAGAGGACACCATTAGTGGGCAGCTAGCAAGGATTCGGAGGATCGGGATTATCGCAAGTTGTAGAAGAGCCCTCATTCAAATAGCTTTAAATTGAGGTTTCACCCTCAATAGGTAAAACCCATCAAACCTATTCAAATTCTAGTTTTTTTTCCTATGGATGCATTCATTTAGGGTCCCCCTAGGTATAGCCCAAGTTTGGTAGGAATTCGTGTCCATTTCGTGTCCGTATCGGACACGTATCGGTGTATTTAAACGAGTATTCGATCAAATGCCTCATAGGACATTTTGTTCTTAGTTTTCAAAACAAATTATATATTTTGGAAGCTTATTATGTGTAGATCACAACCCAAGTTGACTGAGTTGAATTCTGTGCACCCTCGTGTCCAAATTTGGACACGCACGCACGCACGAGGACACCGTGCGGCTGCCCTGCTGCTCGACACTGATAGCGTATACGACACTGAATTTTATGACACAAAAATTTATGTACACGAGAGGGCAATCACTGACATTAAGCACACAAAATCTTAGGAGAAATTATTGAGTGGTTAGGGAGAAATCGGGTTTGCACTGGTTTCACAAACACACACACACGCGCATATTGGGTTACTGATACGGGCTTGGACACGGAGCTGGACACTTCGTGGACACGACTCAGGCACTTAGACACCTACCCCGACACCCCACCTAGCTATGCACGAGACCCAAGGTTGTGTGTGTCGTGTCCTAGCCCGACTCACACACGTGCACGAGGCTGTCTGCACGTTTTAGCATCTGTGTGTGTGTGTTCTTTCTGTTAGGACACGTTTGTGTCCAATTCCTTGACACTAGGACACACCCACGACACACTTACACCTATACAACTATTTACCAACCATTGGTTTGGGATCTTGCTTGTGTTTTGGACCTTAAATTTAGGTTTCCCCTATTTTCCTGATACTGAGCATCAGTATTCAGTTCCTGAGTATTTTAATACGTTTTAATCAATTTAAAATATAATTTTTGCAATGATTATATATGTGTATAGGTCAGGGATATGGGACTACATGTCTAGGTTCAATGTGGAGAAGTTTGGTTGAGTTTTGGGTGTTTTCGAGTATGGGATTAGGAGTTGTACTTAGGACAGCCTTATTTCAATTTCCTGTCATTGAGTAACATGACCACTTGGCCATATTTGTAAAATATAGCAGGGGTTGATTTCTGAGTGTGTGTGACATGGGTTGGTATGAGAGAACCTGAAATTTAAATTGGAATAAAAACTGAGATTTGTTGTTTAGAAAACTGAGATCTTGAATGTGAATTAAAACTGAGTTTTGAAATGTAATAACTGAGATTTGGGTTCTTATTACAAACCTGGAAATGAACTGACTGAAATCTGAGTTTGGTTTTGCTAAAAACCTGAGATTAAATGTACATAGGAAATCCTGAAATGGCAATTGTGTAAACCTGAAAATAGATTAGGAATTTGACTTGATTTATATTGTTACACACACACACACAGGCCACCCTCATTCCTGTTAACATCCCACACACACACACTCTTCACATTCTTTCTTTCACTCACTGTCTACACAAATTCACATACATACACATTTATGCATATGTTGACACCTATATCTGGGTTACACACACATGGAAATAGACACTACATACACACCCACACACACATTTTTCCCTTTCCCCTCTCTCTAAATTTGTGTTTGTTTTATATGATATATATGAGATATGTATGTGTTTGATTGGTATATATATTTTCTATATAGGATTGGTATAGGTAGGCTTTCCTTTAGATTTGCCTATATACACTAGTAATGTATATATATATATATATATATATATAAAAAAAAAAAAAAAAAAAAAATATATATATATATATATATATATATATATATATATAAATATATATATATATTTTATATATATATATATATATATATATATATATATATATATATATATATATATATATATATATATGATATTGATATATGGTTTGGCATAGGCTTGGTATAGGCTTGGCTTGGTGTTGACCTAGTTAGACTAGGGTTGACCTAGATTGGACTAGTAGACCTAGTTTGACTTCATGTTGACTAGAGTGTTGACTAAAGTTGACCAAGAGTTGACTTAACCTAGATTAGACTTGATTGGACCAATTGTGACCTAGTTTGACCTAGACAGTTGACCAAGAGTTTACTTTGACCTAGTTTGACTTAGAATCATGTAGCTTGCACTGCAGATTTCCATTATTACATATTGAACACATCTTAACCTGTTTTACTCTAAATAGGACTCTGTGACACCAGTTTTGACATCCATTCATATCAGTCATTCAGGGTGATAGGCGAGTACATTCTCTGATCGTTTCTTATTTGTCGGGACTTATATTCTTGCTCTAGATTACTTTACTTGATACTGGCACGATTGTTATCACGGATTGGTACTATATGGATCTTCTCTTGCGATGTTATCTCTATTGTGTTCAACAGATACATATTGTGATGTGCGTTTCACGAACATATTGTATTTATTGTACACCCCTATTCATGTATACTCATTGTGCATATTGTACTCTCATTATCACATGAGCTTCATGGAGACTATTGTACAAGGTAGCGTAACTGGATTGGATCTTTGTGTATTGATTGGGGAGGGTGAGTAGAAAATAGTTATGTAATCAAATTCTATTGTACGACTATTGTGCGCTTCCATTGTACACTCACGTTATGATGGATGCTACCTATTGTTATTGTGCAACCTAAGCCGTTTACATAACCATATTGTGCTCTAAATCACTAGTATTACAGTTTTACTTATCCTGTATATATTTCAGTTATAAATTCTCTCTCGTTTTCATATACATCTTCTTACAGTACATGTATCTTACTCTTTTGCATGCTTATATTTTTTAACATGTTATGAACTGCGTGAGATGTATTGTGCTCGCTCCTGTCCTGACTGGACCTATTGAAAATATTACAGATGATGATGATGACTGCCCTACCTTCTATGGGACACATGAGGGTGACCTTCAGGAGCCTGAGGAGCATCTAGCTCAGTAGAGGGTGCCTAGTCTAGTCTAGTATTTATAGTTTTCAGTTTGTATCGGATTGTTCTGATTGTTAGTTGTGACTTAGTTATATTTCAGGACTTGTATTTATTTGTGTTGGACATCTACTTTGTGTGGTGTGATAACGCTATTTATATTTCAGTTTCTTCTTTTTCCATATCGTGCTCTATCTTTCCTAGACTTGTGATTGAGATATAGAATTGAGATATTATATTATACCTCTGTGCGGAGATGATATGTTTATATCATATTGTTGTTAGATGTTAGATGTTATAGACGAACTATATAGCATTCTACCGCCGACACTGCGGCGTAGGCTGGACGTACCCACATTCTCGTGCCCTTCCTCAGGGTGCGGGTCATAACACGTCCTTTGACTTGATTCAGCCTATGAAGGGGTGCTAATCACCCAAGATCTCAGCAACTGAAAAATCCTCTCCATTTGCTACGTGTCAGCTCGGCCGCAGCCCACAAAGGCAACAGGAAGAGTTCAATTCCTCAAACCGTGCGCATCGTCCATGCGCCTCTATCAGTAATTACCACGTGGCATCCCCACAAACAGGTGTATCCTACATATACGCGCATGAGCAGCCAGCCTGCAGACTATAAATAGAGGGATCATTTCCTTCTTCCACACACATCACACAAGCACCGACATACATATACAGAGACAGACCTACGAGAATACGCAGAGAGGCAGATACAGACTCTCAACGTCTTCCTCCTCTCCGTAAGCTCCAGCACTCAGAGCAACTCAAACCTTCAGAGAACCGAGAACCGTCGTCAGATCGTCAACGGAGTCAACGCATTACCACTCGCTCCATCGGCACAAGGGACCCAGATAAACAAAAGTGTACTCCTAGGACTACATCTAAGTCCTACATTGTAACACTGTTCTGTTTGTATTAAAATTTGCAATAACACAATTTTAATGGCAAACAAGCTGGCGACTCTGCTGGGGACCTCTTTCTCCTCCACCGAGAAAGCTGTGTCGCAATCCGACGACGTGAAGGTGGGCTCCTCCCACAAGACGCTGGTCGTACGCCTCAATCAACAGGCGTATGAGGAGTTCATCTCTGAAGGCAGTGCGAGTCCTTCGAAGCGGCTGCCGAAGCCGAAGAAGACTCGCCAAGTCTGGGTGCGCAAGGTCGACGCCTCTGGCACCACCACCGAAGGGGATGCGCCAATACAGCCTTTCCTTCCTGCTGACGTCCTCAGCAACCAAGATGCGCCCACCGGTGCAGCGCATCTCTCGGGGAAACGTACTGCTGACCACATTCCCCAGCCATCTTCCTCTCAGTACCGTTTCGCTCCCGTAGACCAGGGAGAATGGTGTGTTGCCTGTCGGGGTCCATACCGTTGTGCGGTAGGCCTAAAGGCATTCGTCGAGCTTTTTGTCCCAGTCGCGTTTGTTGGATGACACGACCTTTTTGAGTAGCTTGACGATAGTCTTGTTAAACACCTCGGCCAATCCGTTTGCTGCCGGATTGTAGGCGGTCGATGCCACATTCTGAATGCGATTCTTGTCACAGAATCTGCTGAAAATATGGCTGACGAATTATGGACCATTATCGTGGATAATCCTTCGAGGTACCCCGAAACGGTAGATGACATGGTACTTGATGAAGCTGATCACCCTAGAAATCTTCACTTTCGTCAGCGGAACAGCTTCTGCCCATTTGGAGAAGTAGTCGGTGATGGCTAGTATGAAGCGGTGTCCCCTCGATGAAGGAGGAGTGATCAGTCCTACGATGTCCATGCCCCAAGCTTCGAAGGGCCAAGAGGCGACCGTAGGATGTAGTAGTTCTGACGGTGTATGGATGAAGTCAGCATAAAGCTGGCACGCATGGCACTTTTTAGCATAGTCGACAACGTCGGCTGCCATGGTTGGCCAATAGTAGCCCATGCATCACAGTCGATCCTGCAACTTAGGCCTAGGTTGATGAGCCCTGCAAGTTCCATCATGAGCTTCTCGAAGGGCTTCGGCTGCTTCTTCGTTGGACAGGCATCGAAGGAGAAGTTCATCGTAGGAGCGTCGCTACAGCATTTTAGTGGCTGTATCATAATAGAATCGAAGGGAACGCCTCCTGACTGAGACGGCTTCCTTCGGGTCCTCTGGAAGAATTTCGTAGACAGCGAAGTCGATGAACGGGAATCTCCAGTCTCGGACGTTAACACCAGCACTTGTTGACATGGCATGGGCCGTTCGTGAGCATAGGTTGTTTTTAGGACAGACCAAGTCTCGACCAACTACTGTGACGTAGTGTTGAGTCCCGAGGGGTGCTGCCAATGAGGCTGCGAGGCCAGCCAGAGCATCAGCCTCTAAATTTTGTAAACGAGGTACATGTTCGATGAAGAACTTTGTGAAGGATGAAATGATGTTCAATACAACTTCATGGTAAGGAATCAGATCTTCATGGCGAACTTCGTATTGCTCTCTGATCTGGTTAACGACGAGTTTTGAGTCACCGTAGGCTTCCAGATGATTCACCCCCAGCTATTGGGCCAGCTGGAGTCCCATGATGAGCGCATTGTACTCGGCAACATTGTCGAAGCACGACTTCGAAAGGGAGTAGGCACGCTGGATGACCAGCTGATCGGGGGAGACTAAGACTACCCCCACTCCTGCGATGATTTGACCTTTGGGGACTGTTCTTGAAGCGCCATCAAAAAACATCCGCCAGACGGAGCTTTCTTCGGTGATGTTTGATTCTTGGACCTCATCTGGGTGTCTTCATAGAGTCTGGAGGACTCTGGGATGGGGTGCGCGGCTAAAAAGTCGGCCAAAGCTTGACCCTTGACGGCTTTTTGTGGGACGAACACCATGTTGTACGGCGTCAACAGGATCGCCCATGTAGCTAGCCGGGAGTTCAATGATCCTGGCTTCGTCATGAGAACTCTGATTGGATTGACTCGGAAGATGACATGAATTGTCTGACCCGAGACATAATGGCGAGTCTTCTGGATGGCAAATACCAAAGCCAAACACTCTTTTTCAACGGGGTTGTACCGGTGTTCGGTCCCGATCAGTGTTCTACTGAGGTAGTAGATAGCTTGCTCATAGCCTGTATCGCTGTTCTGAGCCAGCAGAGCGCCGAGGGAATGATCCATGGCACGGACGTAGAGGAGAAATGGTTTGCCGGCGACGGATGCCACCAGGACTGGCGGGCTCGTCAAGTAAGCCTTGATATCGTCGAAAGTTTTTTGGCATTCCTCTGTCCAGACGTAAGAGACTCCCTTCTTCATGAGCTGGGTGAAGGGTTGACTTTTTTTGGAAAGGTTTTCTATAAACCTCTGGATGTATGCCAGACGCCCTTGCAGGCCTCGAAGTTCTCGGAGGTTTTTCGGAGGGTCCATGTCAAGGATGGCTTTGGTCTTCTCGGGATCGACGTGAATGCCTTTCGCTGTGATAATGAAGCCTATGAACTTTCCGCTAGAAATCCCAAGGAAGGAATTAGCAGAGTTCATCTTGAGTTGATGCTCTCGCATGAGATTGAAGACTGTCTTCAGGTCTTGTAGGTAATCTCCTTTGAGACGGCTCTTGACTGCGATGTCATCAACATAGCATTCGACTGTCTTGCGAAGATGCTGATGGAAGATGGTGCTCATAGCTCATTGGTATGTCGTACCAGCGTTCTTCAAGCCGAAGGGCATCACTGTGTAGCAGAAAACCCCCTTCGGAGTCCTGAATGACGTGTGTTTTGCGTCATCGGAGAACATCTTGATCTGGTTGTAGCCCGAATACCCGTCCATGAAAGATAAGTGTTCGAAGCCACATGTGTTGTTGATCATCACGTCGGTGATTGGAAGCGGGAATTCATCCTTCGGGCAAGCAGTGTTGAAATCCCTGAAGTCGATACAGACTCGTATCTTCCCATTCTTCTTACTGACAGGGACGACATTGGCCATCCAATCCGGGTGTTGTTCTTCACGAATAAACCCACTGGTCAAGAGTTTGTCTACCTCCTGATCGATAGCGTTCATGATGTCCGGACAAAAACGTCGCTGTTGTTGCTTTATAGGCTTGGCATCAGGTAAGATGTTAAGCCTATGCATCGCGATCTGGGGATCAAGTCCCGGCATATCTTCGTAGCTCCAGGCGAAGACATCGATATATTCTTTAGCCAGTTGGATTAAAGATTCCCGGTCTTCTCCTTCTAGGCTTTTGCTGACGAAGATGGGTTTGGAAGAAGATCCATCCCCAAGGTCGATCTGCTCGACTTCGTCTTCGGTAGGGGGTTCGCGTAATTCAAAACGAGACTCCCACTGTTCTCCTAGGCGTTGAGCCCAGGGTTCTTCTTCGAAGAATTCTGGCATTTGGTTTTCGCCTTCATCTTCTTGAGATTGTGCATATGTCATGTTGGCTGATAGCACTTTCTTGAAGACTGATCCGATACTGGTATCGGAATCCCAAGTTGACGCTTCGGATGAATGAGAATGTTCTACTTCTTCTGCCTCTGAACTCTCTGGAGTTGACGGCGGCGTGACATAGCCCACCCCCGTCTACTTCGATGATAGTAGTCCTGCGGCTTTCCTTTAGGTGTTGGAAGCCGGAGAGGAAGACGTCGACCCTTGCCGTAGTTCAGGCCTTTATTGCTTTTTAGGTCGTAACCCATCTTTTGGATGAGGTACTTTGCCTTGTCCGTGTACCGATAGACTTGTATTCTGCCGGTATCTGGTTCTTGCTCGAGTGGCGGGAGGTCTTGATGACGCTTGAATTTGTCGAAGATGATGGATTCTTCATCTTGATTCCACGGTGGGACTACAAAACAGACCCCTTGGGACGGGACCACTCGATTTACATGATGGACGGTCGTTATTTGTGTTTGCAACGACCGTAGAGTGTTATCTAATGTATACATGGCATTCCAATGTGGAAGACTAGAATAATTAAAAGACACTCTATTATTGATGAAACACGAGATTTTGTCCCGCGGGATTACATTGTCCAGAGAGGGTGCATCTACATCAGCAGAGATATATTCCTCTAACTCTTCATCTGTGAGTACTGGGGTTGGATCGGGAGAGTCCACCACAGCTTTGATCTTGGGGTCCGAGAGGGCTATGTGGGCCTTCTCCGGCAGCTTGGATGAGACAGATGATTGTGGTGGCTTGCCCTTAAGACGCACCTTCAGAGGTGCCTCAACTGCGCCTTCGGTGATTGGTGCCTTCCCTTATAGTTTTGCCACAAGGGGAGCCGATGTTTGAGGCGGCTTTCCCTTAAGGCGTATCTTTAATGGAGCTTCAGTAGGTGTTCTACCTGGAGCAGTTGGTGCTTTTTCAGGTAGCTTGATAGTCATAGGAGGCAGTATCTGGGATGGTTTTCCCTTGAGTCGGATCTTCAAAGGAGCGTCGGGAATCATCTCTGGCTCCATGTCAGGCTCTACTGCCGTTTCTGCTTCATCGTCAGCATCATTGGCTTCCTCCTCGTCGGACGACTTGTACAAGGTAGAATCAGTAAAGTAGGTTTCGACCCCCTTGAAAGGGTCAATGTTTGCGAACTCTGTCCGGATGACGTCGTTGGTGGACACGTACTTTATACATTGGTGGAGTGTATAAGGCACCACCATGTACAATATTACCTCTGAGTAATCTTACACTCCGTAAGACTACGCGCACATGTACGTGGTAAACATGATGGGTAGCGTAGTCTTCATACACTTGAAGCCAAAAAGCTGATCACATGTGGCTTTGTTCGTGAAGAACAACACCCAGACTGGGTTGCTAATATTGTACCTGTTATGAAGAAGAACGGAAAAGTCCGAGTTTGTATAGATTTTCGGGATCTTAATGCAGCTAGTCCAAAAGACGAATTTTCACTTCCGATTACTGATGTCATGATAGACAATACATGTGGTTTTGAACGCATGTCTTTCATGGACGGATTCTCAGGATACAACCAGATTAAGATGCATCCAGGAGATAAAAAGCATACCGCTTTCCGTACATCCCTTGGGGTTTACTGCTATACGGTGATGCCATTTGGTCTGAAGAATGCCGGTGCTACGTATCAACGGGCTATGAGCAACATCTTTCAAGAACATCTACGAAAAACAGTTGAATGTTATGTGGATGACATTGCTGTCAAAAGTCGATCAAAAGATGATCACATTTAAGACTTGAAGACAGTATTTGAGTTGATGCGTCAACATCAACTGAAGATGAACCCTACTAAGTCTTTCTTAGGGGTTTCCAGTAGCAAATTTTTGGAATTTGTCATCACTTCTCAGGGTATCCATGTTGATCCTGATAAAATCAAAGCAATTCTTGAAATGCGTCCTCTACGCAACCTAAGAGAACTACGTGGCTTCCAAGGTCGCATTGCTTATATCAGGAGATTTATATCCAATCTTTCTGGGAGATGCCAACCTTTCTCTCGTCTATTAAAGAAAGGTGTATCATTTGTCTGGGATAAAGCATGTCAGAAAGCCTTCAGTGACATCAAGCAATACCTTACAAATCTACCTGTTCTGGTACCTCCAGTGGTGGGGAGACCATTTTTGCTATATGTTCGAGCCTTGGATCATTCACTTGGTGCTCTTCTTGTACAGAAAAGTGACAAAGGTCATGAACAAGCAATTTATTATCTTAGCCGAATAATGGTCGGAGCTGAACACAGGTATACTCATGTGGAGAAAGAATGTCTGGCCTTGGTTTTTGATGTTCAAAAGACAAGACATTATGTGTCAGGACAGACTATTCATGTCATCTCCAGAATAAATCATATTCGAGTATTGATGAGAAAACCGAGCATTCTTAACTCCAGGTTAGCCACCTGGGCGATGTTGCTCATTCCTTATGATATGGTCTATGTACCTCAAAAATCAGTAAATGGTCAAGCATTAGCTGATTTCTTAGCAGCTCACCATATACCTGAGACATCGAAACTATATGAGGACATTCCAGATAAAGTCGTGGATTGCAACATGACTGTGAAGGATGACATTTGGCAACTATACTTTGATGGAGCATCGCGGGTTGGACCTAAAGGCAATATCATCTCCGGAGTAGGCATCGTCCTAGTCTCTCCTGACAAAATGGTCATATACCGTGCTTATTCTCTTAATGAGCCATGCTCCAACAATGTGGCAGAATACAATGCCCTGCTAATTGGTCTCCAAGTAGCAAAACAACTGGACATTGAGTTCCTAAAAGCTTATGGAGACTCTCAACTGATTGTTAATCAAGTCAAAGGGACATATGAAGTCAGAAATCCTGACCTCATTCCTTATCATCAAGTGGTAATTGAATTGGTCCTTTCATTCAAAGGATTCTTCATCGAATTCGTACCACGTTCTCAAAATTTAGAAGCTGATGCTCTTGCTAGTTTAGCTGCAGACTTAGCTGTTCCAATTAGAAGACAAAATACCATTACTTTGTTGGATCGAGACTTATTCTGTGTCAAGAATAATCTGCATATTGAACATAGTTATACTACAGAATCAAGTTCCCAGCAGAGGGACTGGAGAAGTCCATTTATTGATTATACGGTTCATGGGATTTTACCTGAAGATCCAAAAAAAGCTGCATCGATCAAGAGACGATCATTTCGATTCTATTATGATTCTTCTTTACATATGTTATATCGTCGTTCTTATGATGGACTTTTGCTGTGTTGTCTCTCTGAGAGTGAAGCTAAGCAAACACTCCGTGAAGCTCATGATGGTGTTTGTGGTGCTCATCAACCAGGTCCAAAATTACAGGACCGCATTCGAAGAATGGGGTATTATTGGCCATCCATGATAGCAGATGCTGTAGATTATGCTAGACGGTGTAAAGCGTGTCAGATTCATGCTAATTTTATTCATCATCCATCTGAGTTTTTACATCCTACAGCAGCTTCTTGGCCCTTCGAAGCTTGGGGCATGGATATTATTGGACCGATTAACCCTCCTTCTGTCAAGGGACATCGGTTTTTACTGGCTATAACCGATTACTTTTCTAAATGAGCGGAAGCAGTTCCCCTTGCTGAAGTAAAAACATCTAATATGGTTAGCTTCATTAAACATCATGTCATTTATCGTTTCGAAATTCCCCGACGGATAATTCATGACAATGGACCACAATTTGCCAGTCAGGCATTTTATCGATTCTGTGACAAGAATCAGATTCAAAATCTGGCTTCTACGACCTATAATCCAGCTGCTAATGGTTTGGCCGAAGCTTTCAACAAGACAATCATTAAACTTCTCAAAAAGTTTGTCTCTTCTAATAAACGTGATTGGAATGAGAAACTTGGAGAATGTTTATGGGCTTACCGAACTACAGTCCGAACTCCAACTGGTTTTACACCATTCTCACTGGTTTACGGATGTGAGGCTGTTCTTCCACTGGAAATCCAGATTCCATCTCTTAGAATAGCCATTGCTAATGAGCTAACTATAGAGAATAATGATCGGTTGAGGCTTCAAGAACTTGAAGGTCTAGATGAAAAGCGTCTTCAAGCACAATAACACATTGAGCTGTATCAAGCCCGCATATCTCGAAATTTCAATCGTAAAGTTAAAAAGAGGGTATTCAGAGTCGGTGAGCTAGTTCTAGCTGTCCGAAGACCAATGGTGATGACTCATAAGAGCAAAGGGAAATTCCAAGCAAAATGGGAAGGTGCTTATGTCGTCGAGACAGTGTTCTCCAATCGTGCCTATAGGTTGTCTAAACCTAATGGATATTTGCTCATGATGTCGATCAATGGCAAATTCTTGAAGAAATATTATGTTTGAATTTCTTCTTTATTCCCCAGCTACCAATGTTTGGTTAAGCTGATTACTTGTCTCCTTGAAGAGAATTTTGATCTTCTGTCTTACCAGCTGATTAAAAAAGAGAGATTTATTATTTATCATGTTCTCATAACCTCTGAATAAATATTAAATCTACTTCTTTTCCTATCTATCATGTCTATTTGGCCTCTGAATAGATATTAATCTATTTTTCTTGGAGTTGTTATGATCTGTCACGTTCATATTACCTCTGATAGTATCGTATATTCTAAACAGAAAAAAAAGATTCATTATCTATCATGTCCACATTACCTCTGGATAGATATAATTTATTGAGTTTAGAAAACTTGTCATGTCCATATTACCTCTAATAAGTATTTTCTATCTCATACCTATTGTTTAAATTCAAAATAAATGATAGGATCATAAAACAAATATTTTATTTATTTCTTGTAAACATTACAGAATGAAAAAAGATAGAAGATTACAAAAGCTCTTTATTTGCCTAAGGCGGAGCAGATAAGTCTTTTAGCAGTTTCTGCAACTCTGCTAGACGCTTTTCACGAGAGCTCAATACATTCTTAGTAGCTACGGAGAGTCGAGCTTCGGGAGTGCAGATATGAGAAAGTCCAGCAAAAGTAACTATCATCTTATCCTTGGCATCGTCAAGGGTTTTGATGGTAGCCTCAGCTCCAAAGACTTGTTCTTCCAAAATCGAGCTCTGTGTAAGCTGCTGGTCTCGAGCTATGATCAGCTGATCCCTCTCCGCCTTCAAGCGAGCCAATTCAGCCTCGACTTCGTGAATTCTATCATTTTGTTGATGAATTCTTATATTCGAAGTTTCATAGGCTTTTCTCGGGATATCCAGCTGGGGCTTCGCTCCAGCCAAAAAAGCTTTTTCTTTGGCCACCTTGATGCTGTACTCATGGAGAGCTTCATTGAAAGTCATCTCCCGAGCGAGGTATTCAGCTGATAAAGCGTCATACTCACTTTGGATAAGACTTTCAGTAGTTTCGCTTAACAGCCTTAGATATTCTCTAATGGGCTATTCAAGTTCCTCTACGGTCTTCTCCAATGCCGCTGCTCTCGCTGCACCATTAAACATGGCGACATTTCTGATCGTAAGAGAAATAGACGCCTTCAAGCTTTCATAATTGAGGCCCTTATTCAGGACCTTCTTAATCAAAGCCGCCAGAGTCTTGTAAAAAGTCTCAGTATGAATCTCAACTAAGAGATTCCTTCACTTGAGCTCGGTGTGGCGACGATGTCTACCAGATCTCTTCTCTAAAGACTAGGAGCAGATGTTGTTGCCTTGATAGCAGGCTGAGATGAAGCCATTGTTGTCACTGCTACCATGGCCAACTGATTCCCAGGAGCTTCAGGAACAGTGTCTTCAGCATTTGTTACTCCAGCCGTTTCTGGAGGCGAAACTACTTGAGTTTCGGTGGCGGTGATTGGTGCGGGTGGAATGGTAGTTATTGCAGCTGACTCTGGTTCTGGCATCGTCTCTTCAGGAACTTGTACTAAATCAATAACAATAGCAGAGGATGCTATTACAACGTTCCCAGCTTCAGTTGATGATTTGACTATGCCTTCATCACCTTCTTCGGCAATCGGCTCTGCAGGCTCTTCAAGTATTTCAGTTGTAATGAGTCCTTTTACAACTGGTTCTTCATTGAAGTCTACTTCTTCCTCAGTAGCCTCTTCATCATCTACAGTAGGTTCTACTGCAGTTTGTTCTTTATTCTTGCCCTCAGCAGGAGGGGCCTGCACTTCGGGCTCTTGTTGTATCTCCATAGATGGAGGACATTCTTCTTGAGCATCTTCTTCTTCTGAAGAGGAATCCTCTTCCTCAGACTCCGTGTTTTCCTCATAAATATTTTCTTGAGGAGAAGGAGGAGCCACGGGCTTTGATGCAATAATAACACCTACAAAAATTAAATAAAATAAGTTAATATACAAAAATCATAATTTTGTATGGATTTTGTACAAATTATATTTACCTAGAGTAGGTGTAGGACGTGCCAAGTACGCGTCATAATCCCCATCCCTGTCATCATCGTCAAAATTAATAGCTGGTTCATCTGATGGGATGAGCTCTGGATCAGCAGTATGTACTGGAGCGACATCCTCAACAACTTGTGCCTTTTGTGGCAAAGTCAAATGAAGTGCTGAGCTGAGACGTCCCGGAGATAGGACCGTCACCGCTTCCATTGACGCTGCTGGTTGGGAGGCCGAGGACCCTTCTCCAGGATGAGCTGAAGAAGATGCAACATGCTGCGGCTCCTCGACCGGAGTATCACTCTCTGGGGTAGCAGCTCTTGGTCTAGAAGTCCCTTTGGTGGTAACCTTCTTCTTCCTTTCTGGGTTCTTCTCTAGAAGAGTAGCAGCTGCACCTTGTTTTCGTTTTCGGGTCTTGCCAATAATGATGGGTTCCGCAGCTTTTTCCCCAACTCCCGTAGGGATAACTTCCAGATACTGATCTGGAACAGCTGTGTCATCGGGTATGTCTGATGGTACCCTGACTGGCTCTTCAACATTTCCTTCCCTGGGCCATCTTAGACTACCTCTCAGGTTGTAGCTATGGGCGAAGGAGCGGATGGAAGCATAAAAGCGAGCATATGTATGAAGTATACGTAGCTCGGTTGTGCTTATAGCAGTCGATATTCGAAATTTGGCACCGGTACAAGCAGTGCTAAAATATCTCCAGCCTTTTGCACCATCGATTAGCTTCCCATAATGATAGAAACTGGTAGAGGGATTACTAACATGAAGTTGGTCATATCCAAACTGGCGAGCGAACCGACTTGGTAGATATGGTTCGAACGTACAGCTGTCTTCATTTCTGTACATCAAATGGGAGGGTCTGATGCATTGTAGCCATCTAAAAACTGGCGCTGACAATAAAGTTCTTCTTCAACTTCATCTTCAAATTGTACGCCGAAGCAGTAGGCTGGAACTTGTGGCCTTGTACAGAAAAAGTTCCAACCATAAGAATAATTCAATACTGCTCGGGTATCTGCCACTGTCGTGGCAGTCCATGTGGCTTTGCTGAACTTCTGGAGGATGACCTCCGCATCATCTCCAGGGCCTGGTGGCAACAAATTGCAGTTGTGATGCAATAGCCAGCCCATCAGATAATTGTAGGGCATTTCTACCCTAGGGAATACGTTCCGGTGAGGAGCATTGTTGATTAGTTCCTCACCAAAAGTCCTCAAACCTGCGTTTATTCGACACACCATTGCCGATAGCAGGTTTATTCTGACTTTGAACACCAAACGTACCGCTGGCCATAGCACATTTCGGTGGATTCTATCAACTGTACCGGTCCCGGATACAACCTATCTTCTCAACCACAGAGAAAGAAAGCCTGCCAGCAAGGCTTTCTTGGAGATCTTCTGGCTGCCATATCTGAGGAAACTCAAGGCTTCGGTTCCTGCAGAGAACTCCCCAGTCTTGGTGGACAAATATTTGTTCGGAAATTTGTAGCCAACCATCATATCCCGTATTTTATCAGCTGGGATTGTTGAACCAGTGTTGATGGTTGGAGCCTTATTTTCCTAAAAAATTTTTTTATCATCTTTGGATATCTTATCCTTTTGGTAAAAGAGATATGTTGTCCACTTGTTGATGTACGATAAATGAGATCCACTTTCATGCATAGTTGTGCAAATCATGTAATGGCACATCAACTCTTCATATACCTCAACCAATTGAGGATTTTTCTTTCTGATTTCTGCTAGTTCTCGGTTGGAGGGAACATACTCTTCATATGGGGCTTCTCCCATTGGCAGCTTAGAGATGAATTGCATCTCGTGGAGTACGAGACCCATTTCACCTTTTGGGGTCGCAAAAGTTCCTGTTGAACTGATATATATCTCCATCAGAGCCATGAACAAATTACTGTTCGGTGGTATACCCTGACTAGTGGAGGCTACTGCTTCATACAGGCCGATGTCTTTCAGCTCCGTCTGGAAGTTTTTCATGATCCAAACACTAATTTGGATCCAGTTCTGGTTAAAAGGAGTTAGCCACCATGGTAGCCTGGGGTTGGCATGAGGATATAATACTGCAGCCCTTATGAACTTATTGATAAATATTTGGGTCTGCACCGGTTGGATTAAAGCCGAATCTTCACTCGGAGTGAATCCAGGCAAGAGACCGGAGAAGGGGACAACACTACCACTGGGAGTACTTGTGTGGTAGCCAATGTCATTGGCTCTCTCCCTCTTGAAAATGATCCTTCCTGGCCTTCCATGACTGCTGGGAGTCAGATTCCACAGCATCTGTCGGGGATGGATGGTATGGATAAATGCAGACAGGGGATAATCTCTATCCATGTCGGGGAGATACATTGCTCTATCTCCAAACTTGAACACCCAAGCCTCCTTCTTGGGGTGTGTTTGTGATTTGAAGTCTATCGCATCCCCGAATAAAAAAGCTGGCTTTGCAAATTGTTGGCCATCCAGCGATGTCAACAGTTCTCCATTTATCATGGACAATAGCATTCTGTCCCCTTGAGCAGATATCAGCTGTCGTCTCTCTGCAGGATATTTCGGATTCGACTGGGGAAACTCCACATGGGACAGGTTCTCTAAATAATTTGAGCCCACCATATCAACTGATGAGCCAAATACTTCTACAAGTGGGTGAATTTGCAAATCCACTGCCAAAAAAAAGGAAAAAAATCAAGTTAGTGAAAATCTAATTTGAAATTTTTATGCAGATAATTTGGTCTGAGTTTTACGCATAAAGATTAAAGACTCTGACTATGCAAACTTTACGCTTATTAAAGTTGATAAAAACTTTTAAAGTGTAAAAGTTCTTTGTTTTACACAAAGTCTTTCACTTGTGAATTTTACGCTGGCACATGTTGATGTGAGCGTATTGAGAAATTTACGCTAGCATGTATTGACATGAGCGTATTTTAATTTTTATGCTGGCACGTGTTGACGTGAGCGTATTTTAATTTTTACGCTGGCATGTGTTGACATGAGCGTATTTTAATTTTTACGCTGGCACATGTTGATATGAGCGTATTGTGAATTTTACGCTGGCATGCGTTGACATGAGCATATTTTAATTTTTACGCTGGCACGTGTTGACGTGAGCGTATTCTAATTTTTACGCTGGCACATGTTGATGTGAGCGTATTTTGAAATTTACGCTGGCACGTATAAACGTGGGCGTATGTTCTTAATTTTACGCTGACACGTATAACGTGGGCGTATTTAATTATCTCAGTTTCTACGCTGACATGCATAACGTGGGCGTGAAGTGAAAAGCTCGGGTCTTCTTCTCCGACGAACTCGCAGCCAAAGTTCAGTGCTTTACCCTTCATTGCAGGAGCTACGGCGGGGTTGCTCTGTTGGGGCGTCGTTGATGATGGGACGGGGGTTTTCACACGGTCGGCCGACGATGAATCGGCGGCGGGCTTCTTGCCCTTGCCGGCGGCGGACTTGCTCTTGGGGGCCATCGGATCGAAGTGAGAGTATGAAGGAGGAAAAAGAGTAAAGAGAGATCGGGATTACGAAAGACAAGTAAAGTTCTATCTCTATTCGAAGAGCTCTATTTATAGAGAATTTTGAATCGGTTCAAATTCCCGACTTTTACGCTGACTGTTGGATATCCCGACTTTTACGCGGATGACCGTTGGATATCCCGAATTCTACGCTGACTGTTGAAATCCCGAATTTTACGCTTCTATTCAAAGTATTTCAAAATTTAAAAATAATTTGAAAACTTTGAAGGGGGTCTTGTAGGAGCGTAAAAAGTACTTCATAGACCAAGTCAAAGAAGTTGAGAACTTTACGCAATTCAAACTGAGTCAAACTCAGACTTTACGCGAGCTACTTTACGCAAGCTACTTTACGCGAGAAACTTTTACGCGAGAGCTATCCTCCACTTTTATGCGTGGGCGACAGACTGTCAGGCCACATTTAATATGGGTGATTTGATCTGACAGAATGATTTTCTGACAGCAGTACACAGAAGCCGAGGAGATCTTTTCACCAAACCCAATACTATCGTTTAGTGTGCAGATGGGCTACTTTACGCTCAATAAACTGCTTCTTTTACGCACGATAGCTATTTCGAGCTTTTACGCTCAAGGCTATTGTGTGCGTAAAGTTTATTTGAGCTAATTTTTTCGCTCAAGGCTATTTTTAGCCACTTTACGCGGGAAGTTTATTTTGGGCTATTTTACGCCAGTCTACTACTTTACGTAGGAAGTATATTTTGGGTCATTTTTACGCCCGAGCTTTCCTGGCTACATGAGAACGTGGTTTGCTTAAGTGGCTTTCATGCCACACTTATCGAGGAACGTGTGTACGTGCTCTCCCTATTTTGTTTAAGTAGTGGGACACGTGTTACCATGCGTAGAGATCAAAACTCTACATGGGACACGTGTCAACGTGCGTAGAGGATGATTTACATCGTGGGTGACAGTTACTCGCGTAGAGACCCGATTTTGTTGCTTTTTACGCACAAAGGGTCAAGTCTATAAATAGACTTATTTTCACATAGACAGTATCAAGAGAGATCAATATAGAGACATGAGAGGAGATTCTGAGAAAACTCATACTTTCAGAGTGATATTCCCAGAAGCATTTCTTCAACTTTTTCTCAAGAACAGGTGAAGCAAAGCAAGAAAGCATTCGAATGTGCCATCAGTGCCGTTGCTCGATACCTTTTCGGTGACTTAGTTCTTCCGATTGTTCATCTTCTTCAAGCAGTTTTCTTCATCATCATCGTACGGTCCAAGGAACAAAGTGATCGCTCTCATATCAGACTTCCATAGCAATACTTCCCAGAATAATTTGTACTTTTTGTACTTTTTCTCGTTTTCTTTCAAAAGCCAATTTTAGGCATTTTGTTAAGTGAAACAGACATTTTCTATGTCATCTGCCCTGGTTTTGGCAGAGACGATGAATAGTGTCACAGCCGCATGAATGAACAGTGCCACAGCTGCATGGATGAATAGTGCCACAGCCGCATGGATGAATAGTGCCACATGAATAGTACCACAACCGCATGGATGAATAGTGCCGCAGCCGCATGGATGAATAGTATCGCAACCGCAGGAATGAATAGTGCCGCATAAATAGTGCCGCAGCCGCATGGATGAATAGTGCCGCATGAATAGTGCAGCAGCTGCAGGAATGAATAGTACCGCATGGATGCATAGTGCTGCATGAAATGAATAGTGCCGCAGAAGGACGCATAGTGCCGCAGAAGGCCGCATAGTGCCGCAGAAGGCTGAATAGTGCCGCCGAATGCCGCATAGAGCCTATTTTGGCTGTTTTTGGCTGTTTTATGTCCTATTTGGCTGAATTGTGGCCAAAATTTTCTCCAACTCCCAACATAAAAATTGTAGATCTTTGTCTTGGCTTCAAGAATTTTTATGTATCACTTTAACCAGAATTTATATATGACTTTGGTACCTTGTGCACCTTTTACCTTGCACATTGCCCGTGCGCCGTTAGGGCCACTTCATGACTTGCGAGCACTTCATACCCGAAGTGCGTAGTGCCTTCTTGTTCTCTTTCCTCTTGTGTCTTGGTCCTCATTCCTGACCTGACTACCTATGCGTGTGCTAGATAACCCTAAATGTGTACTAAGGTTCAATCTATGTGAGCACCGATGTGCTATCCTATGTGCTAAGTGTTCGTATGTGATACCTGCCAGTACCTCCAAGAGTCCAGCATTTACATAGCGAATGGTCGGTAGCAATGACGTGGTATGTGTTGTGTGTCGCATTACACCAAGAAGGGGGTACATACGTATGACTCCATAAACCAGTCCAGATCCCTTCTTGGGGTACTCGTACAATGTACGACATCTAGGGGAGTGAGCATGTGACCACGACATGTGAACTCCGAGGATAACCTAGGGATTAACTAGGCAACTAACTTGGTAGATACATTGGGTGGGAAGAATCTCGAGATCGTGCCATACTAGCCACCCCAGGTCCAGTCCTGACGTGTCGGGTTGGCCGCCACGGATATGGTTTCACTCGCCTATAGCAGATGGCTATATCCGACTTCTACGAGCTATGTGTTATATGTTTTAGCACGATAGCTTTTCGGGGGACCGGTGCATATCAATGTGCTATATGTTTAAATGGTTTGGCTAGCCCTGCTGGGTTGACACGATCTGAGGATTCATTTTAATCAGTATCACGGGGATAACTCTGCCAAATATAGAAAGCCACATGAATGAATGACCGCTTGAAAAACGACTTGACTGTGCCTTGTAACTTCCATTAGTAGCCGAGGGACATGGGCTGTCATGGTGTGTGGTCCAACCCATGTCCTTATTTGGTTGTTGGGTTGGTCTATTGTGCTAGGACAGGTTGTGGACAGAGGCTACGACCGGAAGCTTTTATTATTACTAGTATTATTATTTTATTCATGGGTTTTATCTTACTTTTTTGTGCTCCCTTGTGGTACTTGCTATTCGGGGCTGACCCCACTGGTTTTGTTTGGCCAGATCTCGTAGCAGCGCCTGAGGATCCAAACTTCTTTTCTGACGTCAATGGTGCATACTAGGAGCATGGCTGGCGGGGGACTCGAGTGGGTTTCTTCTCCACCACTCTAGTATCTTTACTTATGTTCTGGCGTTTAGCCACCGGCACCTGTTTAGCTGGCTAATCTGGATATTTTGTCTTTGCATAATTTATAATTAAATCAGACTGCTGCTGAATACAATTATGTACCTATGACTCTCTGGGCTAGCTAACTTAAAAAGCTAGATCCCTATGATCATTTTGATGATGCGTCGGGGACGCCTTACTGCTTTATCTTATATGATCATTATTTACTGCTTCTTGTTTTGATTGATTGAGACCTAAATGCTCTGTGAGACCAAAGGACACTTGATTGTAGCATACACCCCCTTGTCTCTTGACAGCCACGATCGCCGTATGACGTTTATATACCTCATATGGAGTAGCTGGCCTAGTCCATCTCCGTATTTCGGTACTGGGGCGTGACAAGGTTTTATTGGTGGCCCATGCAGGTCTAATTTTCAGACTTGTGGAGTGTTACTATTATAGGAGTCTCAATCAAAACTTGTTTCCTTTGAATCTCTTGCCTCGATTTCTCTTTCCTCACCTTGATTGATAACCTGAATTGCATCCTCGAATCTTCCCCGTCCTGTTATTTAATATCATGTACCTTTCCCTATAGGGGTGCTTCTTTCTCAGTAGCTGGCGAGGCCAACATGGAGGAACATCCAGTAGAGCATGGTTCGACGGGGCAGCAACAGGGACGAATACCTTCTCCTGACCAGATCCGAGTGGAAGTGATATCAGAGCCAGTAGAATCGCAGGTTCTAGAAACTCCTGTACCCCCAGCGGTGCCGGCAGCGACGACAGTACCTGATGCTGCAGCACTCCTGGAGGTCATCCGGGGATTCCTGGCCACTCAGCAGTGTCAGGTGGTAGCCCATCAGCAACAGCAGATCCAGCAGCAGGAACAGAATGTGCTACTGAATCAGGGGTTACAATTAGCCCTTGAGAGAAGTGTCAGGAATGATTCGGGAGCGTCGGGGAGGTTTTGTCGACTTAACCCAAGATATTTTGACGGCACAGAGGATGCCATCACGGCGGATGCTTGGCTTCAAGATATTGAGGCCATATTAACTGCGACAAAGGTTCCAGCAGAAGAGAAGGTTGACCAGGTCAGACTTTTACTTCAGGATCTCGCCCGCGACTGGTGGGCATCGGAAGAGGTTAGAATGAGGCGTCATGTTCCTTGGGATAGCTTCAGTACCAGATTCAAGGCCAAGTACTTTGGCGTGGTAGCGCGGTATGAGCTACAGCGGAGGTTTATCAGTCTCAAGCAGGCTGGGAAGACGATAGATGGATATGCGGCGGAGTTCTGCAGACTGAGTCGGTTTGCACCGACGATGGTAGCTACGGAGCCGGAGAAGGCTATGAGATTCCAGCAGGGACTTCATTTGGAGATTCTACAGCTAGTAGAAGGGCACGACTATCAGACTTTTGACGCCGTTTTAACGGCAGCTCGGCATGAACTCACCCAACAATGGTTGGTGACAAGACATGGGGGCCAGAAGAGGTCTCATCCCCAGAGTAGGGGCGAAGGAGCGGTGCAGCGAATATCGGTGCCAGCACCTGGCATCCGTATTCATGACTCAGGAACGCCGCGGAGGATGGCGATATCAGAGATAACAGCACCAGTTCGGTATCAGTAGCAGAGGAATCAGCAGCAGCACCGGGGGCACCCATTGGATGTACTTACTACGGTAAGGATGAGCACACTAGGGATGTGTGTCGTTCAGCTAACGGATTGTACATGAGGTGTGGCAGTCCAGACCACAGGATTGCCAATTATCCTATGATGCAGAGGCCAGGAGGGCCAGTTCAGCAGTTTCCGACGTTGCCAGCTCCGGGGGCAGCACCGAACAGAGGACCGACATTGGCCGTAAGGCCGCTAGTCCAGCGTCTGCCGACGCAGGCTCAGATGTTTCGGCAGACGCAGAACCAGGAAGGCCCGCAGAGGCCGCAGCGACAGCATGGTCGAGGAAGGCAGCATGAGGGAGCTCAGCAAGGCTAGGGCTAGGCCTTTACCTAGTCACTGGAGGATGCACTAGCTTCAGGCGACGTGGTTGCAGGTAATATTTCTGTTACCTCTTTTTCTGCAGTAGTATTGTTTGATTCGGGGGCTACCCACTCTTTTATATCTGCACAATTTGCGATACGTATTGGATTGGAGTTCGAGGCATTGCCAGAGAGGATGAATATACTCACTGGTAATGGGCTCGTAGGAGTTAGCAGAGTGTGCCTAGCATGTCCGGTCGTAGTGAGTGGGCGATTACTGTTCGCATCTTTGATTGAGTTCCCTATGGGCAACTTTGACGTTGTCCTAGGCATGGACTGGTTGAGAGACAGTCATGCGACGATAGATTGTCGGGAAGGTAGGATAGTATTTAATGTACCTGGCGTTGAAGATTTCGTCTTTGTTCGATCATTGGAGGATCGACCCAAGGGCATCGTTGCAGAAGTATTGGCAGAGCATGAGCAGATTCCAATAGTGGTCAGAGAATTTCTTGATGTATTTCCAGATGAGCTTCCAGGTTTACCACCGGTGAGGGATGTGGAGTTTTGCATTGAGTTGAATCCTAGAACGGAGCCTAAAGTCGACAGAGTTTACAGGATGTCGCAGTCAGAGTTGGATAAGTTGCACCAGCATGAAGAAGAACTGAAGACGAAGCAGTTTATCCGAGACAATGAATCACCTGGGCAGCACCGGTGATTTTAGTACCCAAGAAGGATGGATCGACGCGAATGTGCATTGATTACCGGCAGTTGAATGCAGTAACAGTGAAGAACAAGTATCTGTTACCAAGGATTGATAACTTGTTTGATCAATTGAGTAAGGCCTGCGTCTTCTCTAAGATTGATCTTCGATCTGGATATTATCAAGTGAGGGTCCGGGAGCAGGACATACCTAAGACAGCATTTAGATCGCAGTATGGGCATTATGAGTTTCTGGTGATGCCATTTGGATTGACTAATGCCCCAGCTGTGTTCATGAATTTGATGAATCGCATCTTCATGCCATACTTGGATAAGTTTGTAGTAGTGTTTATAGACGACATCCTTGTCTATTCCAGTAGTGAGGAAGAACATGAGAAACATCTTCGGATAATTTTGCAGACCTTGAGGGAGCATCAACTTTATGCGAAGTTTAGTAAATGTGAGTTTTGGTTGGATCATATTTCGTTCTTGGGACACATTATTTCTGGAGCAGGAGTGTCAGTAGATCCGAAGAAGGTTAAGGCAGTAGAGAATTGGCCAGTTCCGAAGACGGTAGCAGAAGTGCGTAGTTTCTTGGGATTGGCAGGTTATTATCGGAGGTTTATGGCAGACTTCGCCAGGATTTCGGCACCCTTGACGCGTTTGACGCGTAAGGATGTAGAGTTTGTTTGGTCAGCAGAATGTCAGACATCATTTGAAGAGTTAAAGAAGAGATTAATCTCAGACCTGATCTTGACACTTCCAGTAGGATCGGAAGGGTTTACAGTGTATTGTGACGCATCCGGGAAGGGACTTGGATGTGCATTGATGCATCATGGTAAGGTGATAGCATATGCATCTCGACAGCTTCGGGACCATGAGAAGAACTATCCGACTCATGACCTGGAATTAGCAGCAGTAGTGTTTTTACTTAAGTTATGGAGGCACTATTTATATGGGGATCGAGTGAAGATTTACACTGATCATAAGAGCTTAAAGTATGTATTTACCCAGAGGGACCTGAACATGAGACAGAGAAGATGGTTGGAATTACTGAAGGGCTTTGATATAAATCTTCAGTACCATCTAGGCAAGGCGAATGTGGTAGCAGATGCCTTGAGCAGGAGAGGTGGTGCATTCATTTTAACCTCGCAGAGGCATATTTTGGAAGATCTCCATGAAATGGGAATTGAAGTGATCTTGCCATAAGATACAGGAGTTATGGCCAGTTTGCAGATTCAGTCTACTTTGGTAGAGAGGATCAGAGCAGCCCAGGCAGAGGATCTGCAGATCCAGAAGCTTCGATCAGAGTGTGAGTCAGGTCTCAGGAAGGAGTTAGTAATCCATAAGGATGGTACACTTAGGTTCGGAAACCGTCTTTGTGTACCAGGTGTAGACCTTCGACAAGAAGTTATGTCAGATGCTCATAGTTCTCCTTATTTCATTCATCCTGGAGGCACAAAGATGTACCAAGATATAAAGCAACACTTTTGGTAGAATGGCATGAAGAGGGAGATAGCGAGGTTTGTATCCAGATGTTTGGTATGTCAACAAGTGAAGGCAGAGCAGCAGAGACCAGCAGGATTGTTACAGCCGCTTCCTATTCTGGAGTGGAAGTAGAAGCACATCACGATGGACTTTGTGACCGGTTTACCTAGATCTCCGACCGGTCGAAACACAGTTTGGGTAATCGTGGATCGGCTCACAAAGGCTGCACATTTTCTTTCTTTCATAGTAGGGCAGTCTACTGAGCAGCTGGCAGAAATATATATGAAGCATATCGTGAGGCAGTCTGGTGTTCCAGTCAGCATAGTATCAGATCGAGACACACGGTTCACCTCTCACTTTTGGTAGAGTTTGCATCAAAGTTTGGGTACCAAGTTGAGGTTCAGTACAGCCTATCATCCGCAGACTGACGGACAATCAGAAAGAACAATTCAGACCTTGGAAGATATGTTACGGGCTTGTACTTTAAACTTCGGCGAAACTTGGAAAGATCATCTTTATTTAGTAGAGTTCTCTTACAATAATAGTTATCAGGCAAGTATACAGATGGCACCGTTTGAAGCATTATATGGAAGAAAGTGCAGGTCCCCTCTGGCATGGGACGATGTAGGAGAACAAAAATTGTTGGGACCAGATGTCACGACCCGCTCCCGAATAATCGGACACGAGTCGGACACGCCCAGCCTTCATTGTTAGACACAATGAAGTAAGCTGTATCAAGCTAGGGAAACTAACCAGATAATCATGAAAGTGTAGAATCACAGCAACTATATAATGTGTCCCAACCAGAAAAGAGATGCAATATCTGAATTTATTACAATTCAACTATAAGAGTCTGCTAGTCTCAATACATGGAAAGATAAATGGAAAACTAAATGAAGTACTAGGCCTCTGCAGCCTCTAGGTCACAAGCAGCTCCAGCTGGCTCAGTAGGGAAGGCAGTATCCTGTCCATAGTAGGTGTCACACAAAGCCTCCATCTCACCTATCATAACATATCCAGTCAGGAGCGGAGCAAGTACAATTCTAGGTAATGAACAAGACATCATGATATGAAAGTACAAGAAAACATGGAAAGTACAGGGAAAAATACAGGTGAATAAGTACATGAAGAACAGTGAATAAGTACATGGAAGAACATGAATGTAAGAACATGATATGTAAGCACCTGAAAGAACATGATATCACAGGAAATAAGTACAAGGTAATCTCCTGAACATATGTGTAATGCATTTGAAATATAACTAAATATGTGACCGGCTAGGGTAAGAACCTGAAAGCACCTGAAAGCACATGAATGGTGACTTAGGACCCGCGTGCACGATGCGGGGTCTAAGCTAAAACACACCTGAGTTGTTACTTGGGATTGGTCACATAGATAGCATATTTCCCCTCCCCAGATACAAGTAATAAGCACAAGAGAACAAGAGTACCAGAAAGAACATGACGTGTTGCAATTGTGTCACTCAAGGAAGTACAGGGAAAATAATGTAAAGCACAAAACCGTAGAGTGTACTTGCCTGGCTCCAGGAAAGTACGAGTAGTAAAATGAGCTAAGTATCCTCCTGTAAATAACAATGATGGGTACAAGTGGTTAAAATAAGTTCTATGTTTATTTCTACTCATACTCCCATAGTTTCCTATGCCATATTTTAGAAAACCAACCTATCAATTCAAACTTGTTTTTCCAAATTATAAATATAAAGTGATCCAACTGGCTTTAAAGAAGTATGGTTATATATAAAAATAGTTTATTTCTTCATTTTTAAAGAACATAAAATGCAATATATAAATTTACCAAGTTACTTGGGCGAAACCATAACAAAGGTTTCCAATCCTTACGAAAATCCTACATTCTTCCAAGTATAAATTCCATTAAACAGAGCTACCCCCACTATCCCTTTTACTGCCATTTATAGAAAGATGGTATTGGGACAATTTATCCATACTTGTTTTTGGGCCTGGCTTAAGCCAACAAGTCCAAAATCAAACTATACTACTATTGTTCATAACTCAATGGGAATAAAATATTATACCCAAGTACTAGCTAACATTCATTCTCAAACAAGCTGTAGCCACAAATTGCTATATCCCACAGCATGGTTCAATTTACCAGGCTAAATATCAGCACCCAAACTCTATAATTGGCTCAGACTATAGCACAACCCAACTATTATCTAAAATCAAACTTTTGACATCTCAGCCCAAACAGAACTCATTCATGGAACATACCCAGAATTCTCCCTTAATCAGCAAGTCCAAAAAAAAGAAGCAATGAACTAAAATATGATTTACACAACTGAAAGAGATTTGGACCAGTCTTTGGACTGGAAGAGGAACAACATTTCCAAGTCTTCGAAAACTACTCAAATCCCCACCAGCACCCATCTAATAAAATACAACCAAATTGAAAGCAAAAATAGAGAGTCTATAGCAACCCATCTCAAAGCATTACTGCCAAAACCGAGCTACGCACACCACAGTAAGCAAGCTGGTAGGTTCACGCGAACGCAACACAATCTGCACGAACTTGAACACGAACCCCGCCAAAGGAACGAACTCAGACACGTTCTAAACCGGACACAGCACGAACCAAGCTGACTACTCAAGATTGGTCACAGAAAACTCAATACAAAAGGTACGAAGTCTCGGTTGCGCCCCAGTATTTCCCAAAGCATAATAATCAAACACAACAACAAAAGAATTCTACTCAATTTGAAGATCAAACCGATTAAAAATAGAAAGAGATTGGAAGGAGGAAATTACCTGTAGGTTGTATTAGAACACTGAACAAGCACCCGTTCTTAACTACGATCCGGCTATGAGCAATACTCTACAACAAATAAGGATCACACCATTACACCACAATTTAACCGACCCACAATTGTATTCCAGAACAAGATCAGAACGAGAAGAACTCACCACAGAGTTTGTTCGAACAAAACCCAAGATCCGGTGAGACAAAATTCGTCGGATGACTCGATCAATTCCTAGATCGAGCGGATCGATTTAAATTCCAGATCAACTAGCAGTCAATTCAAAATTTGAATGGAGGAAGAAGAAACTGGTCCGAGAACTCACCAAATGATAAATCCTTAGATCGGAAGGTCTCGAACACGGGGAAGAAGCTGCGCCGCCGTGGATGATCGATTTAGACTTCGGAACTCGCCGCCACCGCCGCTCCAGTCAACGCCATCGTAGTCTCAGTCGGAAGGAAGCAGGTGAGCTCGATCTATAATGTTGACCTCAAAATTCTGAGATCAACGGAACCCTAGAAATTTAGGAAGAAAATTAGGACAGGCCTTACCGAGCACCGCCAAGGAAGTCGGGTCGAGAGAGCTCGTCGACGCCGGATCTGAAGTAGTCGTCGTCGGATACTCAGTCAAGGATCGATGGGAAGCTCGCCGGAGTCGCCATCCTCAGTTACGTCACCGCCGCTTCTGAGCTCCGCCGGAAATTTAGGGTTAGGGCTGGAAGCTAGTCGGAGGGATTTGGGGAAGAGCCCCTTCTCGAAAGTTTCAGAAGAGTTGAGAGTGAGGAATACTCTCTTTCTTCACCAATCGGCTAATAAAAGGAAAAGTGCATTTTGCACAAAACCCCTCCCGCAACCAATTTATTTGCACTTACCCCCCCTTCTTTTTCAAATTTGCAATGAGAAAGAAGAATTCAGTTAGGATTTGTTATAAGAGTGGGGTCCACTCTTGGTTGTTACAACAATAACTTAAAATTCAAATTCCCCTCTTCCAAACTTCCCTCCAAAATAATTCAGCAATTAACTATAAGCTAATTATAAATCATAAACAGTTTTAAGAGAAGAGAAAAACTTGTTATTCTCTTTAGAAAACTTTTAAGAAAACAAAATTTAAAGAAACATGGAAGGTGGAGTTACAAATTCTTCCCCCCTCAGAAAAATTTCGTCCTCGAAATTCAAAATTTACCAAGCAAAGAAAAATATGGTCTCAACTCATTTGATTTATTGATTTGAATTCCCAATGACAAGATACAATCAAGGAGTATACTCAAAAAAAGATGCAACCAAATGAAGAGGCAATCAAGTGAAGAGATAAGGATAGCGCTCTCGCATCTCGTCCTCGCGCTCCCATGTGGACTCTCCCGGAGAGTGGTGCCTCCACATGACTCTGACAAGCGGAATGGTCTGGTTCCTCAGCTGTTTCACTCTCCGGTCCAAGATCTCTACCGGCTGCTCCTCGTAAGTCAAGCTCGGGCCCACCTCCAGCTCTGAATAGTCCACCACGTGACTCGGATCTGGAATGTAGCGTCGAAGCTGGGACACGTAGAAAACGTCGTGCACTCCCTCCAAGCTAGCTGGAAGCGCTAGTCAATATGCCACCTCGCCAATACGCGTCATCACGTCGAGAGGCCCGCTGAATCTCGGACTGAACTTTCTGCCTCTGCCAAAATGAATAGTGCCTCTGGTCGGCGAGATTCTTCAGGATCACTCTGCTTCTAACTGCGAACTCCGGTGACCATCTGTTGTTGTCCGTCCAGTGCTTTTGTCGATCCATGACGCTCTGAGCCTTGAGTCCAAGTATACACAAGAAGTTTGGGATATCACGCTTTGACAAGGATCGAGGATCAAATAGTCACGAAGTGGAAGAAATTTCAATTACAACTTAGAGGAGCAACGTCATGAAGACACAAATATTAAGTACGATCAAAAATTGATAGTTTTAACACAAGTGGGCTAGCACAAGATAGGAAAATCATGGTCAGACAGACATGATTTAAGATCAAAATTTAGACAAGACACAAGCGAAGTATGGAATCAAAATCTGGCAATGTATAATTTGAGGAAATCAATGATCTAATGGTACAATACTAGAAGGTAATTAGCAAGGGTTGATTTGAGGAACGTACGAAATACTCAGGAGATACAGTATCAAATCAGGGTGAACATGCAAGGATGTGTGATTCTCGAAAACCAATAATCATATGAAAAGGGATTATAGTCTCCAGAATATCCAAGAACATATTGGTATCTGAAATCACTTTGCTTAGAATCCCTACCCCGCCAGTATATATCTGACTGCAGTGGACTTTCGGCTCCGTGACTCAAATAACAATATGTCTCCAAATACTCTATCAACCTTATCCATTTTCCAACAATCATTGACGAAACAACCCAAGAGATCAAGATATGAAGAATATGACAAGTCTCGACAATCCTCGAAAACCTATGGGTCTGAAATCACTTCAACTTAGAGTTCCTGCCTCGCCAGTGCGCTACTGGCTGCAGTGAACCCTCAGTCTCCATAATCCAGCTAATGGCTGCAGCGCGCAACTGTCATGCCACAGTAGGTCATCGAATAGCCTCTCGACTTTATCCCTAGGAATTTCAAAAGAGTTTCAAGGAATTCAAAATGAGTTTCAATAGTCCAAGTCACGGAAATGATGAAGTTACTTGACTGTTAGAATACAAGAGTTTATTAGGTACTAAAAATGACAAGGGATCCAATCAGTGAGTACAAAAGGGCAGCCAGGGAGATTTAAAATTCAGACAGGACAAAGTTTCAAATTATGACGGAATATCAACTGATATCGGAAATGGTAACAAGATTCCACATATGGGACGTTATCCCGAAGGGATAACAGAGTCTCGAAGGACGAACTGAAGCAAGGTATCAGATAGAAAACAAGTTTCAAAAATAAGAAATAAAATCCCGTACTGGAAACGAGTTTCAATAAAATCTCGAATAACAATGAAAACTTGAATAGAAAACGAAATCTCCAATAAAGTACACAATGGAAAATAGAAAATCAAGTATCAACAAAGTCGTGAATAAGGAACAAATTCTCGAATAGAAAATCTCACTGAGGATACATGATTTGGAATAGGGAACACAGTCTCAACGAGTCGCGAGTAGGAACTGAAATTCAAAGTCCGGTAAATCTTGGATGGGAGGCAAAATCACGAATAAAACAAAGTCTCGAAATAGGAAACAGGATCTTAAATTCTCGAATGGAATCAAGTTATGAGTAGAAAAAAGAATCAATGGGTGAGTAAAACAATATCCATGAAACAAGCGATACTTCAAATAGGGAACAAGATCGAAGCAAGGTTGTGAACAGAATAATTTCCAAGTAGAAACAAGCCACGTAGGAAACGAATCTCACCTAGGGAACAGGTCAAAACCGAAGTTTTCAAACGATGCCTTGAATGGTGAATAGAAACAAGTATTGAATAAAATCAAATTCCAATAATCCCAAATAGAAAACTGAACTTCGGAAAGAAAACAAAATTTACAAATTGTAACTAGTCCTGAATAGGAAACAAAATTCCTGAGTAGAATCTCGAAAAGAGCAAGGTTACGAAGAATGGATTGGAGGATACCAATCAACGAATAGGAAACAATATCTCGAGTTAAGTTTCGAATACCAACCAAGATTCCAAAATAGAAAACAAGAAGTTCCAAGAAATTGGCTAGATGCTAAAAGAAATTTAAGAAAAACTAGGTTACTAATCAAGATACATGGTTTTCCCAACCATACAAAAATCTTCAGTCTATCTTCCGTATTCCTCCGGAACGGAAATCTTTTTAACCTCCTTCAATTGTCCTGGCGTAGGTTGATCCCTGCGGTAGTACTCCATGTGGTTGCTGATTCTGAAAAGGTGGTTCTCTTTTGTTGTAGTCTGATGCTCCTCGCGCTTGTTCTCGGGCAATGTGATCAACGTTCTTCAGCAATCCATGATTTGGTGGGCAGTCGATCCGTAGAACAAGCATAGACTCTATCTTTTGCGGCACTCTTCATAGTGGCATCCCGAGAGGTGGCAGTAATTGTAAATGATCGTCGACTGGATCTGAATCTGGATCTCCCGCTGAGGCTGAAGTGCAGGGCTCTGGTAGGAATATATGACTGCTGGCGTGCTGGCTGCTGAGATCTGCTCCTGATGATGCGACTGGTGGTGCGATCGAAGAAACGCCGACTGAGTGTTACGATGTTTTGCGGATCCAAGCTAGTTATTGCCTTCTTCATAAGTCTTCATGTCCCTCATGTGCTTCAGCTTTCCGTCTAGAGTTTGGCGTTGGTGACCGTGGAAATAGTCAAGTTGATCAGAGAGCGGCTTCGAGTCGCGCAGGATAGACACCGACACTAGGCAGATCAGCATCATAGGCCTCTAGAGTTTGGCGTTGGTGACCAAGTATTTCTGCAAATTTTTCCTACTCGGGGTGTCATTAGATTTGAAACCCGAGGAAAGCTTAGTCCGAGATTCGTTGGTCCTTTTGAGATTCTCGCTCGGGTAGACGATGTTGCTTATCGGCTTGCTCTTCCTTCCTCACTATCTGGCGTACATGATGTGTTTTACGTATCTCAGTTGCGTGGGTATGTCCCGAATCTGAGTCATGTCTTCGATCATTCAGAGTTAGTCGTTGGTACTGACCTAACTTACGAGGAACAACCCGTGTCTATTTTGGACCGGCGAGAGAAGGTGCTCAAGAACCGGACTATTAGCCTTGTCCGTGTCGTTTGGGGCCATCACTCTCCGGGAGAGTCAACCTGGGAGCGCGAGGACGAGATTAGATCTCGGTATCCGTACTTGTTCGACTCAGAATGTATGTTTCTCCTCATGCCTTGGTAATCTGTTTACATTCTTATGTTGCACTATTTTGAAATATATGATCAATGACTGCTAATGATAGGTTGCTTGCGTAGATTGTAATTGCACCTTGCTTGCCCGGATTTCTCTATCATTGTCTTGGCTGAAATTCCGAGGACAGAATTTTTTTAAGGAGGATAGAGATATCTCTTCCCGATCCCGATATATGTATTCTTTCATGAATTCTGTACATGGTATCCCGTATTTAGCATGTGCATAATTCTATTTATTATTATTTAATGGTTGCATGTAGCTTTTAAGCATGTCATTAGTGGAATGGTTAGAGCATGTTTAGAGATTAGGGTTTTCTTAAGCCAACCCAACCCCTATTTATATTCTCTTCCTCACTCTCTCTCCTCATTCACTCTTTCATTTATTTCCCTTAACCACCACCCTTAGGCAAGTACAAATTGCTCAAAAGTGGAGATTTGTGCATTTTTTATTCTTAATTTCTCCTTTGATATTTTTTTGTCTATACTGTTCTTCTCTTCATTCTCTACAAGTTTAGTTCTTGGAGTTTTTGATTTTAATGGCTAGTTTTGTGTAGATCTAAGTTTCTAAAACTAGAATTTTATGTATTTACATGGTTTTGATCTATCAAACTTGGTTATTTTCGAAAATAGGTTGTAGAAAATTTGATTCTACACAATTTTGACCTTTAAAAAGTTCGATTTTGACTTGTTTTGAGGAAGTTATAGCCAAAACAATATTTGGACATTTTCTATGTCATCTGTCCTGGTTTTGGCAGGGATGATAAATAGTGCTGCAGCCGCATGAATGAATAGTACCATATGAATAGTACCGCAGCTGCATAGATGAATAGTACCGCAGCCGCATGAATGAATAGTACCGCATGAATAGTACTGCAGCCGCATGGATGAATAGTGCTGCATGAATAGTATCGCAGCCACATGGATGAATAGTACCGCATGAATAGTGCCACAGCCACAGGGATGAATAGTGCCGCAGCCGCATGGATGAATAGTGCCACAGCCGCAGGAATGAATAGTACCGCATGCATGTATAGTGTCGCATGGAATGAATAGTATCGCAGAAGGCTGTATAGTGTCGCAGAAGGCTGCATAGTGTCGCAGAAGGCCGCATAGTATCGCAGAAGGCTGAATAGTGCCGCAGAATGTCGCATAGAACCTATTTTGGCTGTTTTTGGCTGTTTTATGTCCTATTTGACTGAATTGTGGCCAGAATTTTCCCCAACTCCCAACATGAAAGTTGTAGATTTTTGTCTTGACTTCAAGAATCTTCATGTCTCACTTTAACCAGAATTCATATGTGACTTTGGCACCTTGTGCACCTTTTACCTTGCACATTGCCCGCGTGCCGTTAGGGCCACTTCATGACTTGCGAGCACTTCATACCTGAAGTGCGTAGTGCCTTCTTGTTCTCTTTCCTCTTGTGTCTTGGTCCTCATTCCTGACCTGACTACCTATGCGTGTGCTGGATAACCCTATGTGTGTACTAAGGTACAATCTATGTGAGCACCGATGTGCTATCCTATGTGCTAAGTATTCCTATGTGATACCTGCCAGTACCTCCAAGAGTCCAACATTTACATAACGAATGGTCGGTAGCAATGACGTGGTATGTGTTGTGTGTCGCATTACACCAAGAAGGGGGTACATACGTATGACTCCATAAACCAGTACAGATCCCTTCTTGGGGTACTCGTACATTGTACGACATCTAGAAGAGTGAGCATGTGACCACGACATGTGAACTCCGAGGATAACCTAGGGATTAACTAGGCAACTAACTTGGTAGATGCATTGGGTGGGAAGAATCCCGAGATCGTGCCATACTAGCCACCCCAGGTCCAGTCCTGACGTGTCGGGTTGGCCGCCACGGATATGGTTTCACTCGTCTTTAACGGATGGCTATATCCGACTTCTACGAGCTATGTGTTATATGTTTTAGTGCGATAGCCCTCCGGGGGACCGGTGCATAATCAATGTGCTATATGTTTAAATGGTTTGGCTAGCCGTGTTGGGTTGACACGATCTGAGGATTCTTTTTAATCAGTATCGCAGGGATAACTTCGCCAAATATAGAAAGCCGCATGAATGAATGGCCGCTTAAAAAATGACTTGAATGTGCCTTGTAACTTCCGTTAGTAGCCGAGGGACATGGGCTGTCATGGTGCGTGGTCCAACCCATGTCCTTGTTTGGTTGTTGGGTTGGTCTATCGTGCTCGGACAGGCTGTGGACCGAGGCTACGACCGGAAGCTTTTATTATTACTAGTATTATTATTTTATTCATGGGTTTTATCTCACTCTTTTGTGCTCCCTTGTGGTACTTGCTATTTGGGGCTGACCCCGCTGGTTTTGTTTGGCCAGATCTCGTAGCAGCGCCTGAGGATCCAAACTTCTTCCCTGACGTCAATAGTGCATACTAGGAGCATGGCTGGGGGGAGACTCGAGTGGGTTTCTTCTCTACCACTCTAGTATCTTTACTTATGTTCTGGCGTTTAGCCACCGGCACCTGTTTAGCCGGCTAATCTGGATATTTTGTCTTTGCATAATTTGTAATTAAATCAGACTGCAGCTAAATACAATTATGTACCTATGACTCTCTGGACTAGCTAACTTATAAAGCTAGATCCCCATGATCGTTTTGATGATGCATCGGGGATGCCTTACTGCTCTATCTTATATGATCATTATTTACTGCTTCTTGTTTTGATTGAATGAGACCTAGATGCTCTGTGAGACAATAGGAGACTTGATTGTAGCATGCACCCCCTTGTCTCTTGACAGCCACGATCGCCGTATGACGTTTATATACCTTATATGGAGTAGCTGGCCTAGTCCGTCTCCGTATTTCGGTACTGGGGCGTGATAATACCTTTTTACGTTACCTTTTCCGTCATATTTCACCTTGTATACCCATTTGACCCCGATTGTGTCTTTTCTATAGGACAGATCTGTCAGTTCCCACATTTGGTTCTTTTCAATTGCTGTAATTTCTTCTTTCATAGAATTTTTATGTTCTTCTTTTCCATGTGCTTCTTCGTAGCAAATTAGTTCTGCAACCATTAAAGCAAATTGACATGAAGCATAAATTTCTGATAAGGATCTTACCTTTCTTGGAGGACTTTCTTCATTAGAAGCTGAAGAACTTCTGTTTACAGGATAAGAACTAGCTGGTGTTGCCGATGAAGATGTGATCGGTGAAACAGTTCTATTTGTAGGAGAAGCACTTGATGGAGATGCTGATGTAGATGCAATCGATGTCAAAGACGTTAGTTGGGTCATAACCTCTTCATGTGGTATAAATCCTTGATCACCAGTCTTCTGAACCTGTTTACTATCACTCCACATCCAACTAGCATTTTCATCAAAAATTACATCTCTACTAATAACTAACTTCTTGGTTATTGGATTATATAATCGATATGCTTTTGATTCGTTACTATAACCAAGAAGAATGCATTTCTCAATTTTATCATCTAACTTCCTACGAATTTGAGGATGAACAAATGCATAAGCAATGCAACCAAATACCTTGAGATGACTTACTCCTGGTTTTCTTCCAAACCAAGCTTCATTATATGGTGTCATCTTTTGTACAGCTTTTGTTGGCGAGCGATTTAGTAAATATACCGAAGTTGCCACAGCTTCTGCCCAATAATCATTGGGTAGGTTCTTTTCTTTCAGCATACTTCGAGCCATCTCCACAATGGTTCTGTTCTTTCTCTCAGCCACTCCATTTTGTTCAGGTGTGTACTTTACTGTAAGCTGCCTGAATATACCATTTTTCTTACAAAAAATGTTAAAGTCATTCGATAAGAATTCTCCTCCTCTATCAGTTCTGAGGATCTTTATAGCATTTCCACTTTGTTTTTTAGCAAAACCCTTGAACTCCTGAAACTTAAAAAATGCTTCAGACTTTTTTGACAAAAATATACCCAACTCATTCGAGAAAAATCATCAGTTAAGAGCAAAAAAATATCCATTCTTATTCAATGATAAAGTCTGCATTGGACCACAAATGTCAGCATAAATAAGTTCTAGAGGCTTAGTAGATCTCCATGACTTTACAACAGGAAAAGAAGTACGATGTTGTTTTTCATAAACACAACCTTCACAAACAGTATCAATGCATTCAATTCCTTGCAAGCCTAGAACCATTTGTTTTTGACTTAACAACTTTAAGCCATTGAAATGTAAATGGCCATAACGTAAATGCCATAACTGGGATTCATTCTTCATATTAGAAACTAAAGCATAATTATCAAGGCATGAAATTTCAAGAGAAAACATTTTATTTTCAGCCATATGAATCTTCAACGTGGGCCTATCAGAATTTTTAGACGTAATAAAGCATGTATCATTTTTAAAGGTAATTGAATAACCCTTTGCAATCAACTGACCCACACTTATCAAATTATGAGCAAGACTAGGAATATAAAAAACATCATGGATTACCTTTTCCATACCTAACTTTGTTTTTACTGCAACTGTACCTTTTCCTTAAATTTGCATGACTGCATTATTTTCCATCCTAACTTCTGTCTTCACAGATTCATTCAAATCACAAAAAAGCTTTTTGTCTCCTGTCATATGGTTACTACAACCACTATATAAAAACCAAACATTACTTCTAATTTTTTCAGAATTAGAACAAGTCATAAAAAGATTAGTATCTTCTTTACCTTCATCTCCACTCTTCTCTGCGTAATTCACTTGTTGCTTACCTTTGGCAAAGCAATATGCCTTAGTGTGCCCAAACTTTTTACAAAAATAGCATTGTTTTTCCTTGTAGCTTTGGTGTTGGTTATCACCATCATTGTAGCCGCCTCTTTGATTGTTCTAGTCAGATCATGAATGATTACCTCTATCATCGTGGTCGTCTCTTTGATTGTTCCTGTCAGGTCATCCTTGATTGCCTCTATCGTTGGTGCCTCCTCTTTGATTATTCCAATCAATTCTTCCACTGCCTCTACCTTTGCTATGTCCATGATAGCCACCTCTTCCAAATCCTCTTCCTTGATGTGTTCTTGTGTTTTCCACTCTTGTCTAAAATGCACTTTCAACATTCTTTTCTGCTGTCCTGTTTAGTCTTTGTTCATGAGCTAGAAGAGAACTTGTTAGTGCACTAAAAGAATATGTAGATAAATCTTTGGATTCCTCCATTGCAGCTACTATATGGTCAAATTTAGGAACAAGAGTTCTTAAAACTTTTTCTACTACCTTTTTATCGTTAACCTCTTCACCAAGAGTTCTTAACTGATTAACGATATTTGAAGCTTTAGTACAATAGTCATCAATTGTATCAGCAACCTTCATGGAAAGATTTTCAAAATCGCTTCTAAGAGTTTGTAATTTGACAGATTTTATCTTGCCATCACCTTCATATTGCTGCTTCAAAAAATTTCATGCATCGCTTGACTTCTCAGCATTTGCAATTCTTGGAAAAATTGAGTCATTTACTGCTTGTTGCAATATGAGTAGCGTCTTCGCATCCTTTTTGCGAAGATCCTTCATTTCAGTTGTCTTGTCTGTTTCTGCATAGCCATTCTCAACAAGCTCCCAAAGATTTTATGAAATAAAAAGTGTTCTCATTTTGATTCGCCAAAAACTATAATTTTCTCCACTAAAGATAGGAATCAAAGTTTGTGAGAGATTGAGACCGTTTCCGAGGTCAAGCACATTTAAGAACTTGCTGATCATAATAAGATTATTACTAAAGAACTAACGATGAATAATTAGTCAACATAAGAAGCATTATGATTACCACAATTTTACGGTCTGGATTGCATGTGTATAGGACCTAGGCAACACAAATACCTGACTGGAGTTACTAGTCTAGAAAATGCATGTCCAAATCTACAAGCCAGGATAAAATGAAAAGAAAAAAAAATCATGCAGATTGATAAATGAATTCAGGAAATGTCAGTTCTTTCAAACATGCTTTGAGAAAAAATGTATCACCTTAATTAGTTGAAATTCATGATCTTCTCACCAAGGCCTAGAAACACATTTAGCGTATTGCTGAGACTTATTGATCTTCATGCAATCAATCCCAAAAACATTTGGCTGGAGCAATTTTAATATCTTATCGTGCAGCGAGGAAGCTCAACTAAGGCTTCGGTATTGGAGGCATATCTTCTGATGTTGTGATGCTATTGTACTCAAGATCCACCACAACTACCTACAAACATTTAAAATGAGGCCATTGAAGTATATTACAGTCACAGAAAGCAAAATCTATAGCAATTGTATGCCTGAGATTGTAAGTTAATTTTGAGTTCGACGAGGAATAGAGTCTCTTTAGTGTTTCTAATAAGGTGGACATGAAAAAAAGATGGCATCAGCACATAAAACTCATTTAGAAAACAGTAATGTAGTCCAAGGGAGGGAAGCAACAGAAAGCATTACATGACTCAAAAGTAAGAGTTATGGATATATTATAACTGGTTCTCATGCCAACAGAATCCCTAACTCAAAGAGGACATAGCTTAAGGTTGTTTAACTTTCATTGGTGTTTCAGTAGGAAGTTGGAAAGGAAAGAGTTTTGAAAAAGATTTAGAATGTACTGCACAATAAGTTATAAGAATGGCGATTCACAAGAAGGGGATTACTTAATCTCCTCAAACCAGTCTCTGTTGTAATTGATTGTTGTATTATTAATGAAATAAGCATGGCTATATATAGCCTTACAATCTCTCAATCAATCCCTACTAATCCTCTCAATCAAATCTCCCTATAGGAATATCCTATGGCATATATCAATCATACTAAATACATACTAAATATACCAATAGGATATTCCCATAGGGCTGAAGGAAAGGTCAAAGGCTCTGTCTACTTATGAGAAAGAGATGTTGGCCATTCTCTTGGCTATTAAGAAGTGGAGTCAATATTTGTGGGGTAGGGAATTCATCATAAAGACTGATCATCAAGCACTCAAATACTTGTTAGATCAGAAAATGGGGACAGAGGCTCAACACAAATGGATAGCTAAGTTGCAAGGGTACCATTACAGAGTAGAGTACAAGAAAGGCAAGGAGAATGTAGTTGCTGACAGTTTATCCAGGGGGAACCTCTTATAATGAATGCAGTTACTGTGGTTCAAGCTGACTGGTTGGCTCAGTTCCAGGAACAAATACAACACTCAGATTTCTATAAAGAACAACTGAGCAAATGGGCACAAGGCAGCTTAAATACTGATAAGTACACTATGAGACAAGGCCTCTTATATTACAAAAACAGACTCCTTATTGATCCCCATTTTGAGTTTGCAGCTACTATGTTAAAAGAACACCATGATCATGTGTAGGCTGGCCATTCTGGTGTGGCAAAGACTCTACAGAGACTTAAGAAGACTTGCTATTGGAGGGGAATGAAGACTGCAGTCAGGAAATATATACAAGCTTGTCAAGTTTGCCAACAGAACAAGTATGAAAATATCTCCCCAGCTGGCCTATTACAACCCTTACCTATACCTGATAGGGTTTGCGAAGATATATCCATGGATTTCATTGAAGGGTTACCTACCAGTTATCACAAAACAACCATAATGGTTGTGGTTGATAGGTTAACTAAATACATCCACCTATTTGCCCTCTGTCACCCTTACACTGCTGCTATGGTGGCTCATGTTTTCATTGATGGGGTATTCAAACTACATGGGATGCCTAAATCCATTGTTTGTGACAGAGATCCCATCTTTACTAGTCAATTTTGGCAAGAGTTTTTTAAAGCACAGGGGACCAAGCTCAAATATAGTATTGCCTACCATCCTCAAACAGATGGGCAGACTGAGGTCACAAACAGGAGTATTGAAGCTTATATGAGGTGTTTTTGTGGGCATAAACCCCATGAATGGAGCAAATTTCTACCCTGGGCTGAATTTTGGTTTAATACCAACTGGCACACTTCAACCAAAGTGACACCCTTTGAAGCTGTCTATGGCAGAGCTCCCCCACATATCCTCACATATATTCCAGACCCTCCCCAAGACAAGAGTGTGGAAGAAGCTCTAAACTCTCGAGATAATGCTCTACAGCTACTCAAGGACAATTTACACATGGCTCAGGACAGGATGAAGAAGTTGGCAGACACTAAGAGGACTGACAGGCAGTTTGATGTAGGAGATTGGGTTTTTCTCAAACTCCAGCCTTATAGAAAGGTCTCAGTTGGGCAACAAAGGCCTTAAAAATTATCACCAAAGTACTTTGGTCCATATGAAGTCTTAGCTAAGATAGCCACAGTGGCTTATAAGCTAGCCTTTTCTGAAGGTTCACAAATTCATCATGTGTTCCATGTTTCCCAACTCAAGAAGAAGGTCAGCTCTGCCAGAGAAGTTCAGGCAGGAACCCCTACCCAAGTGGAAGCTTAGATTTTAGAGCCTGATTTCATATTAGACAGAAGAATGGTGAAGAGAGGCAACCGTGCTGCTGTTGATCTCCTGGTGCAATGGAAACATTCGAGCAAGGAGTATGCTCAGTGGGTGCCTTATGAGCATTTCATTCAGACCTATCCCCATTTTGACCTTGAGACAAGGTCAATTTAAGGGGGAGGGAGTTGATACGTGCCCACTTGCGCAGGCATAATGTAATTTCCAATTCTGGACAGTTGGATAGTTAGTTAATACTCCATCATAGCCAGCTCACCCCTCAGAGAACATCTCATCATGTCACACCCCAGAACCAGAATACTGGAGAGCGGGGGCAGACACATCCAGCTACGTACATTGAAGTATAATCTACCTCGATATACGGTCACAGCTGTCTAGATATATGAGAGTTTATCTACAAGCCATCAGTCTCTTATGGTCAAGAACAAGCCTAGTGTCTCAATCTCAAGCAAGTAAGTAAATGTTACAAGATGTTAGATCATCAGACATACAAAGTAAGGCGTCCCAAACATTACATATTCAGATGATCATGAAGCTAGTCATACAAAACGTGAAGACTAGCAAGAGTTTCAGTCATACATGATCAATCCTAGGATTTGTCAATCATGTTACAGCCCGTAGGCAGACAGTAAGTAAAGTTGCAAACGAGCTAACACTTGCTCGGCGGCTAAACGCCTCAAAAGAATATTTTTACAAGGGAGTAGGGGAGCAAAATAAGAAGCCACTCGTTGCCAGGGTTGTGCCTAGTGGTCACCATCTGACTGGAAGGCAGGAAGATCCTCGGGAGCTACTCCGAAATCTGGCCATACAAAACCAGCTGGGTCAGACCCCAGAAAGAGCAAGTGCCACAAGGGAGGCTTCACTTAAGAACTAAAACCAGCATATTATCACATGATATATAAAGGATAACGAAAGACATGAGCTAGAGAAAGCAGGATGATAAACGATAAGATGACTAACGGACTATTCCGGTAACCAAGTTACAACCCGTAAACCAAACAAGGACCGGGGTTGTAACCCTTCACCTGAACAGAACTTAGTCTCTAACCAATTATCGATAAAGTAAAGCATAAACAAGCATGTCCTGAGATAACCCTGTACTGGATCTAGGAAAGACTTGTCACGACCCGCTCCCAATTTTGGGATACGAGTACGTGGCCAAGTCCAGCCTACACCGCAGCATCGGCGGTAGTACGCTGTCTATGATAACAATGGTCCACAACAAGCACAACACGCATATATATCATCCACAACTAAGCCAGCAAAAATCACTAAAATATCCAATAGTCTCAATATTATAAATATGAAAAATCTACTACAACTCAGAAAGTCTCGGGAACAAACCCGGATAGCAGAAAATAAAATAGACAACTAAACTCCATAACTATAACTACTAACTAATGCGAATCCATAAGGAAGAAAATATGCTAATTCGTATCAGTGCTGGAACCGGGTACGCCAGTGACGTCAGTGTCTCCAACATACTCACCGTAGACCTCGGGGCAAATTTCTTCGTCTAAAGCTGAAAAATAGTTATCCAGTCAGGATTGGAGCAAGATCACCATAACACTACATTACACAATATAGTATACAAGCATGAAGGAAAGATAAAAGGAATTTAACTGAAGATAAGTATAGGCATGACATTGTATGATAAGAAAGTACCTTTGAGACATGATAACAATATGAAGGTAGACTTTGATATACCACTAAGACATGATGACAATAAGAAGGTAGACTTGACGAAAGAAGAACAATAGACGACAGGACAATAATAATTAAGTCACGTGTACTGTGTGTTTTAGAATACCAACTTTCAGCATGTAGACGGCTTGGGATATCCGTCAGTCATACGTGTGGTGCATGACTGATATTATGCAATCAATGTATAGGGAGTCTGTATTCAATTCGTTGACCACATGCTTACTTGTTGTATTCCCCCGCCCGACTCACTCACAATACATGTCCACTATGATAACATTAGCAATACGATAAACTGTAAACAATAGGAACAATGAGTAAGGCATGAACATGTATGTATATCCAACCGATCCTAACTCTCGTGCATAATAATAATCATGAACAACGACAATCATGAACCAAAGGGAGTAATAGTGAACAGACGACACGAAGATACATGCAGTATAAAATAAAGGAAACATAGGTCATAGTGATACTTGCCTGCTCCGATAGATGATAAAGTCACAAGTCAAGACGTCGTAGCCCGATCTACCCCGACACAAAAACAATCACAAGTTAGATCAACGATTCCCACTCTAAAAATCCTAGAAAGTGGCTAATGGGTTAAATAAATTAATACTAATCTAATTCTGGACTAAACCATCTAAAACCCTATTTTAACCTATTTAATTCTGAAATAATAATCTACAAAAAAATATTTGGCCAAGGAAAGTCACGGACCCAAATTTGGGACTCGTGGCACGCAATCCGAGACATACTGCTGACTAACTGGTCAAATAATATGAATTCCAAGTTTGAGTGTGCAACATGGTAGATTTCAGTGCCATGAGTGCAGTGAAATCGACCTTGCCGCAAAATCACGATTTGGTCAAAAGTTATTGCCATTATGGCTAACCATGACCAAATTGATGAACCGTTGACCAAATCTGACTTCTATAAATAAAATAAAATATTAGATGAATCTCTGAATTTAGAGAAAAACTATATGTTGTAGAGCTCGGTGTCAGCTTTCCAAAACTTTAAACGGATCGCAAAACGGAGTTCGGGATCGCTCGGAATCTCAAAAACCGTGCGACGTGTTGATTTTTGGACAACTGACACTCAAATAATTATTCAGAAATTCGAGATCAAAATACCAGAAAACAAATTATATATTCGGAAACCTAACCTCGATACGCTTCTAAAAAAAAAATGGCACGCGAAAAGGACGTCTGGATCAACGGCAAACCCTCCGCGAAATTGAAGAATCCAAACAAACTCTCCCACAAAAAAACTGCTGAATAAATAGGGTTTTCGGAAAACCTAATAATCTAATATATATATAGGGAGAGAGACTGCTAAGCCGCGGCTAAGTCGGCTGGGCGGGGGACACGTGTCCGCATCCTGCGCGCCCCGCCCAGATCCAGCGGCTGTGATTGGGCGGCTTGGCATGGCGGCTCCGAGTCTGACTCGGATTCAACTATGGCTCGGAGACCGAGCTTCCCGCCCCCCCTTTCACTGCCACGTGGGGCCCGCACCCCGTACGCCAGCGGTTGACGTGTGGGCCCCCGCTCGGCTGACTGGGTAAATGTTTTGGAAAATAGGTTTTAAATTACAGAAAATTAAATAAAAATTCAAGAAAAATCCTAAAAATTCCAAATAAATCCCAGAAAATTCCTAAAAATTCCTAGAAAAATATAGAAAATATTCTAAGGGTTCTAGAGTCCAAATAAATTATTTGATCTCAAAACTACCCTCGGGTGTTCTTACAGTAAATCCTAGAAGCTTAGAAAATTAATAAAATCATATATAAAAATTATCTAAAAATCTTCTAAAAATCCAAAAAATTCTAAAATAATAAAATAATACCCTAGAGGCTGTCTTGGGACTCTGGGGACCACATATGTCCTAATTTTACTATACTTAAGCTATAGGCCTAGGTACGCACCCTTGTGATCCCAAATCAAATCTCTATTTACCTACGATTTAAACCATCATATAAATGATAATAATAAACAAAATAAAAATAAAAAAATGCTCTCTAAAATAAATAATTTTCGGGAGACAAGTGCTACAAGACTAGACAAGATAGGACTCCATCCATCATTCACGGCCAAGCAAAGAGTACGGCTTGATACTTTAACTAACTAGGGTTATCACAAGCTTAGTTACTAACAAGATGCATCGAGATGTTCCAACAGCCACAAGCCCTGCAGTCTTAATCCAGGTTATCCGGTCACAAGTTGAGAGAGTTGGATTAGGTGACTTAGAGGTGCAACACATGACAGTGTGCTGGAAATGTGCCCTACTCAACGGCAGGCTACAAGTCCAATTAAAAGCGCCCAGATAACAGAACTGCCTGTAGCTGGGAAATCTCTTCATGAACTATTTGATCACTCTAGTCATTATCCTAGTCAGATTCAGTATGAATTCCTGACCGTAGAAATCAGGAATTCATATCCTAGACATGATGCAAGACGAGATATGTAGCTTATAAAAGCGCAAACATTCACGGTGTCAAGACAAGAGTTACTTAGCAAGGCATATCGAGATTATCATGTAGGTTTACTTATCGAATCAATAGTGCGTCACAACGGACCACCATCAAGAATTATCATGTCAAGTTATTTGTCAAGAGTGCACCACGATGGGTCACTATCAAGAATTATCATGCAACTTGATACTTGTTAAGAGTGCGCCATAACAGGCCACTATCGTGTTCTATCCTTACATTATCATGGTTGAGAGAAACTTGCATAAAATAACTAATAACATATTCTTGAAGCCAAGGAAAAGATCTACAATTTTATGTTTTGAGTTTTTCAAGATTTTAGCTACAAAATAGCCCAAACGGGCAAAAACAGTCATTTGGAGAGACCTGCGTGCAAGTTACGCGGGCAAAATTGCCCACGGCGCACGTTGTGCACAAGCACGGCGCACATTGCGCAGCAGAAAAGCGTGCGGGCGCACGGCCGCGCAAGTTGTGCATTGCACGCGGGCAAAATTGCCCACGTCGCACGTTGCGCACAAGCACGATAGAGAAGTGCGCGGGAGCGCGGCGCGCAAGTTGTGCATTGTGCGCAGGCAAAATCGCCTACGGCGCACGTTGCGCGCAAGCACGGTGCGCGGGCGCGTGGCAGAGAAGTACGCAGGCGCGCGGCACGCAAGTTGTACATTACGCGCGGGCAAAATCGCCCAGGGCGCACGTTGCGTGCGAGCGCGGCGTGCGGGCGCGCGGTAGAGAAGCGCGCGGGAGCGCGGCGCGCAAGTTTTGCATTGTGCGCAGGCAAAATTGCCCACGGCGCACGTTGTGCTTTGTTTTTATCTGGGTCATGTGTCGGTGGAGCGAGTGGTAATACGTTGACTCCGTTGACGATCTGACGACGGTTTTAGGTTCTCTGAAGATCTGGGTTGCTCTGGATGCCGGAGCTTGCGAAGGAGAAGAAGACGTTGAGTGTCTCTTTCGATCTCTGTGAGTAGATGTGCGTCTCTGTAACTCTGATGATCTGGTTACTTCTGTCTTTGATGGTGTAGGTCTGTATATGTCTCTGTGTGTGTGGAAGAAGGAAATGATCCCTCTATTTATAGCTTGCAGGCTGGCTGCTCATGCATGCATATGTCTGATGCGTCTGGTCGTAGGAACGCCACGTGGTTGATGCTGGCGGGGGCGTATGGTTGATTCGTCCTGATTCGGAGATTGAATCCTTTCTGTTGTGCCTGTGGTGCTGCGGAAGAGCTGACACGTAGCGACTGAGAGGATTCTTCGGTTGCTGAGATCTTGGGTGGTTAGCACCCCTTCGTGGACTGAACTGAGTCAAAGGACACATGGCGCATGTCCGTAGCTCAAAGATCTCGGATTTGGTGGAGAGTGATTTGACAGAATGTGCCTGGGATTGGGCGTATGAGAAGACTTTGGCTCGTAACCTTCAGGAGTCACAAACCAGTCTGGGCGCATGGCTTTTGAGGCACATGCGAGTGGTTGATCGGCCACGTGGCTTGTAACCGTCAGTGGAAAGTAATGATGACGCTGACGTCAGCGGTGCTTCATTTTCTGTAAAAGCTGTTACTGCTCTGTCATCGAGGCATGGCTGTTGTCGTATCAGACTTCAGCATTTAATATTCTTGACGGGTGATGGGCTTTTGAGTGGGCGCATTGATCTGCGTTCCACTAGGCGCATGGAGACGTATGGGCGCATCTTTATGAGGCGCTTGGTACTGATGGGCGCGTCTGTATGATGTGCGGTATCTGACCGACGCATCTGTTGCATAACGCATCTTTCATTGGTCCGACTGTTGAGTTCTTCGAGTGCTTTAAATAGCCGTTTTGACTTGGCTGAATTCGAGGGGACAGGTTCATCACCATAAATGCAAATTCATTGCACGGGATTCAGAGAGCCCGCCATTTGGCGCATGGGTTTGATTTGCCCAGCCTATAAATAGCAGCAAGGAGAGAGTTTGCTTCTCGTTTTCTCCCGTCTTCTCGAATGGAGATGAATTTCTATGCTCGAGTACATTCTGTTGTCAAGACGCTCCCGCGGGTCAAGATGCGACGAGTTGTATTCGTACACACACTTGTGAAGGTAACTGTTACATCCAAAAATGGGGATCGCGGGCTCCCGACGCAGGCCAAAGGTGCCTGTTGTATCCAAAGATCGGGATGCTCGAGTCCCGTCTTCGTTATACTGGAAGAGCCGCAGATCGGAATTGCGGTGCTCTCCTCTTCCTTGGGCCTTGGAGAGCTCTTCAGTCAGAACTCTGAGGAAAGGTGCACCGGATGAGGTTGTAGCAGCTCCGGAATTGGAACTCCCCAGTTCCCGGAGTTGCTCCTGTCGGCTCCCAAATCCACCAATCAGCAGGCAAAGTCGGATCAATGACAATAGTACTAATGCTCCCACCCAGCTCCTCGGTAAACCGATAAGACTCCGGCCTCTACTCCCCGTCGCGAATGATGCGACTACACGTCAGACCACGCCTGTCCTCCTGATGTGTCGGGGCTCCCCTGATGTCCAATAGCGAACGCCGATCTATCCACGGATCCCGCCAGAGGTCCGTTCCAAACCCATCCATCATGACCTTCCGGATAGCAGATTTGAGCACCTTCCTGTGTCTCAAGACAGTCTTGAACGTGACTGAGTGATTTTTGTCAGTAGCACACGTCCAAAAGTTGCCTGCTTCACGTATCTGTTGTGCATCCAGTCCACCCAGAGAGACCTCCCGTTGATGAATCTCCAAGCCAGCTTGAGCGCGGAGGACTCCCGAATCTCCAGCAACGGCCTGAGCCCCACTCCACCCTTCTTCCTGGGACGACAGAGCTGCTCCCAGGAGATCGCATGCATACCCTCCCTCCAAATGAAATCTGCACAGAGCCGTTCCACTTTCCTAAACTTTAATGGAACCAACATACCCTGTGTAATACAGCGGCCTGTTGTGTCGGTTGTGCATGAGCAACATGTCTTATTGGGTGAAGATTATGTTGGGGATGACCTCCTCCACACAATAGCAGTGTACACATATTGTTGGAAGGTCCTCAGGCTGCTTAACCTGACTGATGAAGGACTCAGCATCCTTCAAGGCTTCACAGAGAGCTTCGCGGGTGTCTTTGGAAAGACGAAAAAGCTCGAACAGAGATAAGCGGGCAGGAGTACCGGCAAGTTGTGCCAGTATGTCGAAGTTGTGGGGCTTGGCTAGCCCCGAAGCATTTTCTCTTCGCAAAGCCTTGTCAAAATGGGCCTCTACGTGCTTCTGTTTATTGGCTGCTGGAGGTCTGGATGGGCCCTCTTCCTGGGCAGCAGGGGCGGTGCAGGGAGGCACCACCTCGACGGCAGCTTCGTCGGGTTGGGCGTTCTGTTGCGAACGCATTTGTACAGGAAGTGCCTCTTCCGTGGAGGAAGAGACCATGCGGCAAGACTTGGTCTTCTTGCCTTTGGTTTTGGAGGCAGAGGGTACCTCCGATTGAGTAACTTTAGAGACGAGGTCTGGGTGAACCCATAAGATCTCTTCCCTGTTGGTGGTGAGTGGGATGAGTCCACTCACGTTGTCACGGGTGGGTGGTAGGTTGACCACCTCCATTGTCGCCTTTGGGATGGGGACGACGCCATCTTGTGCTGTGGTTGGCGGCAAGGTGCCAAATTGGAGCGGCACCAGGTTGGCCGAGACGGTCTTCTCGTAATCGATGGAAATGACATTCGCATTGATCATGTGCTGGATGTAATTCTTGAGGACGTAGCAGTCCTGAGTTGGATGTCCTACAAACCGATGGTAGTGACAGTACCTCGGATTGTCAACTCTCCCAACCTCGTCGGGGCGCTTCGGGTCCGGTAACTTAATCTTGTCACCCTGCTTCAACATCTCGAAGAGTTACAAGGTGTCTTCATCATTGAAAGAATAGACCTCCTTTGGCCTTGGTGGAAGCGGAGGCTTCTGAGTAGGTGCTTGTGCGCCTTTAGAGGCATTGACAGTCAACGCCTGCTTCCCCTTCGTCTCGCATCCAGGGTTGCTGGCAGCATGCCGTTTTCCCTTGTCTTCAAAGGCAGGGAAACTGACTCCTAGAAGGCGAGCATTGCATGCCTTCTTTTCAGCTGCTTCGGCCTCAATAATCAATGAACTCCAGTCGAGAGGAGGAGTGGAGTTGAGCCAGAGCTTAACCGCAGGAAGCATGTTCATGCTGCAGGAGGAGAGGAGTGCATGTTCTGGCATACCCGGGGGCAGTCTGAAGCAGGCTTATCAGAATCGTTCGATGAATGCTCGAACCGTCTCTTTTTCCTTCTGACGTACCTCTATGAGGGACGCCATCGTCATGTCGTTCCCTCCGTCATAAAAACGATCGAGGAAGAGGCGTATCAAGTCATCAAAGGAGGATATAGAGTTGTCAGGGAGACTGCAGTACCAGTCATAAGCCACTCCTTTCAATGCCCCGACAAACAGGCTAGTGAGTAGCGCGTCTTCCTTCCGGAGATGTCCCTTTTGAGACTGGAAGTACGTCAGATAACGACATGGGGAGTCCTTTCCGTCGTATGGCGTCAACGTTTGTGGTTTATACTTGGGAGGATAGACCACTTTGTTCCATTCGAGGGGGTATGGTTGCGGGATCCCCATCTTTTGGCGCTCCTCTTGTCTGTTCTTTGACTCGAAGCGTTCACGCAAGTCCCTGATCATCTCAACCACGTCTTCCGTGGAGCTGGGAGTCAGAGAAGGCGGTATAGTCTGATGTTGTACATTTGAAGGTTCCGATACCCGAGGTGCTTTGCCCCAATCGATATTCAAGGATGCCCGTTAAAGGGGCACACTTGATTCCCCGTTGGCTCCTGGGTCAGGATTAGTGGAAGGTGCCCTAGCCAAAGCTGACCGTATCTCAAACACCGCTTGAGTCAGTGTTTGCATGAAGGTAGAGAGGGTTTTGAGTCCCCCCTCCAAAGTATCCATGCGCTGAACGAGGTATGCTGGACCGTCAACATCTACGCAAAACAGTTGAATGCTATGTTGATGATATCGCCGTCAAGAGCCGTCTCAAAGGTGATCACTTACAAGACCTAAAGACAGTCTTCGATCTCATGCGAGCGCATCAACTCAAGATGAACCCCGCTAAATCCTTCATTGGGGTTTCTAGCGGAAAGTTCTTGGGCTTTATTATCACGGCGAAAGGCATTCATGTCGACCCCGAGAAGACCAAAGCCATCCTTGACATGAACCCTCCGAAGAACCTTCGAGAACTTCGAGGCCTGCAAGGGCGTCTTGCATACATCCGAAGGTTTATAGCAAACCTTTCCAGAAAATGTCAACCCTTCACCCAGCTCATGAAGAAGGGGGTCTCCTACGTCTGGACAGAAGAATGCCAGAAAGCTTTCGATGATATCAAAGCTTACCTGACGAGCCCGCCAGTCCTGGTGGCACCCGTCGTAGGCAAACCATTTCTCCTCTACGTCCGTGTCATGGATCATTCCCTCGGCGCTTTGTTGGCTCAGAACAACGATGCAGGCTAAAAGCAAGCTATCTACTACCTTAGTAGGACAATGATCGGGGCCGAACACCGGTACAACCCCGTCGAAAAGGAATGTTTGGCTTTGGTGTTCGCCATTCAGAAGACTCGCCATTACGTTTCGGGCCAAACAATTCATTTCATCTCCCGAGTCAATCCACTCAGGGTTCTCATGACGAAACCGGGAACATTGAACTCCCGATTAGCTACATGGGCAATCATGTTGACACCGTATAACATGGTATTCGTCCCACAAAAAGCCGTCAAGGGCCAATCTCTGTTTCTCACTCGCTATGTGTGACGGCATGACACGAATACGATCGCTTTCTTTCCGTTCCTGACTCCCATGCTTCGCTGACAGCGGTATAAGCAATCATCTAAGAGTAGTCAAGAAAATTGACGTTCCGATCGTCCTCGATCCTCGAGGCTTCAGAAGTATAATGGGGATGGGTACCCCCAGCACTTTCCCCTTCAGTTCTGTGGAAATCACTGTCCTTTTGGAACGTACTCACACTCTCTATCACTCCCTCTATATCTACACATACATATATATATATATATATATATATATATATATATATATATATATATATATATATATACATGACACACTCACTCCATAAATATATATTTACAAGACACACAATATATATATATTAGAGAGACACATACATATATATAACAAATGATATATATTATGATACATTAAGATACCATGAAGAACACATCCTAACAAATCTAAAATCTGAGTTTAAAGTCACAAATAAATCATTCACACAATATTACAAACACTATGTGTGTCCAAAATTGGGGGTTTCCCACTAGAACACAAAACACAATATTAGCACATGATACATAAAGGATAACGAAAGACATGAGCTAGAGAAAGCAGGGTGATAAACGATAAGATGACTAACGGACTATTCCGGTAACCAAGTTACAACCCGTAAACCAAACAAGGACCGGGGTTGTAACCCTTCACCTGAACAGAACTTAGTCTCTAACCAATTATCGATAAAGTAAAGCATAAACAAGCATGTCCTGAGATAGCCCTGTACTGTGTAGTGCCCCGCTCCGCGAAGGCACTAGATAAACAGAAAGATCGGATTGCTGGCTCTGCAACAGAAGACGATTAATCTGGGTGAGTGGACAAAGACTCATTTTATGATTCGCTTACGCCTTAAGAATCTGAGTTTTTGATTGAATGCTTTTGTTAATAACAAGACTGTAATCTTGAGTATGCTTAAAAGAGAACCTGCCCCTTGTCTGCTAAGAAAAGAGATCTGTATCCTGCCTGAAAAGAAGATGGAATTGTTTATGACTTGCTCGATTTATGCATGATTCATTTGATATCGCATGCGCATTGGGGAATCCACTTAGTGACGAGCTGAACCCTAGAGAGTCACAGCGGCTAGCGACAAGCTGAACCCATGAGAGTCACAGCGGTTAGCGACGAGCTGAACCCAAGAGCGTCACAGCGGCTAGCGACGAGCTGAACCCATGCGAGTCACAGCGGTTAGCGACGAGCTGAACCCGTGGGAGACACAGCGGCTAAGATGGAAATGATTGTGGCTTTTCAAAGATGTGTTTTCAAAAGAATGTAAACTGACTAATGCATTCATGAAGTGAATCTAGGTAAAGAGTAGCAAGATCACATCACAAGAAAATGTTTTCTCACTAAATGAACAGTGATCGTTTCAGAAAAATGTAGCTCCTTTGTTCACATCATTCACCAGTATGCTGATATACTGACCCATCATCAGTCTGCATGCAGGTGCACCTTGCATCGAAAAGGATAGCCCGAAGCGATAGCCTGTGCCTCATCCTCAGGAGCCAGAAATCAGAAGAGATGCCAAGAGATGACATCTGTGCAAGAGTTTGATTTTGTATATAAAAGGATGTAATGTATGGGAACGGGATCATTGTAATCTGTAATGTTCTGAGAGAATGTAATATTGTATCAGAGAGAATCGAGAGCTTGTAATATGTTCGAATGAAATCAATAAAGAGAAATGTTCTTGTTACCATTGTGTTCAATACTTGTATTCTGAAATATGTCCGCTGCTGCTTCAATTATCTGCGATACGTTCCGCTGCGTATTGTCAAACTTGTCTATCTTGTCTTGTTCCAGGTCTTGGCCTTGTGCAAGCGCAACTTAGGCTTGCACGGCATCACGCCTTAGCGAGGACGAACGGTCCCAAAGAGCCCGAAGCGAGGACGAAAGGGACTCTGCGGGATCGGGGCGTGACAGAATGGTATCAGAGCAACACGATCCTCTGGCCAATTTTGATTCAATTTAATTTGTACATGTCTTCTGATTGAAATTCCGTTGCCTACTCGATATCAATAATGAGATGAACGTTCCATACAATAAGTCCGTAAATATTTTTATGATGCCGGCAATGTTTTACCGATTTGATTGATTGAGATTAAAATGCTTGATTGAACAAGAGTTTTGATATGAACTGAATTGTGATTTCATGGATTGATGATGGCGAAGGATGAGGACTATCGCTGCTAAGGATATCGTAAGTTTCTCCTTAAGTTTCGAGGACGAAACTTCTTTTCGGTGGGTAATTATGTAGTGCCCCGCTCCGCGAAGGCACTAGATAAACAGAAAGATCGGATTGCTGGCTCTGCAACAGAAGACGATTAATCTGGGTGAGTGGACAAAGACTCATTTTATGATTCGCTTACGCCTTAAGAATCTGAGTTTTTGATTGAATGCTTTTGTTAATAACAAGACTGTAATCTTGAGTATGCTTAAAAGAGAACCTGCCCCTTGTCTGCTAAGAAAAGAGATCTGTATCCTGCCTGAAAAGAAGATGGAATTGTTTATGACTTGCTCGATTTATGCATGATTCATTTGATATCGCATGCGCATTGGGGAATCCACTTAGTGACGAGCTGAACCCTAGAGAGTCACAGCGGCTAGCGACAAGCTGAACCCATGAGAGTCACAGCGGTTAGCGACGAGCTGAACCCAAGAGCGTCACAGCGGCTAGCGACGAGCTGAACCCATGCGAGTCACAGCGGTTAGCGACGAGCTGAACCCGTGGGAGGCACAGCGGCTAAGATGGAAATGATTGTGGCTTTTCAAAGATGTGTTTTCAAAAGAATGTAAACTGACTAATGCATTCATGAAATGAATCTAGGTAAAGAGTAGCAAGATCACATCACAAGAAAATGTTTTCTCACTAAATGAACAGTGATCGTTTCAGAAAAATGTAGCTCCTTTGTTCACATCATTCACCAGTATGCTGATATACTGACCCATCATCAGTCTGCATGCAGGTGCACCTTGCATCGAAAAGGATAGCCCGAAGCGATAGCCTGTGCCTCATCCTCAGGAGCCAGAAATCAGAAGAGATGCCAAGAGATGACATCTGTGCAAGAGTTTGGTTTTGTATATAAAAGGATGTAATGTATGGGAACGGGATCATTGTAATCTGTAATGTTCTGAGAGAATGTAATATTGTATCAGAGAGAATCGAGAGCTTGTAATATGTTCGAATGAAATCAATAAAGAGAAATGTTCTTGTTACCATTGTGTTCAATACTTGTATTCTGAAATATGTCCACTGCTGCTTCAATTATCTGCGATACGTTCCGCTGCGTATTGTCAAACTTGTCTATCTTGTCTTGTTCCAGGTCTTGGCCTTGTGCAAGCGCAACTTAGGCTTGCACGGCATCACGCCTTAGCGAGGACGAACGGTCCCAAAGAGCCCGAAGCGAGGACGAAAGGGACTCTGCGGGATCGGGGCGTGACATACTGGATCTAGGCAAGACTAGACAAGATAGGACTCCATCCATCATTCACGGCCAAGCAAAGAGTACGGCTTGATACTTTAACTAACTAGGGTTATCACAAGCTTAGTTACTAACAAGATGCATCGAGATGTTCCAACAGCCACAAGCCCGGCAGTCTTAATCCAGGTTATCCGGTCACAAGTTAAGAGAGTTGGATTAGGTGACTTAGAGGTGCAACACATGACAGTGTGCTGGAAATGTGCCCTACTCGAGGCAGGCTACAAGTCCAATTAAAAGTGCCCAAATAACGGGACTGCATGTAGCTGGAAAATCTCTTCATGAACTACTTGATCACTCTAGTCATTATCCTAGTCAGATTCAATATGAATCCCTGACCGTGAAAATCATAAATTCATATCCTAGACATGATGCAAGACGAGACATGTAGCTTATACAAGCGCAAACACCCACGGTGTCAAGACAAGAGTTACTTAGCAAGGCATATCGAGATTATCATGTAGGTTTACTTATCGAGTCAATAGTGCGTCATAAGGGACCACCATCAATAATTATCATGTCAAGTTACTTGTCAAGAGTGCACCACGACGGGCCACTATCAAGAATTATCATGCTACTTGATACTTGTTAAGAGTGCACCTTAACAGGCCACTATCGTGTTCTATCCATACATTATCATGGTTGAGAGAAACTTGCATAAAATAACCAATAACATATTCTTGAAGCCAAGAAAAAGATCTACAACTTTCATGTTTTGAATTTTTCAAGATTTTAGCTACAAAATAGTGCAAACGGGCAAAAACAGTCATTTGGAGTGACCTGCGCGCAAGTTGCGCGGGCAAAATCGCCCACAGCGCACGTTGCGCACAAGCACGGCGCACATTGCGCGGCAGAAAACCGAGCGGGCGTGCGGCCGCGCAATTTGCGCATTGCGCGCGGGCAAAATCGCCCACGTCGCACGTTGCACGCAAGCACGGCGCGCGGAAGAGAAGTGCGCGGGAGCGAGGCGCGCAAGTTGCGCATTACGCGCGGGCAAAATTGCCACGGCGCGCGACAGCGAAGTGCGCAGGAGCGCGGCACGCAAGTTGCGCATTGCGGGCGGGCAAAATCGCCCACGGCGCAGGTTGCGCGCGAGCACGGCGCGCGGGCGCACGGAAGAGAAGCGCGCGGGAGCGCGGCGCGCAAGTTGTGCATTGCGTGCGGACAAAATAGCCCCCGACGCACGTTGCGTGCAAGCACGGCACGCGGGCGCGCGGCAGACAAGTGCGCGGGAGCACGGCGCGCAAGTTGCGCATTGCGCGTGGACAAAATCGCCCACGGCGCACGTTGCGCGCGAGTGCGGCACGCGGGCGCGCGACAATGAAGACACTGTGCGCGACACTGTTCATCGTCCCGACAGCACCAAAAGGTGTGAGGAACCCATGAACTCAAAAATGGCATAACTTTCTCATACGAAGTCGAAATCAAGCGGTTCAAAGCCAAAATTGGGTAGAATTGAATTCCCTACAACATGAAACTATTAGATTTCGAAAATAATCAAGTTTTAGAGATCAAAACCAAGAAAAACCAAAAAATTACAAACTTAGATCTACAAGAATCCATCCGTCAAATCCAAAAATGTCAAGTTCTAAAGAGACTTAGAATCAAGTAAGGAAGGGAATGGAACAATAAAACTTGAAATCCATCATGAAGCAAGTTGCACTTGCCTAGGCTTGGTAGGTGGGAGGAGTAAAAAGAAGATGAAGAAGTAAATGCAAAATATTGGAGGAGAGAGAAGGAGTTGACTTATATAGCAACCCCTCTCTTCTCAACCCAATATAAACCAAACCAAGCCAAGCCAAGTCATGTTGAACCAAGTTGAACCAATCAAGTCAAGATTAAACCAAGGCTAAGTTAAGCAGAAGTCAAATCAAAATAGGGCCACCTGACAATTGTCAGAAATCCGTATACGTATCCTGAAAAATACGTATAACGGAAAACGGGAGGACACATCACTGGGCGGCCAATCACAGCCTGCAATGACAAATAAGGCCACGTCAGCCTAGAATATACTGGAGATAAAAGTTGTATGAAGAGAAGAGAGTATCAGAGAATTTAACCTAATTTTTCAGCTTTTACTTCTTTATGCATTTCTTCTTCAACAATTGTACATTCCTTTGTATTTCCCTGCCAAATTACTTCAATAAACTAGATTTCTTCCCCATTCTTTTAATCAGCTATTCCATTGATTTCT
>JANAVB010006397.1:13223687-13298680 GCA_029216955.1 Iris pallida | reverse complement strand
CCTGGGTCATGTATAAGTTTGAAAACGGGATACGCTACTTGTCTTTATTTCTGGTAGGGAGGGGTATGGTGAGTTGGTTTCCTAATTCGGTTTGTGGTATGCTTTAAATTTTTAATTGGGACGATACCAGTTACTTGTTAAAAGTTGACTAGATAACTGTGTCAAACGAAATATATGAAATAAATCCTTATATAGAACATAAGAAAATTCAAACACTTACTTATTCAATTATATGTAGATACAAAACTGGACTTTTTCTTAGTCATACATCAATTTGGAACACAACATTCCGAATAAAATGGTAGAATATGCCAAATCAAATAGCAAATAAACCATAGAATAAAACAAATTAAATGACAAACGATGTAGAACCTTCGTACAAAATCTCATAATTCGTTCTCTTCTTTGCGTGAGCAACTTCAAAAGAGATGGGGGCTCAGCTAGGGGTGGCAACTCGGACGGGCTAAACCCGAACCCGATCGGGTAAACCCGTTAATGGGTTGGGTTCGGGTTAAGATATTCGGGTTGGCTTGGGCTCGGGTTAAAATATTGAACCCGATCAAAAATCGGGTTGGGCTTGGGTTCATGTTTGGGTAACCCGAAGAATCCGAAACCCGACATACATATTTAATATATATTGTTTCATACTACTTAAATAAAAAGTTTAAATTATAATTTTTTTCACCCTAACTCTTCAATTCTTTGTCCTAAATCCATTTCATTTTTTTTGTAATGATTGAGCCTGATTGCTATTTGATTATGCACTTAATACTCTTGTTTAAAATTATTTCAATATCATATTAGAGTCCGATAAACCCATGGACCCGACCCAACCCGAGTCCAACCCGATCCTCCGGGCTTGGTCTTGGGCTTCATATGTTGAACCCGAAGTCGGGTCGGGCTTGGGCTTGGGCTAGGCTTATTCTATCGGGTTGGCTCGGGTTTGACCTCAAACCCGACCCAACCCGCCCGAGTTCACCCCTATCATAAGCAATGAATAAACAACAATAGTATCGAACTACAACGTCAAATTCCATTTGACTTAGCTATGGAACCCCAATTGACAAAAATTACAAGTTTCTTTTCCCATTTTTTTTTCATTCAAAGAATCTCTTACAAAAGCAAATTTCAGTGATTGATTCGGATCGACAAATTTAGCGATCCAGATCAAGTGCCACAGTGATCTAGATCAGAAATGTACGCCAAACTGGAACGCTCATGCCCGAAGCGGGTTCAATAGGGGTTTAGATGTACCCGGTAACTATGGTCCCTACAACAGTTTCTACTGCAAATAATACTTTTGCCTATTCTAGACCTTAGCATCTCACATTAACTTTCTACTGCAGTTAATACTTTAGTTTTGCCTAAATGTTTCATATATTGTCATTTCTTAGCTAACAAGTACTATTTCTTTTTGCTCCATACTTCTTAGCGCTGGTTATCAATCATCACCACAATCTCTTATGTAAACAAACCCAGATGAACTTAATAATTGTAGAAATTATTCATCATATTCCTCGTACTCTCAAGGAAGTACATTTCCAGCAATTTACTAGTTATTTCTGTAGCATCGCATGGTTCTAACAAATACAACTCTGGGAAGACAACAAAATCCATCCATACATCCATCATCATTCAAGTCTTCTTCCATCAAAAATGGGGTCAGCTACGAAGCATAAGAAAGCTCCATAAAGAGCATAAGAAAGTTCCATAAAGGAACCAACAGCTTTTATGACCGCCTGTCAACCTGATGTCAACTATTTGCCAAGGTAGCTATGGACAAGATAGGGCCATGCCATAAAACTATACAGCTAGTTCGCAGGTAGGTTGACCTACCTTTTTGGCTATGTACTCATGCAGCCAAGGAGAACCTCCAGTTCTCTAGACTATGCAGAGTATAGACGAAGAGGTAAGATGATACAATTTGCTATAGGGAAGTGCATTCATCTCTATGACGCATTAAGCCAAAGAGTGAAAAGGAATGACATTCCCAAGTGCAAAATCTATCTGTGCTTTAACAGAAGAAACAGTAGTCATGTCTTTCAGAGAACCTGGATAAAACGACTTTAACTACATAATGCTATGACATTCAAATCTTAGACACCAACAGGATAATACTTACCACAAAAGACACTGCATAATTTCATGGCTGCAACCATCAATCGTCTTTCCCTCCTTTAGCACATATATGTTAACTTTTTAGGAAATACATTAGATAATTAGTACTCGTTTATTTGTTAATTCAGTTTAAAGAAAAAGAGACCATCCCTCACAATTAATCATTTCATGAGAGGTGAAACAAAATATTATACAGAAATAAAAGAATACTTTATGTTAAAAGCCACAAAAATTGCTCAACTAGAATAGTACAAGTGAATAAATGGACTTACAGGCGGATAGGTTGGCATGTAATAAACAGGTCGAGGCTGTCCAACAATCATCTGTTGCCCATACTGCAATTAACAATGACAAGAACAGTAAGTATCACAGGGAAACATTTTTGCAAAGGCATACCAACACTGAACAGTCCAAATGTTTGTCAAACCATGTAAAATCAGTTTATAATGTAAGGCTGATATAATACCAAGTGACTGTTCGGATGGACAAATGCTTGCGCAGCCTGTGGATTATAAACCGGCTGGGGCCCACCAAATGATGGTCCGATCTACAACAAGTGCTCAACATTAGTATAAAGTTGGTAATTTAATAGAAATATAAGGTGCTGCTAATCAAATTGTGACGAAAGATCCCATTAGTTTTAGCAGTCATGAAAAATGAGATTGCCAAATGAAGAAATGCCAAAAAGGATATCTGCAAAAAGGGAGATCCATGTCTTTGAAAATATTGATTTTGTGGTTACTGGATGCATAAGCTGAAAACATGTTAATTAACAATTTTGTCTTCTTTTCACTGATAGTTTAACTGCAGCTTCATATGTGGATTTTAAACTTGAAAACCCCATCATGCAATATGTTCTATAGCACTTTTCTCATGCAAATGTTTTTTTGTGTGCATGCGCATGCAACATAAGATATCAGAACTATCAGTTTCTAACTGCATACCCTATTGTCATTGCCAAGTAGTCTAAGCAATTGGAAGGCGGTATGCAGGTTGACATAAATTTACAGTGCATTGCAGCATGTTTACACCAAGATGTTTACAACAAAGATGCAAACCTTTTTTTTCTCGATTATTAAATTCAGCATGTAAATGAAGTACCAGTTCCAATATTCAAAAACATGTTCTTTTACTGGAACCAAGAAGATTCTCTGGACCAAAAGAACTTGTGACCTGGTGATCTAGAAAAGGCATTTTCAGTCTTTCGTCCTTTTGGAGATAAGATGAACTAAAGTAAATCACAAGCAAGCCTATTTTTCAAAACTTTTCAACTCATGAAAGTAAAGTTTCGAGAAAGAGCATAACACAGTGTATATCTAGCAGATTTTCTCATCAAAAATATCTTGGATGCCAATGCCATATCGAGATTTTAGATGTAAACAGAGACTACTAGTGATATTAAACTCATATAACAACATCTACATCATATAACATGTAAACAGAGAATACACAATGTATATCTAGCACATTTTCTCGAAAGAGCATAACACAGTGTAATTCCAGCACTAACTTCAAAGAAATAAAGTTATGAAGTGTGCACATAAACATTGCATGAAATGAGTAGAGATATATTCAGCTTAGGATCTTTAGATGGGACAGCGAATTGGGAAGAGTGAAGTGTCCTCACCCCTATGCCCATAGGTACACTGTGCATAGGCGGGACAGAGACAAGTTACCACCATAAAAGAAGGTACTTCAGACATCGGCACAGATGGCCTAAATGAAGCAGATGGGGTAAAACTCTTTGCATTTGGATTAAGCTTGAACTCCTGGATGACAAAAGATCAAGTAAAAAAAATACATTAAACAAAATCAGACAAAGGTGGAAAGTATGGAAAATCAAATGTACATAAAAATAGAATGTTAATTGGATCTGTTGACAATAATAAGACCTTAGCATATGGATTCAGTGTTGACTTTTCAGAAGACAGTGATCCCAGTGAAGAGCTTGGAGATAAACGAGCAGCACTTGATGATGTGCCAGCACCAATACGCTCAGAAGTAGATGACTTAGAAATTCCAGTGCGTAAAGCAGGATCTACAGATTCACTAGCAGCAACAGAATCAACAAATAGTTCAGCTTCAGAAGATTCAACAATTGAAGGTTTGCTTTCAAGACCAGAAGATGAGGAATCATATGCATCAGTACTGGCGGACCGTTGCTTCGCATCAATTGAAGTCTGAAGCCCTGCAATAATTATAGTAAAGTACGAAGTCATGATTTTTTTAATTCGTACAAAATTACAAAACCATCCAAATACGGTGAACGGGAGAATGAGGGGCAAAAGAAATATAACACACACAGAGGCTAAAGCTCTTCAAGTTCACATCATTCAGGTTGTATTTCAAAGACTATGTGAGCCTTTCCAACAAAATAGTTTTAGTCAATCGACAATATAACGGTATGACCATGAACGAGGAAGAGGAGAAATAATAACAAAAAATACCGTCATTTTACTAACCAATAAACTTTGATGTTTGAGCCACCTCAGGTAACTGCATAAGAAAACAAAATAATTGTAACTCAAGCAAAGATGCCTAAGAATACAGACTAACTTCTTGAGAAATAGAGGTTCTATCCAAATTACTCACAGTCCTTTCTGCGCAGTCATTCAAAAAGTCCTTCTGTTCATAATGATCATCAGTCTGCTTCTCTTCCAATCTAAGATTTATTTGAATGCCAGATCGAGGGATAGCATGTCAAAGAACAACCAAATCCATACTTAGGTGGTTTTCTTCAAGATAGGATCGCACATGGAGATAACTTATGGGGTACAAACCTGATTTCCTCTTTGAAGAACAGGGAGCTCTTTGCAACAAAGTCGGGTATTACTGGTTTGACATGAATATTAGGACTAGAATAATGTGCCTCTGTATCCAAGTGGATTTTACGAGATGATTCTTCATCCTGCATATCACAAGTATTATAAGATAATCTACAATATTTGGCTACCCCTTATAAAAGTTTCAATAACTATTAAAATATATATAATGCCATCACTTAAAGCATGGAAGTGAATCATTTCTTCAGTTGTCATAGGCTAAAGGAAAATGAATAGAAATTGTGCATTCAAATATATTGAATCAATTTTAAGAAGTGAAGAATCCTTAGTGAATAAATAACTTCCCACGTAACCTAATTCATTGACAACATGTATTTTCCATTACTCTATCAGAAGATATTACATGAAACAATAGCAGTGATCTACTTAAAAGAACATATTTATCTGGACTCCACTTTGCCTCCTTTACATCTCTCTTCTTTTTTGTTTGAAAAATAAAAAGGGTAAGCATGCTGACTCAAGTTTACATTAGAATAAAAGACCTTATAACATACAAAAAAAACCAGTGATTACCATACTATTACTTTTACATCAAATAAATAATCCCAAAAAAAAAAAAAACACCCGCAAAAAGACATACTGTAACCCACATACTTAATCATCCAGGATGACCACATCAGTACAAGAAGGGCCACCAGAAATTACCATCAGAGCTGCGACAGGCCTACCTAACCTACAAAATTAGCCAAGAGAGATGCTTCCTTGGGCATAACTCGCATATGCAACTCAAGATCAAAATATTGTTGAAGTGGATAAAAGTAGCATATTGGTAATAAGGTTCTCCTTTACATTTATCTCTCTTCTTCTTTTTTTGAAAAATAAAAAGGGTAAGCATGCTGACTCAAAGTTTACATCAGAATAAAAGACCTTATAACATACAAAAGACACCAGTGATTACCATACTATTACTTTTACATCAAATAAATAATCCCAAAAAACAACACATGCAAAAAGACATACCGTAACCCACAACTTAATCATCCAGGATGACCACATCAGTACAAGAAGGGCCACCAGAAATTACCATCAGAGCTGCAACAGGCATACCTAACCTACAAAATTAGCTAACAGGGATGCTTCCTTGGGCATAACTCTCATATGCAACTCAAAATCAAAATATTGTTGAAGTGGATAAAAGTAGCATATTGGTAATAAGGTTCTACTATCAAATGGTTCAAACTATGTTTTGCAATACCCTCCGTTGCCTCTTGCTACAAAATTCCCAACCAACTACATAATTTCATTCCTTCTAGGCATTTAACCAGTAAATAAGTTCTTCTAGAATAGTTACAACTTCCTATATCCAAAAACATATGCTGCTTTTATTTGTCAGCTTCCCCTTGGCCTTCTTCCGGAACACATCTTTTGTCCTTTAGTAGAGGCCGAGGCCCAGCCCCTAACTGGAACTCCACATATTACTAATTTGTCAAGTAGAGCAAGAGATGATCTTTATAAGCAAAAACACCTGGAAATTTCCTCCATCCACGACTCAAATAACATCCATCATATGGTAGAGGATCTTTCTTGTTTCTCTAAAAGGCAAGAGAAAACGACATCAAAAGTAAGTTCCATAACTACCATACTGATATTTCAAAAAGAAGTAATATATCTGGATTTGATAAAATTGCACTTCAGAAAAAGAAAAGAAAAAAAAAGTGGGAAATATAATCCCCCCCCCCCCCCCCCCCCCCCCCCCCCCGTCCTTAAATAAATTACATTTCTGCCTGAATATCAAATTATGTTTCCTTAAAAGTAGCAGTAGTAGTCAACCAGACTTTTGGGGCCAATCAAATGGAAATCCTCATCTTACGAGGCATGGGACATTTCCAAATAGTAGTAAAGGAAAAATAGTAACTCCTTCCAAAGTCTTATCTCCAGATTTTCTATCTTACCCTCGTCCCAGTGTCTACCCTAGGAAGATCTGTGTTTTAAGTTTAACTGAGGTTGCCACCTCCACCAATCCTCCTATATGGATAACAAAAACAAGACTTCTACGACTGCTTGCCAGCAGAAAAACAAACAAGCCGAAGGACACTGAAAAGCCATAAATCCAATAATGATGAGTTCTTCCGACAATACCAACTAACATGTTTGGAAAATCTTGAAAAACGTTTCCAGGTGCCCAAACAGGACAATTATTTCTCATCCAGGCTCCATACATGCCCAGGCTGGAATCAGACCTAGGGGAAAAAATGTTGAATTTGATTTTGAACCCTGGCTTATATGAACCTGGACCACGCCAGGCTTGTTGCAATCCCAGCTGCCTAGCATGCCAAAGAAAGAATCTTTCCAGAACACATGATTTCTTAGACATTCAATATATACGTATAATCCAGACAGGTAACAAAGAAAATTGTATGATACATGACCATGTTGCATTCAAACTGAAACCAATCTACCACCTATATGACAAATAAATCCTCTCAAAATTAACAAGTTTCTGTTCACTTTATGAATTGAAGGCCATCAAAACTCCCTGTGAAAATTCCCAGGCTTTAAAGATCTGGTATGTTACAGGAATCCTCACTGATTCAAAAGGCAATACTACCCAACTAGCAAAAAAGATATTATCTCCTAACGGATTCAATAGAATAGTAGAACCCTTAGCCACATTTGATCTTCAAACCACATAACTATAGAGCAAAACCTTCAGAGCAGCAAGCTGACTATTATCAGGCTGACAAAACTTGAAGTATCATCTACATACTTCTAGAGCTATTATACTACCTTCCATAACAGAGGCTCCTAAACCAGAGATGAGTCAGGAAGACGACAACAAATATAAAAGCTGGTATATAGCCAACAGCAGCCAGCATAAGAATTGGAAAGAGGGTCCATGCCTGAGTCCTCTTCTATAAGGAAGCAAATAATTTAAGAAACCATTGCATACAAAACAAGAAATCCCTTCAATAAGGCGCAAACAAATCCAAGGAACCCTTTTATCCTCCAAAACACTGCTAACTAAAACATCAAACTAGAAAATTCAAGTCTAGCATGTCATATAAGTAATCGCAATTTAGAAACGATGGGCAATAATCTCCTAGTAACAAAAACAACATAAAAAATGTGTTTGACCTTAACAAAATCAGTTTTAGCTTTATCCGTCGATCCACCCCACCGAACTAATCATTATTCAACCTATTAGCCAACATTTTAATAGCACCTTATATGCTCGGTTCGAGAAACTAATAGTAATAGGCCTAAAATGTGAAACTGTAACACTTCCCCACACATTAGGAAAAAAGAATTATAGTACACAACTTACAGCCTCTTAAGATACATCATCATAAAGTTCATCAACAAGATACACAACGTCCTCCGATACATTTCATCAAGAACTTCGGAAACTCAAAACAAAAGAAGAAAAGAAAAAAAATTTGCATCTATGGGTCTCTTCTCCAGCTAATTTCAAAACTAATCCATGATACTCTTCTTCAAAAAAAAAGAAACTTCTGAACAGAAGTTCCTATAATCTTGAAGAAAATGCCAAATCTTATGATAAAAATTGTCCCGAAAATCTCTAATCAGTCCCACTAAAAGCTTTCTCCATGTCACCTTGATGAGATATTTCCCATAGTTCGCAGTATCGGCTAATACCGATCTGATATGGCCGATACCGATACGGTTTGGCATGTCCCGAGCCGTTACCGACCGATTCCCGATATTGACCGATACCAACATTTGGGGTCAAGGGTGTAAGAACATAATAAGTTTGTACAAGCATATAAAAGAAGAAAACTTATCTATCGCATGTAAACCAATCGACAAGGGTGACTATTATTTCATTCAATTTCAAAACTACTAAGAAATAACAGTGGAAATACTTAAAATTACGCCTAAATATATAAAATATATTTTCTAAAATGTTAATAATTATTTGTTTTCCGATACCAAAAATCCGATACTCTGATCCGAAACTGCCGATACTGTTGATCCCGATACTCATAGTAATGGTACAATACCGATTCCGATACCGTTATTGCGAGCCTTCTTATTTCCACACTATAAATAATTACAGAGAACCTTATTAGCTTCCATTAGCTATTAAGGAAGATGCATGCTATACCTTTCTTTAAGCTAACTAATCCTAGGTCCGTTTGGGATCTACTTTTGAAAACATTTTTTGTGCACAATGATACCTTGAATTTTTTAAGTAATTTCACTTTGCTAATTTCTCAGCTAGTCCATGTCAGACTTAACAAATTAGGACAATCCTACCTTTGAAGATCAAGAAAATTAAATCTCCAAACCCTAACCACCACAAGTTTAAGGTAGTACTGTGGATTAAAAGGTCATGCCATTAATGTGAACATATGGGCAAAGTTCAAGGAAAGAAAGAGAACATTATCATATTTTAAAATATAATCAAATGTAAAAGTTTAGCTCCTAATTAAATTTAAAATTTAATCTAAACCAATCTTATCTAATTAAACTGACAAATCACTTTAATTATACGCAATGAAAGAAAATGAGGGGAAAATGATAGAATCGATAGACAGAAAGAAGGGAAACATATAAAAATAACATGAAAAATATTGTGCAAGTCCATTAGTTTGTGGTTCAAACTTGTAAATGGAGTTTTCTTTCCATTTCCATAATGAGGAAAATATTTGCTTTGTTTTGCCAAAACGACCCGAAACCAAATCCCAAGCAACGTACCATACAAACCTAAAACAATTCATATTCTTCCATTGATCAATAGTTTTGTCACCACATCAAAATTTCTCCAATTTAAGGCATGAAAACTAAGCCCCAAACAGGGCATGGAGTTTTGTTGCACATAATTCTTCTCCCTAATATTCTTTTCAGTCCAACCCTATTATCCTGCCAATTGTTCTGTTCGTCAATAAACAAAGGGTTGTTCACGTCTAACCACTTTGCCTACTTGACTTTGCATAAACTAACTACACATTCATAATCATTAAAACCAAAGTGCATTAAAAGTATATTCTTTATAATTCTTTCGACAGTCAATGTCGAAGGATAGGCATAACTTTATATTTTATTGGGAACATTTATCAGCTGAGGTCCATCATGACATTATTGGTCGCAACTGATATTTCTCGTGTCATGTTTTAAGCAAGGCTCTAAACGGCGGTAGGCGGGTGTGCGGCGGAGAGCCCGCCTACCGCCTAGGCCGCCTAGGCGGTTGATACATTTTGTATATTTTTTTTACTATTTTGCCACCTTTTTTTGTATAATATGCATATATAAGAGTGTTCCATGCATAACTAAGTTGTAGAATGAAGATTTATGAAGTTTTAGTTTTGTAAAAGTGAACCATAGGCCCATAATGCTTGCAAAACCTTTTGGCCAAAACATCTTGTTAGGTATTGCTCCGCCTAGGCGCCCGCCTACACCGCCTCACCTCCGCCTATGTTGTCAAACCTCCGTTGGCCGCCTACACCACCGCCTATTGCAAAAGCGGTGCGGAGAGAGACTGCCTACCGCCTAGATGCCGCCACTTAGAACACTAATTAAGTGTTGAATGAGATACCCAAGAAATAGACCGACAACCAAATAAGTGCCATAACTACTAGTCAATAGTAAATGTCTCTTCTTTAAGGAAAAAATAACGTTTAGTTATCATCATTTGTTAAAGGCTTACTAATTTCTATCACGTCCATTTTGTTACTTTAGTTTGTATATATTTAATCATTTTAATTGAATGTATAAAGTGCTAATTGCTGCTGCAGTCAAAGATGACGAAAAGAAGAAGAATTTATGTTTTAATGTAAACATTTTGTTGGTTTGGTATCATGAAAGACATTAACTGCGATATCATGTGTCATGTTGCAGTTGTAAGATGCACAATAAATACAATGATTATCACACAAATGTCACAAGGTATTAATCGATAGTAGAACTTATCTTCTTTACAAGAAAAAAGGTCCAAACAAACTGTTACATCGAAACTAAGTTGAATGAACCACACTACCATCAACGATACAACGTGCATAAAATACATGTGTTAGCGTAATTTCAAGTAATAGAGGAATTGAGCATTATCTATGCATTAAAACATGATCCAGAGAGAAGAGTCGAGAAACTGTACCGTTGGCAAAAGACTAGATGACTTGCGACCTTTGTTCACATACGTATTTCTTGCAACATCAGAATAGGATATCCCAGAACCATGTGAGGTCCCAAAGGTTTCATCGTTACATGCATCCAAAAATGAAATATCACTTTCCTCAAACCCACTGTCATCAACTTCTCTCTTCACTGCTGAATATCTAATTTCCTCATCGAAGTCAAAATCTTCATGAAACTGCATGCCCCTTTCCTGTTAGGAAGATTAGTATGGACAAGTTAGTATGTCACAAATGTATCCATTTGCAATAAGTACCATAGAAACATTACCTCAGCTAAATGAAGATCATTGGTGTCCTCCCCTTCTATTTCTCTGGCTATTCTTGAAGCTTTTAATTCAAGCTCTCGCATTCTGGGGCCTCTCTCAAGCTTTGTTGTGTAGAGTTCCTCATCAAATGTACTTTTTACCCCAAACAAAGCCTCATTGGTCTCAAACTGATCCCAATTCCTAAACAGAAAATATAGAAAGCATATAACAGTCGAGAATAATCGATTGCCAGGAAACACTATACCTTGATACGAAAGGGTAATGAAAGATGAGCATCAAAAATAATAACAACATTTAGAAGAACGCTAGAGACCCACAGTCAATTTTATACAGTAGAACTTAGAAACATTCAACCATTTGCAAATAAAGTGTTTTAGAAATATACTGTAAACAACATATTGATAAGTGGCTGACAAAGAATTGGTTAAAAAATAGTACAAACAAAAAGGAGTTGGAAAATAGAATTTCTAAAAAATAGAATTTCTAAAGTATCACAAAACATATTAATCAATCACACAGAGAGGACAGAATACTGAAGCAAATCAGAAAACAAAACAAGTCGAATGAGAGGAGATATGCTACATTAAAGACAGCAGCTACTACACAATTCTTGCAAGAGTATCTAAGCAAATAATGACACTAACAACAGGTTCTTGTAATAAGTTAGTATTTAACCTGTTCCAAGTTCCATCAAAAATATTTTCAAGTTCAGGACATCCTGGGTCATCTACATCAGGAGTCCAACGTTCCAGCTCCCTCTGTGCCTCCAGATGATGTGTGTGTGATATAGCCGAGTCAATCATAAGATCCGTACGCCTTTCATGTGCATTCGCATTTGAGAACTCGTCAATGTTTAATGGTACGTCCTGAAAATTGATTGAAAAATTACTATTAAGTAACACAGCGCTCTAGCAGATGTACCCTGAAAAGAAAGAGCTCTAGCAAATGAAGAATAGCGTGCAGGAAACTACTTTACAATAATCTCATAGTAGGTATACGTGGTCATAAATAGGCCAAACTCTATAAATGGTGTAACATCTTAGCATTTAATTCTAGGACATCATATGCAACTGTACAATTAGAACATAGTAGAACCTTTGCTACAACTTGAACAATATCCTTTGATTGTATAAACATATCTCTAGGTTTTTTAACTGTCTCAGAAACAGGCTTTTGTCCTCTAACAGAGCCATCCTTAATCACTTGGGCCATCTTCAACACAATTCCTGAAAGTAATAAGAGGTTATGAGATGAGATAATCGAAAGAATAGAAAGTCGCAACAGCAGCAAGTACAAAGCACAACAGAAAGATTCACAAAAATGACACAATTTTAACAGGAAAACTAGAAATCATACCAAAATCCTTTTCAGCATTTGTTGCATGAAAGATTCCAGAAATAGTAGATCCATTTCTGATATGTACGTCAACGGGGAGGCCAATCAGAGATGTCATGACATATATCAAGCGGTCGCGTGAAGGATTTGCCACCCCTCCTGCTTTAACTCCATTAATTAGACAGTTATTGTAGATTGTCAGTTAAAGAAATGGCATGCAAAAGATAGACTTTCGATATTCACCTGAACTACTAAAATTTCCAGAAACTGGCTTCGCAGAGTGCATCCTAGTATCGAGCCTTGGCCCCGTCTCTCTATCTACTCTCCGACGGCCAGATAAATTGATAGAAGATCTAGGCTGTATGTTATGTTGTAGATTCATTTTAACCTTACAAAGTACTAAAACACGAAAACCACTCAGTCAAAAATATTTTAAATACAACGAAAAATATTAAGAGTATACACACGTCTAAGGAAACAAGCAAATGGCAAACAACATCATTGCAAAGGCATCAATTCATTCAAAGAGGAAGGGAAAGAAACTATACCAACACCTAGGTATACTACTCACTCTAATAGCCATCTTAAAGTATAGCAAGACAAGTTTGTGAAATGCATGTGAAGATAGCTATCATTATAAGAATCGGAAATTTAAGATAGCTTACATGCATATTCCAATTAAAATTATCCATGGTGCTTGTAGTGATCTATATTGATTACTTATTGTTGAGAGCAGGGCTCAACTAACTGGATGTTTTTATTGGGATAGGATGGGTACATATAAGACGAGGAGAGGGACATAAATAGTACACGTTTACATAATAGGAAACAGTTACATATCAATGGATGCAAACATGACATGAAGCATAAAAGACGAACTAATAAGCTATAACAATGATAGAATCATGACATGAAGAATAAAAGCAAGTAAGCGTCTGCATTGCAACAACGAAGGAGAGGAGGAAGAAGGGAGAGCGAAGGAGAGGAAGAAGTGTGGAAGAAACAAGAAAATTGAAACATTCCTAGTATATTAAAAAGTATATTAAAAAGTAAATGGAAGAAAGTATATTAAAAAGTAAATTAAAAAAGTATATACTTTCTTCCATTACTTTTTAATATACTTTCTTCCATTTGCCCTCTTTAGTTCGTACCTCGGCCAGGAATCTGACCAAACCCTAAAATGCCGATGTCAAATTGACAAGCGGTCAGAAAATCTTCAGGTACAGAGATTTCTTGGTGTTGAATAATAGTCCCCAACCAATCCCAGTCTGATCAGGAAAGGCTTGGATTATAAGAAGATAATGAAGGAAAATTTTGAGCTTTTTTTTTGGCTTGACAGTCATAAAAAGTAAAATTTGGCAAGAAGTTGTTACGACGAAAAAATTAGTAAAGGCCACAAAGGTTCCATTCCAAATTCTTGTCACTCCTCTTCTCTGGTAACTTTATTAGTTTTCATTGTCTCAGATATTTTTGTTCTCTTTATTTTTTCGGAGGGAAGTCTGCATGTGTCACAAAGTAAAGCTTCCATACTCAGGATCCATTTGGATGATAAATTAACATACACCTCTCTGATCCAACCTCTCATGTTAAAATCGGTTACACGAGTTCGTTAGAGCCAAAATGTGTGACAGTCATGTTAGTCAGATCGGTCCTTTATCTTTCTTTTATAACTCTGATCATGGGAGCAAATCAATCAGAAGAATAATAGCAAGTGGAAATAGTGACAAACTTACAATTGACTCCGACTTGAAAGAGGTAATAAATAGAAGGGTCTAAAAAGCCTTCTAAAGCATACGTGTTGGTCGGTCTTGATCTGTTTGATAATTAGCAGATAATTTTGTATTTGATATGTGTTTGAGCATGTGTAGGTTATCGCAATGTGAGAAGCAAATATTGCAATTAATAAGAAGACGATATCTAAATTGGAAATTTTGAATCAAAGACATCTATGCAGGCATGGGCGGAGCCAGCATAGGACCAGTGGGGTCATGTGACCCCACTCAAATTTTGTTTTCTAATATATATATATATATATATATATTAGTGGTTGGAAAATAAAAAATTATAATCTTGTTTTTCCATGAGAGAGAAAACAATATTTAATTTTTATATGACCCTAGGATAACAAGGTTCATGACTAAAATGGTAGAATCCAAGTATGAATTTTAAAATACAGCAAATTTTCTCGATCAAATGGTCAAAATTGATCATATATCTCTTGTATGACCTTACTGGAGTGACACGGAAATTTAAGGTTCTGATTATATTGGGTTAGAATTAATGTACACTTTAATACCAATCGTATATTAAAAATGAATAGAAAAAATGAGCAGCTACAATAGGAAAACTAGAATGGACGACCAATGTTAGGTGTAGAAAATTAGATTTGTGACTAATTTATGCAAAAAAAATCCTCTAATTTTTTTTGAATTAAAATTTTCTAATCGATTTTGATCCCGTTGTATCCAAATCCGGGCTACGTCACTGTATGCAAGCTGGAGTTCACGCAAGATTCATTTGAAGTCTCACAACTTGATTGAGTTGTCAACTAAGCACACAAGCTTGGTAGACAACCAGGAATTATATATCAAAGCTTGTGGCTTAACTAATTTAATTTTTGCAGTGTAGCGGGCTTCCAGGTCTGCAGGCCCAAGCAAGTTAAAATTCTTGGTGAAATGAAGCAAGCAAGGGCAGACTATGTACAAGCCCAAGCAGGCTATGCAGGAGGAATTAACTTGGCAACATATGCAGGCTGCAAGCTTGCATAGTTAGCACCATGCCTGTTGAGCAGGTAAATGGCCAGTAGCAAGCCTAATACGCTTGGCTAGGAAAATCCAAGGCATTTATTGATATTTTGGGGCAGCAAGCGGACTTGGGCCCAAGTCGGGCAACAGAGCGGAGCAGGCATGGATCAAGCAGGTGCTTGTGCTATCCAGGCTTTAAAATGTCACTGCAGGTTTTATACTTGGTGGCCTGCACAAGTAGGCAGGCGGGTAGACTGGAAGCAAGCCTAGGTAGCTGAGACCAGGCAGCAAGTGGGCTAGGTTATTTTACAATTTGTTTGGCACCAAGGCCCAGGAGGCTGTTTTGGATTGGTTGGTTGCCTAAATTAGTCAAAACAGAATTAGACTTTGTCATAGTCGGTTCGGACTTGTTTATGATTAAATTCGCAACATCCTTGGCCTAAGCCTATAACTTACCCTCTACCATAAGAATCAAAGATGCCTCTCCAATATCGGAGTTTCTCTTGTGAAGTTATCTTTAGGCTTCAATTTTTCACGGTTCAAAAATAGAGTAGACATCAAAGTTGAAGCATATCAAGGGTTCTAGTTGTCAATCCTTGCTTGATAATCTGAAGAGTCCGAACCTATATTGATGATGGTTCCTTCCAAGTTTTAGTAGATCAATTGAAGGAATCTACATCTACAGGCAGTGGCATAGTTTCTTTTATTTTACATTCTATTTTCTATAACAGTTACTGTCATTGGGAACGTGATATAGGGTTAGATCAAGGGCGGACTAGGTTAGTTATAATCTACCGTTTGCTAGAGTTGTATCGGGCTAGCGCTAACATATACAGATTTGTATTTGAAATAATTGTTTTAGTAGGATAAGTCTTCGGTCATGAAGGTTGGAAATAGGCAATGGTCGAACCAACTGAAGTATCTTGTGTGTTCTACTTTTTTTGCACTATATTCTGCAGGAGATTAATTGTGTGGTTTGCTAAGACGTATTTCCCATCGCAATGTGCTTTACTTGAAAATTGCCTAGGAATCCTATTAACCGAGCAAGACCAACTTGATGGTTATAAATAGGTTATATTTGTTAATAAAATTTAAATTTAAATTTGATCCTAACGGATCTTCTAGTCTAAGTTACTAGTTCAACACTTCTAATGGAGGTTCACTCTAATATTTCTACGTCTGAGGTTCACTCTAGTCGTTCAAGGTACAACCTTCCAACAATGGCCCTCTCTCATCTCCCCTTCTACAATTCAAACGTGAAGATGTGAGCATTAACTTATATTGTTAGTAAAAGCTCAAACCACCACACAATAGAACTATAAAAGCCTAAGCGATTATTGATGATTGGGTTAAATAATAGAACTATTGATTGGTTGGCTCTAAGACGAGCATCCATAACTGGAGCAAAGGCTGACAATGAGACCCTAGCCATTATTGTACTTGTTGTGGGCCAGAATTTGAGGACCTCTTTTGCATTACATTTTTACAGGAGTAGCATTGGTCCCCAGTTGTTTCGAGTAGCGGTAACTATAATGCCAATTGAAATACCCTTTTCTGCCACTCTCTGCACTACATAAGCTTTGTCTCCAATCCCCAATGCTTTCACGATTTGCAATTGTGGCATCTATCCAGTGGTTGCATCATAGAGCCTACTAAAAGAGTAATTACTGGGATCAAATTGTGAATACATAGCACTAAAATTAGCCCATAACTGCAAAGATATCCAACACCAAGAAACCTAAACCACGAATCCAAATTTTCACCGGCAATACTTCCCATAAATTCTTCGTAGATTATATGCAGTAAGGATCTTTCTTATCATTTATAGCACATCATGAATGAATCAACTAATGATCTGTGCCTTTAAACAACTGCCAATAAATTTATACATGAAAAACACTAATCTTTGCTATAAAAAATTCATTATTCCAACGGGAAAAAAGAACATCCATGAGCCAACAAACCGCAATTGATACTAGTAATCAACAAATAGTTCTTACTACGAAAATTTACCTCTCTAAATTGGTAGCACTTCTAGCAGCAGCTCTCCAACTCTCAGATCACCAACTGAACACATAAACCGAACAAAGATCAACAAAAGCAAAGGAATCATCAAATTTGCATAATAAAATAGTAAATTTCTTCAGAAATTCACACTGACTGTAGGAATCAAGGGGGGCAGGAGACGTGGCCGATCGATACCTTAAAAATTAGGGTTTCGAGCGATCGGATCGAAGAGATGAGGGGAAATTTTGGGTTTTTAGGGTTTGGGACAAATTGGGGATTTTGGGGGGGAGTCGAGCCTTCGATGTCAATGTGCACAGGGAGACCTAGAATTGTAATTTTAACGGGTTGGGGTCATAGTTTAATCAGAAGAATAATATAACTTCCAGCAAGAGTTCGTTTTTTTTCGTAACTATAATTTAGCATTTTAAAGTATTAAGCAATATGTATAATACTATTATTATTGTAAAACAAAGAAATATAGATAGAAAAATGGAGGAAATTGTTTCTTCATTCACTTGTCTCACAATCAACTTGAGAAGAGCCATTTATATAGGCTTACAATGAAGATTAACATCATGATAATAATTAAAAGAAAAATGCCAAAAGGCATAGGTTATGGATAACCATAGGTCATAGGTTATGGATAACCAAGAGACATAGGTTATGTAGGCCAAATAATTATGTGAATTATCCATATTTATAACACTCCCCCTTGGATATTCAACATTAATTAGTTGGTGGTGTATGCACATTTGTTGCCTCGTTAAAACCTTACTAAGAAAAACCCAGTGGAAAAAAAATCTTAGTCAAGGAAAAAGAGTACAACGCGCAAAACTCAAAAATATTCTTCATGAATCATACTCCCCCTCGATATAATGGATTTGCTTGACTTCAATCACTTTTGTCCTTTTGAGCATATGCATAAAAAACTTTTGGAGGAAGGTGTTTATTCGATCTCCTTTGATGAATCCTTCTCGAACATGCGTAATGCAAGTCGCATTGCCTTTGAATATTATTGTAGGCTCATCTGTAACTATGAGTAGTTGACAACTAATTACTCGTATATGATGAATGATCGATCGCAACCACACACTTTCTCTTGTTGCTTCTTGTAATGCAATTAATTCTGCTTGGTTAGAGAATTTCTACTGAACCTTGTTTTGTTGATCGCCAAGATATAGCGGCATGGTTATTAATAAACACATAACCCGTTTGGAGCAACCCTTATGAAGGTCATAAATATGTTTGAGTCTACACAACCAACTAGACAAGAATCGTTAGTGAAATCATATAAATAAAATAATCTTATGCTAGTTGTTCCACAAAAATATCTCAATATGTGTTTAACTATATTCAATATGTAAGTGGAGGTGCAGAACTATATCTAGATAATAAATTAACAGAAAATGCAATATCTGGTCTTGTGCATTGGCTAGATATAATAGTGCTCCAATAGCACTTAAATACGACATTTCTGGACCAAGAACTTTTTCATCTTCTCTTTTGTTCCCAACATTAGATGTGCTACATAATGACTCTTTGTTGTTATCATTTCGAGTTTCAACAGCTATTGTTGGCACTTTATGCATGTCAAATACTAACTTTGGCAAAAAAAAAAATTGATTCTTCAAAATCATGTGTTGTAGCACTATCTACCAAACACATATTTAAGTCATTTTTCTCGAATTCTTTCAACCTCTCAATCTCTTGTTGAGTAGCTCGACATTGCTTAAATCAATGTCTATCTTTGTCATATTTACGACAAGCATGCATTACTACTCTATGAAGCAAAATAATATATTCTAGCTAGCATAAGTTTAATAAGTAAAATTAATCATTTCAAACGATAATATCATATTATAGAAATGTAACTCCAAATTTATAATAATTTTTTTTTAATAAAACAAAACTCTCATGGCCTAGACATTACATGATGGAAACCAAAAATAGAACATGACATCAAATTTAAATAGTTTATAAGTAGTTGAAATAAACATAAACTGACTGAGTGCTCATTCAATGGAAGGTGGATTTTCAAGCATCTCCTCAAACTGTTCATTTGTAACTTTTTCGTTTTGATCCTCAAAAAATAGGATCAAAATAATTCTTATTTGTTTATTTTGAGGATTGAATTTCCTTTAGAGTGTGTTGTCCACTTATTCCATTTATTGTTTTGTGAAACACCGCTTCCACCTTTGCAAGGTTGATAACCATAACCATATCTTCCACATTTTTTTTCACGTCCTCCACCACGACCTCTGCTAATTCCAAAGTTAGCATTTGTCTCAGGAATTGCCATTGACCCAATTGGTCTAGAGTTGTGATTTTTCATGAGAACGTTACTATTTGCCTTTGCTACAGTGAGATAATCACCAGTTCAGAGTAATTTAAGAAATTTCTTTCACGATATTATTGCTACAAAAGCACATTACTTGCATGAAAAATAAAGAGAATTTCTCAATCATTTTAGTCTCTGTTACTTTTTTCCGCACAATCTAAGACGAGAAACAATACTAAACAGAGCACAATTATATTATTTAATACTTTTACAGTTATGATATCTTAGATTCAACCATTCACTTTGAGCAGTCATAAGGATTACCATCCTTTGGTGGTCAAATCTATCATTTAGAGATGTCCACAAAATCAATGGATCATCCTCACATAGATATTTTGTCTTTAGATCATCATGGATATGATGTCATAGAAAAATCAAATCAAAGTCTTGACCTTGACTTTAGAACTTTCTTTATTTTTCTTCTTAATAGTATCATCAAGCTTGTTGGACTGCAATTACAACTTTGCATCCATTGTCATGATAAATAATTATCTCTGCTCACATGAAGAACTTTGAATTCAAACTTTACAAGATTCGACATCAACATGACATAAAATAATTATATTAGATGTTAATTAATAATAAAATTGATAAGCGCTTTAAAGATTACAAAACTTCACATATGCCACAATGTGATGAAACACATGAAAAATGCTCCCACATGAATCCACATGGCAACCATGTGCCACACCTCATGTATATCACATATACAACAATGTGGTAGAACTCTATCAAAGAAGTATCACATATACAACAATGTGATAAAATGTTATCAAAGAATATTATGTCTTATGTGTATCACATATACAACAATGTGATAAAATGCTACTAAAAAATGTTATATTGCTATCAAAGAATATTATGTCTTATGTTTATCACATATACAACAATGTGATCATTATATAATAATTTATTTTGGATACTTTTTTTTTAATATAATTCGATTCACATATACAACAATGTGAAGTAGTACACTATATAATTCAAATAAATAAAATAATAGAAATAACCAATTCACATGAACTAATTTAATGAAATTAACTAACTCCAAATAAGGGGAATTTTTTTTTAAAGATATTCTAGATTAATTTCATAGTTCATACGAAAACATATAGAAATATAATTTATACATAATCTTAAATAGATTATCATAAATTTTCTATTTCGAATGAATTGTGAACATGTTCAATACATATTTAGATCTAAAACTAAAAGAAAACGTAGATCTAGAAAACTAACGTTCTAATCGATCTATAAACACATAAATCAAATATATATTTAATTTTACTAAAACATGCATATATCTAATTATACAAGATTAGACCTACCTCTTCAATATAAGTGACTTCTACCTTTCTTTTCTTAAGAGAACTCTTTCTCCCTTTTGTGAAATATTTCTTCCTTCTTCTATTTCCTAGAGCATCGTGCTGATAACGTATTGTAAAACAAAGAAATGGAGATAGAAAAATGGAGAAAATTGTTTCTTCATTCATTTGTCTCACAATCAACTTGAGAAGAGCCCTTTATATAGGCTTACAATGGAGATTAACATCATGATAATAATTAAAAAAAATGCCAAAAGGCATAGGTTATGGATAACCATAGGTCATAGGTTATGGATAACCAAGAGACATAGGTTATGTAGGCCAACTAATTATGTGAATTATCCATATTTATAACAATTATTTTATATTTTTTAGTCTTAATTGCACTTTGATACCCTCAACTATTCCGGTTTTCCAATTTCATACCCTAAACATTTTTACTGAACAACTTAATACCTCAACTATTTTTTTTTCAACTTCATACCTAAAATTTTAAAAATTTCGAAAATGTCCTTATCTCTTCCCTCTCCCCTTCTCCCCTCCCCTCCTCCCCCACTCCGGCCACCCCCTCCTCTCGCACAGCCCCAGCCCCCTCACTCTCGCACAGCCCCAACCCCCTCACTCTCGCCCCGCCCCCCTCCGGCCACCCTCCTCTCCCGCTTTCGGCTACCCTCCCCTCCCGCTTCCGGCCGCCTCCCCCTCCCGCTTCCGTCCACCCTCCCCCAGCCCCCCTTCCTCCCACGCTGTCGTGCCCTAGGGGGAGAGGCGGGGGCGGGTGGCCGGAGCGGAGCAGGGGGGAGGGTGGACGGAAGCGGAATGGGAGGGGGTGGCCGGAAACAGGAAGGGGGGTAGGGGATAATTTTCATGTTTGACCATGGGTATTTTCGTCCAAAAAAAAATTCGGGTATCAACTTGTTACCAAAAAAAAATTAGGGTATCAAGTTGAAAAACAGGAATAGTTGAGGGTATCAAAGTGCAATTAAGCCTTTTTTTTATAACGAAACATTGTATTTTAAAGTGTTTTTTCCTTATCGTTTTAAACTACATTATAAATGTATGAAATTAATATTTTATCCTAAAAAACTATAACATCCTTTGAAATACAAATTCACTATTACGAATAAAAAAACATAAGTTCACCCTCAAATACTTTTATCAATAGAACATAGAACTATTTCATCCTTAAGTTCACCTTCAATAACAGTAAAATCAAAAACTATTTAATAATTTAGAAACTAGTTTCTTTTGGTCACCGAAATTTATTTAACTGTTAATTTTTAAGCCAAATGTTCATTTTTTGGTAACCGAAATTATTTATGAAAAGTTTGAAAGTAGCTTTTCAGTGTTTCTATAACTAAATAAAAAAAAGGTAAGAATAATAAATAAAGGTTGTTTGGACATATTTTGTAACATTACAATGGTAATTTTTTTCACTTACAAGCTAACTACTAAATTATAAGCTCAACATTTGAGCTTATAATTTACCAATTATAGTAGGACTATATAGTGATGATCATTTTAAAGTGCAAAAAGCAAACACCTTAAATTACTGGATCATGCACTTCTTTGAGCACTTTAAAGTGCTCAACACTATATAGTGGAAAAACAAAAAAGTCCTAAGTCTTTTTTATCTTTAGGTATGTTATTTGTAATTAACCCCGTTTTAATCAAATTGGACTTGGATAATATTTGGTTCTATTCGAATCTGACTTGGACTCGACTTTTAGCATGTAGGATACGATCTTGTCAAAAGTAAACACAATCTTCGAATTAATAATACGTGTGTCTACGTAAATTTTATTGACTCAAATTTACATCAGTTATTTATAAAAAAAGAAATGTGAGAGTACATCCTTGATGATATTACCATCTCATAATAGAAAACTATTTACCGAGATCTATAAGAACTAGTAAACGATGAGTTTCCTAGTCCAAGTTGGTACGACCAAAAAATTCTCAAGTTTACAAAAGATACTTGTTCAAAAAATTTAATGAGTCGAGATGTTCTTGAAAAGGCACCGATTGCTCAAATAACAAGTTGTCGATAATTGTTTAAGAGTTTTACATGACAGATAGAAACCAATTTCTTGTGAAATAGTATTTACGGTCCTCACTTTTCCATGGTTATATATATTACTTTTCAATAAAGCATTATACTTACTAATATTAGCAATGTTAAGAGAAATATAAAATAGTACTAAAAAATAGAATATTATGAAGATTATAGGAAGTGAGAAAAATCAAAATCTTCAATTTTCTTTTAAGATCATTGAAATTTAATTCGTCAATATTTTTATAAAGATCTTAAATCTATTAAATGCACAATTTTTATTTCCCAATTTGTATCATTTTGATTGATGATTAGGATTAGGACTAAATGAAAATAAACAAAAACAAAAACCCTAACATCATTAAAGGATTCAATATGTAGAGCGTTGAGGGAAAAAAAAACCAGTAATAGCATAGGTTGAGAGAGGAACAAAAAATTAAAGGATATAAGGACTTACCTTCTCAATGTTTTTTTTAGGACTTGAGCACCATGTCTGAAGTTGTGAAAGAAGGAACATAGACGATGAGTTTTCTACTCCAAGATGATAAGACACATGGTGCGAGAATTGACACACGTCACAAGAAGAAAGACGCGTGTCATTGTTTTTCGTCGCGACGAAACCAAAGCGGTTCCATAAAGGTTCCACCGATTTGAACAAGTTACTTTTAACAATTTAATAACCATATATTATAGAGATATAATAATCTATTTCATATCCAAGTTTAGAAACCTTACCTTTTTTATCACAAAATATATTTTTGAACATAGTTTGCCTACTTTCTAGATTGAAAAAATATACAAGCAGAAAATAATACTTGTATATAAATATTACTCAAAAGATTTATAAAGGTGAGATGATTCTTACTATGTTAATAAAATTTTATTAGTTTCTTATTTTATTTTGTTATCCTACATTTTCATAAGAATGTAGCTTTGTTGTAATTCTATTAGAAAATCTTCTACGAAATAATAAAATTTAGGATAACTAACTACAAAAGACAAATTTTGGAAATTTTCCAAGATAAACATTATGCTAGACAAACTGGCAGAATTGACTGCAAAGAATTTGTCAATTTGTCTGGCAAATTTTGTGTAATTGTTTTAAAAAAAAAACTTAAAGACTGTTATCCAACGGTCGGATGGCTTGGGAAGTTATATATAGGGAGATAAGGGGGGAGGGGCACAAGAGATAGGAGAGAAGAAAAGAAATAAAGGAAAGAAATAAGAGGAGAAAGCAAGAGTAGCAAGTAGAAAAAAAAAACAGGAGCAACAACCATGTTATTATTTTTTATTAACTTTATTTATTTTAATAAAATTAGTTGTATACAGTTTCAAATTTATTTATTTAATTAGATAAAATATATTTAAATATAATATAGCCATAAACCCTAATATGACCTAACCCTAACCATGTTGTTGGCCCAATGATTGTATCATGTGTTTTGAATACGGTTAATATGTTAAATTTATCATTTCATTATCACTAATCTTAATACTATCGCTATAGCATTTCTACTTATACTTATACCTTTGGTGATATGTGCCTATTGGTTTACATCTTAGTGATATGAGCTTATCTATCTTAAATTTAATCGGGTTACCAAAATCAAAACTATGTTTTTGATTGTGGTCATTCAATTAAGTTTAATTATTATTGTTTGCCATTAAAATTGTTTGATTGCAAATCTTAATACAAACAGAACAGTGTTACAATATAGGACTTAGATGTAGTCCTAGGAGTACACTTTTGTTTAATCTGGGTCCTTAGTGCCAATGGAGCGAGTGGTAATGCGTTGACTCCGTTGACGGGCTGACGACGGTTATCGGTTCTCTGAATGTGTAGATTGCTCTGGGTGCTGGAGCTTACTGAGAGGAGGAAGACGTTGAATGTCTGTATCTGCCTCTCTGGTGGTGTGTTCGTTCGTATCTGTCTGTGTGTGGAAGAAGGAAATGATTCCTCTATTTACAGCTGGGCAGGTTGGCTGCTCATGCATGCATATGTAGGATGCGTCGGTGCGTGGGGACGCCACGTGTTGATTGCTGATGGAGGCGCATGGGTGATGCGCCCTGATCGAGGGGTTGACTTCTTCATACTGCTGTTGTGAGCCGGCACGTAGCAGAGGAGAAGATCTTTCCGTTGCTGAAATCTTGGATGAGTTGAGTCAAAGGACACGTATCGTCGACTCATGGCTCGGAGATCTCGGATCTGATGGGGGAATGATTTGGTGGGATGCGCCTTGGATTGGGCGCATGATGAGATTTTGGCTCGTGACCTTTAGGAGTCACGAACCATTCTGGGCGCATGGCTTTTGAGGCGCATACATGCGACTTTTCTTCTGTCTTTCGGGATCAGAGATCAGTCTGGGGCGCATGGCTTTTGAGGCGCATGCAAAGCTTCAACTGGAGACTCTTCTTCTGTCTTTAGGGATCAGTGAAGGGTCTAAGGCACATGGCTTTTGAGGCGCATGCGGATGGTTGGGTGGCCACGTGGCAGTAGCCGTCGGGGTAAAGTTATGATGATGCTGACGTTGTGGACGCTTCATTTTCTGCAAAAGCTGTCAACCTTTCAGACTTGGGGAGGCGTGCTGCCAACTCTGTCAGTTCAGCATTTAATGTTGGTGACATTCGATGGACAGCTGAGTGGGCGCGTTGGTTGACGTTCCACTAAGCGTATGGGGACGTATGGGGGCGCATCCTCTGTGATGCGCTCAGTACAGGGCGCATCTGTGGAAGGCGCTTGGTGTTTGAAGGGGTGTGATGCGCTGTCCAGCCGGCGCATCCGACACGTCTTTAATGATGCGGCTGTTTCGCTTCTCGGGTGCCTTTAAATAGCCGTTTGGCTGAAGTCGAGGCGTCTGGTTCATCCATTTAATGTGAGTTCATTGCACGGAATTCGAAGAGCCATCCACTTGGCACGTGGGTTTGATCTGCCCGGCCTATAAATAGTGGTATGGAGAGAAGGTTTGCTTCTCATTCCCTCACGTACCTCCAACATGAACTTGGGTATTCGGGTGCATTCTGTTGACGAAGTGTTCCCGAGGGTGAAGATGAGACGCCATGTCGTCGTTGATGTACTTGAAGGTGACTGTTACATCCAAAAGACGGAGTCGAGGGCTTCCGAGGCAGGCGGAAGGTGCCTGTTGCATCCAAAGATAGGGATGCTCGGGCCTCGTCTCCGTTGTTCCGGAAGAGCCGTAGGTCGGAATGGTGGTGCCCTGACCGTCTTCCTTTGGCTTTGGAGGCTCTTTCTCTGGATGGGGTGTTAATTGCCATCCTCATCCTGCTCGGCCAGGTGAGCCTGGTTGGAAGAGCAGCACATAACTGGGCTGCTGAAGGGATGCACATAACTGAGCTGCTGAAGAGATGGTGGGATACGCCTGGTTGGAGGCGCATGGTATCTGCTGCGCCTAACTGGCAGCGCATGGTGACTGCTGCGCCTACCTGGAGGCGCATGGTAGCCGCTGGCTGTAGACTTAGGATCTTTCCTTTGTAGAAATTCTTCTTTGTGCAACATTTTCTAGACATGTAATAGACTTTTATATATAAATAAAAAGTTCTTCTTCAAATGTCTATACTTATTGACTTTGCTGTGAAGTGTTTTGTCCGAGTTCTGGCGCATGTAGTGTCTGGCGCATGGGCTTTCTGGTTGTGAAATTCCATGCTTCTACAAGACCCCCTTCAAAGTTTTCAAAACTTTTGAATAAGTTTTGGAATACTTTGAATAAGAAGCATGGCGATCAGGGCGCATGACCGTTGGGGTGCATGCCTGTTCGAGCGCATGCTCTTCTCAGTTAATGCATATAATAATGCCTCGGTAACCGAAAAAGATTAATGATGATCTTTTGGTTTTATCTACTGTTATCTTCACAGGACCTGAGGCGACGGCTGAGATCACTCGTCATCGGTTCACGCGTGCGACCACGGCCTATAAATAGGTGAGAGATGGAGAGAGAGAGAGTTCTTCTGCTCTGTGCTTTTGCCTCCTTTAGATTTCTTCTACAAAACCCTAACTTCTTCTTCTCTGAGAGAATGGCTCCCAAGACTCCTCGCGGCGGTGCTAAGGGAAAGGGGAAAGAGAAGGAGCCTGTAGAGGCTATCGTGAGTGACATTCCCCGCCCGCCTGTCGAAGTTCGGCCGGCGGTCGTCGGTGAGCTTTATTGTCTTCTATCGTTCTTATATGTGGACTTTGAGTCCTGATGATGTGTTGAGATCTTTCCTGCCGACGTGCATAGGCTCAGGCCTTTATCATGCACCGTGGTTTTAGTTGCTGACGCGCATGGGTTTTGTACCCTGATGATGCACCGAGGCTCTACCGCTGACGCGCATGGGTTTAAACCCTGATGATACGCGAAGGCACTACCGCTGACGCGCATGGGTTTAAACCCTGACGATGCGCTGAGGCACTACCGCTGACGCGCATGGGTTTAGACCCAGATGATGCGCCGAGGCACTACCGCTGACGCGCATGGGTTTAGACCCTGATGATGCGCCGAGGCTTCTTTTTCAAATGCGCTTGATACGCGTTTTTGACGAGAATGAAGCTCTGATCTTTGTGTCGTCTCTAATATCTTTACATTTTTGTCAGTGTCGATGACTGTCCCACTCTTGAACGAAGTGCTCCTGGACGCCGCGCTCTGCCAGATGGGAGTAGATTATGATGAAGAGGTGATAAACCCTGCTCAAGCGGCTATTATATTGGATCAGCATCCCGAAAGAATGATTCAAATTCGGAAACAACATCACGGGTTCCTCAAACGGATGATGGAACGTGGCGTTCTGAAATCTGCCACTTCCGATAAAGTGACCTTCTTAAAGCCTGAGTTCCTGTTCGGAGACCGCCTTTCTTCTACTGAAGCCAAGGTGCTGAAGGTCAAAGAAGACTGGTTCTTTACAGCCAGGGGCGTGCATATGACCGTCAGGCAGCTCGAACGTCAGTGGCCTTTGTTAGCCTTCTGTCGTCTTGCCTCCAAAAGGAGAATGTCCTGGGACATTACTCCATCTCAGGGGGGAGCGGTAGCAGGCATCATCAGAATTGATTCTTCTTCTGATCAGAGGGATACTTTGGCCGCCTCACGAGCTGGTACCTCTTACACCTGGCGAACTCTTCGTCCTGGGAGTATTTATAGCGATGTTCCCGTCAATACTTTTGCCTTGGGTGCCTCGACTTTTGCTCGTCGCATGTTGTTGATGGAACAATCATACCCCAAGGGAGACTTTCGGGTAGAGGATTGGTGTCATTATGTTTCAAAATGGGACAAACTGACACACTGGATCCTGTCGCGGTTTCAGACTGAGCTCCAAGAGATTGGGCTGACCGCCGCGATCCGTGCCACTCAGGTAGGTGTAGAGATTAACAGGCACATGTTCCTTGCGCTTTTGGAGATGTTTGATACCCATACCGGGACCTTCTTTATTCCAGTGGGGGAGCTAGGGCTCGCGCTTCATGAGATGTACGAGGTATCAAAACTCCCCTGGGGATCGGAACCTTACGAGGAGTACTTCCCGACCAATGAAGAATTCCAGGTCTTAGGGGACAAAGCTGATGATATGATGGCTGTCTTCAAAGAAGTAGCGAGTCATCACTACTATATGCAGAAGAAGGATAGGGGCGGGACGCAGCCTCATGTAACTGCTTGGAGAGATCACATCTTTAGACAGGACAAAGAGGATCCTTCCCATTTTTCTACTCCGCCGGCACTTTCTCGTAACGAGGTGCTTTCCGAAATGAGCAGGCTAGGCGAGAAGAATCCCATGGAGAACGAGGACCAGCAGTCGGATGAACGCTCTTATAGCTGTTTTTGGCATCTCACCTATCGGATGTTGCCAAAAGCAGTATTAGTCGCGTACCTTATGGTTTGGCTCCGGGACCATGTCTTCTCAGGCGGGTTTGGCTCTGTAGAGAGGGTGACTCGGAACTTAATTCTGCCGGCCGTGAAGTTGGCCTTCGGCCGTCCTTTAGCTTTACTCCCCGCAATGGTGTGTAACCTGTTGCGGGGTCTACGAGAGTTTGCGGGAGATGTCGTTCACGAGCGAGGCAAAAACAACAACTTCCCGCGTGCCGAACTGCCGTTTCATTATTTGATGGGGTGGTTAATTTTACACCATCCCAATGTGATGAGCCCGGGTTCGGAGGAAGACCACAGGTCCGGAGATGCATTCCTTCGGCGTTTCCATCGGAGGAATTGGTCGCACACTGGTGTTCCTGTCTGCAGGAAAGTTTTATCCCATCTTCAGGGATGGGAGATCGCCAAAGTTGGTCCTGTCTTTTCCGATTTTGAGGCCAACGAAGATCTGGTGGACTCGGGTGAAGATGCCACCACTCTGTCTCCATGGAGATTCCGCTGGTTACAAAGTATCCGGCCGTCCCATTTGGTATATCGGAACAGGAACCAGTGTTACCTGGAACCGTATTTGCCGAGCCGCTTTGCAAGGCAATTCGGGTACGCTCAATTGATGTTGGATAATCCCAGTATCACCTTGGGGTACGCTGGAAGTTTGCTGGATGGTGCACGAGCTTGGCATTACTATAATGCCGGATGTAATGGAGCCCGCTTTACACTCCCTGTCCAGAATCTACGGCCGCCGATTCTTTACTCAGCCGCCAGATTTTACTGTGCTATGGCTGCCGCGCCCGCCGGATATGATAGGGAGACCAGTTTTATTGGAGGCACCCATTTAGCGGCGAGTGCAGACACTTTGGCGAAGGCCCGATCGTACCGTCCGCCCGAGTCAGGTTATCGAGGCGCTCCCGCCGTATCTACCGGGGGTCAGGCAAAACCCTCGGTTGATCAAACGAAAAGGCGTGCAGATACAAAGGTCGACTCTCCTGTATCAAAAAAACAAAAGAAGGCGTCGTCACCGACGGTGTCCTCGGACTCAGCATCTGCAGAGGTAAGGTGTCCCGTAAGGTTTGGTTTCAAGTTCAGCTTCTTATGTAATCATGCTTCTTCCTCTTTTTGTAGGAGCCGCTGAAAAGAAAGCCCCGCACTCCAAAATTTGGTGGGAGCAGGCCAAAGGAGATGGCGGGCTCGTCTGAAGTGCGTATTCCGCCCACTATGATGTCTCCCATGGAGGAGAGCGCCGAGGATGTTGTTGTAGAGATTTCAGCATCCTCGGATTATGTCAGACGGGAAGCTGAGGATGCAGCAGCTTCCGAGAAGATGAAGGTCACAGCGTCGGCCTTGGATGTCGAGGGTCCAGAGCTGCAAGAGTCTGTTGTGCGGGCAACAGATATGGTTGGGACAGAGGAGAGGGTTGATTCCCCTCCTTGTCATGATGAGGGAAAGTCGGCTATATCATTGCCGGGTCTTGCCCCAGCTTCAACCGTGGAAGTTGAGGTGGCTACCAATCAGGAGGTAGCGACAGATTCTGTCCCTGTAAAGGGACTTGAGAAGGATGAGACCCTTCTGCCAGTCCTGTCTCCCGGGACGGGCCAGGAGATGAGTGTTGATCTCCCCGTTCAGCCGGGGGAGGTACCGGTCGCTGATAGGACGTTGGGGGTAGAAGAGGTGGCCGTTGACGTCGGTGGTTCCTCCGGGCTTGAGAAGGATAAGGGTGTGGAACCCTCTGTTGCCCCTCCTACTTGGGGTACTATCTCGACGCCTGTACGGGCTTCCTTTGTTCCTTTGGCTCCTAGGGCTAGCAGTCCATCCCCTGTTGATGAAGAGCCTATTGATGCCGAGGTTCAAGCCTCGCAGGTTGAGGTTGGCAGATCTTCTTCCGGTCCGCTAACTGTAGTAGCTCCTCCAACTCCTGCTATGACGCCGCAGGTCCTGGCGGACGCAGACGAATATGTGAAATTTTTCGTCGAGGGGGTATACAAAATGCTGCAGAGGGGTGTATCTGCGGTGATGGATGCCAACGGGAGATTTGCGACGGCAAGAGCTCTGGCAATGCCCTGTATCGAGCTGATCCGTATTCACCAAGGCCACGACCATATGGCCGAAATTCTGGAGGCTTCGGTGATCGAGCTGGACGAGCGGCTTGCGGAACTTCAGCGTATCCAGCGAAATAATCTCTCCGTCCTGATAGATGCAGAGAAGGGGAAGTTGATTACCGAGATCGAGTCTTCCTACCAGACCACTGTTGGCATTTGGGAGCGCGAGGTGGCAGAGACTGAGGCTGCGGTAGAGCAGTTGTCTCAGTCCATGAAGAAGACGATGGAAACGCGAGCTGCGTTGGATGCTAACATCGCAGAGATCAACACCCAGATGCGCCGCCTTGAGGACCAACGGGCCCGACTCCAGTTAGATGCCGAACGTGTTCAGGCTGAACACGTAGCATTCAAGCAGGAGGAAGCGACTTTTACTCAGCGGACCCTTGCCTTGGCTCAGCAGCGACAACAGCTTGATGAGAAGCATGAGAGCGAAACTTCCGCTGAGGCTGTTGAATTGATGCGTCAAGAAGCTGAGCGTCGAGTCCTGGCGACTGTGGAGACCCGTACAGCCGACTTAAGACGTCGAGTCAGAGAGCTCTCAGCCCATCCTGGAGAGGTTCAGGGACTGTAGCTTCTCCCTTTTTTATGTTCTTTTGCAACCCTTGCTAGGGGACAGTGTAGTTTTGTACTTTCTCTTTTTTTTTAGAAAATAAAGAAGTACGCAAGTTTTTTGTGATGTGTTCATTTTTGTTATTATGAACTTGATGATTTGTGTGGACCTATTATCTTTTGCGCACCTTGGTTTCTAGGTACAGATAATAAGTTTGAAGGAACCAACATGTTTGCTCAGAGATGATGTGGACATGGCAATCATTGGGTTCAAAATGATAGAATATTCCTACTCAGAGGTATTATGGACGTGGTAGGAATGATCCTGGGGGATACGCTTAACAACTCAGAGGTAATGTGGACGTGGAAGTTCTGCGATCAATGTACGACAACGTAGGGGTTGTTTGTACGAGATGTTTACTCAGAGGTAATGTGGACGTGGTAAACATGAAGGGTAGCGTCGGCTTACGTAGCGTAAGATTCCGCTTTGTAGGGTGTAGAGGAACAACTCAGAGGTGATGTGGACGTGGTTGTCTTTCTACTGAAGGATGCCACGGAATAGCTGGGTTCCAGAAGCGTATGAGTTTGTGGAAGGAGATTGTGTGTGAGCTTCGATGATTGGGCCCACAGATCCCCTTTGGGAAAGCACATGTCTGAAGGATGTCAAGAATAGTACTTCTTTAGGAACTTGCTGTTGATGGGCATCATGAACAAGTCTCCATTGGGTTTGGCGAGGCGGTAAGCACCGTTTGAGTATACCGTCTCAATGATGAAAGGTCCTTCCCACTTGGGCTCGAACTTTCCTGGTGTCTTGTGAGTTAACACCATCGGCCTCCTGACTGCTAAAACCAGGTCGCCAGCTTGGAAAGTCCTCTGTTTGACCTTCTTGTTGAAAGCCTGTGATACACGGGCTTGGTAGAGTTCGATGCGTTGTTGTGCCAGGAGACGCTTCTCATCGAGTGCCTCCAGTTCTCGCAGACGACGACGTTGATTGTCCTCTTCTGTGAGTTTGTTTGTTATTGCTACGCGGAGTGAGGGTATCTGGATTTCGAGAGGCAGTACCGCTTCGCTCCCGTAGACCAGGGAGAATGGTGTGTTGCCTGTTGGGGTCCGTACCGTTGTGCGGTAGGCCCAAAGGCATTCGCCAAGCTTTTCATCCCAGTCGCGTTTATTGGATGACACGACTTTTTTGAGCAGCCTAACGATGGTTTTGTTGAATGCCTCTACTAACCCGTTTGCAGCCGGATTGTAGGCGGTGGATGCCACATTTTGAATGCGATTCTTGTCACATAACCTGCTAAAAATGTGGCTGATAAACTGAGGACCATTGTCATGAATGATCCGCCGGGGTACTCCGAAACGGTAAATGACATGGTGTTTGATAAAGCTGACTACCCTGGAGCTCTTTACTTCCGCCAGTGGGACTGCTTCTGTCCATTTAGAGAAGTAATCGGTGATGGCCAGGATGAAGCGGTGTCCTCTTGATGAAGGAGGGGTGATTGGTCCCACAATATCCATGCCCCAGGCTTCAAAGGGCCAGGAGGTGACTGTAGGATGTAGTGGTTCAGACGGTATTTGTATGAAGTCTGCATGAAGTTGGCATGCGTGACACTTCTTAGCATATTCAACAGCGTCGGCGGCCATGGTTGGCCAGTAGTAGCCCATACGTCGCAGTCGATCCTGCAACTTAGGACCGGGTTGATGAGCTCCGCAAGTTCCGTCATGAGCTTCTCGAAGAGCTTCGGCTGCTTCTTCGTTGGACAGGCATCGAAGGAGGAGCCCATCGAAGGAGCGTCGGTACAGCATTTTGGTAGCTGTATCGTAGTAGAATCGAAGAGAGCGTCTTTTGACTGAGACGTCTTCCTTCGGGTCCTCTGGAAGGATTCCGTAGACAGCAAAGTCGATGAACGGGAACCTCCAGTCTCGGACATTAACGCCAGTGTTCGTCGGCATGGTGTGAGCCACTCGCAAGCATAGGTTGTTTCTAGGACAAACCAAGTCTCGGCCAGTTACCGTGACATAGTGTTGAGTCCCAAAGGGCGCTGCCAATGAGGCTGCGAGGCCAGCCAGAGCGTCGGCCTCCAAGTTTTGTAGATGGGGTACATGTTCGATGAAGAACCCGGTGAAGGTTGAAATGATGTTCAATGTAACTTCATGGTAAGGGATCAGATCTTCATGGTGAACCTCGTATTGCCCCCGAATCTGGTTCACGACAAGTTTTGAGTCACCGTAGGCTTCCAGATGGTCCACCCCCAGCTGTTGTGCGAGTTGGAGTCCCATGATGAGTGCGTTGTACTCGACAACATTGTTGGAGCACGACTTCGAAAGGGAGTAAGCACGCTGGATGACCAACTGATCGGGGGAGACTAAGACTACCCCCACTCCTGCGATGATTTGGCCTTTGGGGCCTGTTCTTGAAGCGCCATCAAAAAACATCCGCCAAACGGAGCTTCCTTCGGTGACGTTGGATTCTTGGACCTCATCCGGGATGTCTTCATAGAGTTTTGAGGATTCTGGGATGGGGTGTGCAGCTAAAAAGTCAGCCAGAGCTTGACCTTTAACAGCTTTTGCGGGACAAACACCATATTATACGGTGTTAGCAAGATCGCCCATGTGGCCAGCCGGGAGTTCAATGATCCTGGCTTCGTCATGAGGACTCTGAGCAGATTGACTCGGGAAATGACATAAATTGTCTGGCCCGAGATATAATGACGAGTCTTCTGGATGGCAAACACCAAAGCCAAGCACTCCTTTTCAACAGGGTTGTACCGGTGTTCGGCCCCGATGAGCGTTCGACTGAGGTAGTAGATTGCTTGCTCATAGCCTGTATCGCTATTTTGAGCCAGCAGAGTGCCAAGAGAATGATCCATAGCACGGACGTAGAGGAGAAATGGTTTGCCGGCGATAAGTGCCACCAGGACTGGTGGGCTCGTCAAGTAGGCTTTGATGTCGTCGAAAGCCTTTTGGCACTCCTCTGTCCAGACATCAGAGACTCCCTTCTTCATGAGCTGAGTAAAGGGTTGACATTTACCGGAGAGGTTTGCTATGAACCTCCGAATGTATGCCAGACGTCCCTGTAAGCCCCGAAGTTCTCGAAGATTCTTCGGAGGGTCCATGTTGAGGATGACTTTGGTCTTCTCGGGATCGACATGAATGCCTTTCGCCGTGATGCCAAAGCCCAAGAATTTACCGCTAGAAATCCCCAGGAAGGATTTAGCGGGGTTCATTTTGAGTTGATATGCCCGCATGAGATCGAAGACTGTCTTCAGATCCTGTAGGTGATCTCCTTTGAGGCGGCTCTTGACTGCGATGTCATCAATATAGCATTCGACTGTCTTGCGAAGATGTTGACGGAATATGGTGTTCATAGCTCGTTGGTATGTTGCACCGGCGTTCTTCAAGCCGAAAGGCATTACTGTGTAGCAGAAAATACCCTTCGGAGTCCTGAATGACATGTGTTTTGCGTCATCGAGGAATATCTTGATTTGATTGTAGCCTGAATACCCGTCCATGAAGGACATGCGTTCAAAGCCACATGTGTTGTCGATCATCACATCGGTGATTGGAAGTGGGAATTCGTCCTTCGGGCAAGCAGAGTTGAGGTCCCTGAAATCGATACAGACTCGTATCTTCCCATTCTTCTTGGTGACAGGTACGATGTTGGCTACCCAATCTGGGTGCTGTTCCTCACGGATGAAGCCGCTGGTCAAGAGTTTGTCCACCTCCTGATCGATGGCATTCATGATGTCTGGACGGAAATGTCGTTGTTGCTGTTTGATAGGTTTGGCATCAGGTAAGATGTTCAACCTATGCATTGCGATCTGTGGATCGAGTCCCGGTATATCTTCGTAGCTCCAGGCAAAGACGTCGATATACTCTTTAGCCAGCTGGATTAGAGACTCTCGGTCTTCTCCTTCTAGGCTTTTGCTGATGAAGATGGGTTTGGAAGAAGATCCGTCCCCGAGGTCGATCTGCTCGACTTCGTCTTCGGTGGGAGGTTCACGTAACTCAAAACGAGACTCCCATTGTTCTCCTAGACGTTGAGCCCAGGGTTCTTCTTCGAAGGGTTCCGGCGCTTGGTCTTCGCCTTCGCCTTTTTGAGGTTGTGCTGACGTCATGTTAGCTGACAGCATTCTCCTAAAGACTGATCCGATACTGGTATCGGAATCCCAAGTCGACGCTTCGGACGAGTGGGAATGTTCTACGTCTTCTGCGTCTGAACTCTCTGGAGTTGATGGCGGCGTGACATAGCCTATCCCCCGTCGAGTTTTGTTGTAGTAGTCTTGCGGCTTTCCTTTGGGTGTTGGAAGCCGGAGAGGGAGACGTCAACCTTTGCCGTAGTTTAGGCCTTTGTTGCTTTTTAGGTCGTAGCCCATCTTTTGGATGATGTTCTTTGCAGTATCCGTGTACCGATAGACTTGTACTCTGTCGGTATCAGGTTCTGGCTCGAGTGGCGGGAGGTCTTGATGACGCTCGACCTTGCCCAAAATGATGGATCTTTCGTCTCGGCTTCGTAGAGGGGCTATGAAACAGACTCCTTGAGACGGGACTACTCGATTTACATGATGGACGGTCGTTATTTGTGTTTGCAACGACCGTAGAGCGTTATCTAATGTATACAAGGCATTCCAGTGCGGAAGACAAGAATAATTAAAAGACACTCTATTATTGATAAAATACGAGATCTTATCCCGTGGGATTACATTATCTAAGGAGGGTGCATCTACATCAGCAGAGATGTATTCGCCAAGCTCCTCATCTGTAAGTACTGGAGTCGGATCAGGAGAATCCACCACAGCTTTGACTTAGGGGTCTGAGAGGGTTATGTGAGCCCTCTCTGGCATCTTGGATAGCTGCGGGGGCTTGCCCTTAAGACGCACCTTCAGAGGTGCCTCAAATGCGCCTCCTGTGAGTGGTACCTTCCCCTGTAATTTTGCCACCAGGGGAGCCAATGTTTGAGGCGGCTTTCCCTTGAGGCGTATCTTCAGGGGAGCCTCAGGAGTCGGTGCTTTCCCTGATAGTTTGATGCTCATTGGAGGCACCTTCTGGAGAGGTTTGCCCTTCAGTCGGATCTTCAGGGGAGCATCAGGAGTCGTCTCAGGCTCCGTGTCCGGCTCAGTTGCCGTCTCTGCCTCATCGTCAGCATCGTTGGCTTCCTCCTCGTCAAGTGGCTTGTACAAGTCGAAATCGGTGAAGTAGGCTTCAATCCCTTTGAAAGGATCGATGTCTGCGAACTCCGTCCGGATGACGCCGTTGGTGGATACATATTTCATGCATTGGTGGAGCGTAGAAGGCACCACCATGTACTCATGTAGCCATGGTCGACCGAGCAGGATGTTGTAGTTGACCTCGGCATCCACCACATAACAAGTCACCTCAGTTTTGAGGTTGCCGATGTGACACTTCAGTCGGATCTTGCCCAGTGGCTCGCTTTTGCTAGCGTTGAAGCCACTGATGGTTGTGTTGGAGGGCGCCAGCTGGTACATTGGGATCCCCAGTTTTGATAGCAGCACCTTCAGAATGATGCTGAGGGAAGACCCCGGATCGATCTGAATCCGGCTCACCTTGACTGAACCGATGTACCCTGTGTAATACAGCGGTCGGTTATGTCGGTGGTGCTTGAGCAGCATGTCTTGCTGGGTGAAAGTTATGTTTGGGATAACTTCATCCGCACAATGACAGTGCGCACAAGTAGTTGGGAGGTCTTCAGGCTGCTTGACCTGACTGAGAAAGGATTCAGCGTCCTTCAGAGCTTCGCAGAGAGCTTCTCGGGAGTCTTTGGAAAGACGCAGGAGCTCAAACAAAGACAGGCGTGCAGGAGTACTGGCCAGTTGTGCCAGTATGTCAAAGTTGTGGGGCTTGGCTAGCCCCGAAGCATTCTCTTTTCGTAGAGGTCTGTCGAAACGAGCCTCCACCTGCTTCTGCTTATTGGCCGCTGAAGGTTTAGACGGGCCCTCGTCAGGAATGGTGCCAGGAGGCACCACCTCGACGGCAGCTTCGCTGGGCTGGGCGTTCTGTTGTGTACGCGTTTGCACTGGAAGTGCCTCTTCCGTTGAAGAAGAGACGGTACGGCAAGACTTGATCTTCCTGCCTTTTGATTTGGAGGTAGAGCGTACCTCCGGTTGAGTCACCTCGAAGACGAGGTCGGGGTGAACCCAGAGGACCTCTCCTCGAGATGTGGTGAGTGGGATGAGTCCACTCGCATTGTCACGGGTAGGTGGCAAGTTCACCATCTCCATTGTCGCCTTAGGGATGGGGACGATGCCATCTTGTGTGGTGGTCGGCGGCAAGGTGCCGAACTGAAGTGACACCACATTGGCTGAGACCGTCTTCTCTTCATAGTCGACGGAGATTACATCGGCATTGATCATGCGCTGGATGTAATTATTGAGGACGTAGCAGTCCTTGGTCGGGTGTCCGACAAACCGATGGTAGTGACAATACCTCGGGTTGTCCACTTTCCCGACTTCATCGGGCCGCTTTGGGTCCGGAAGCTTGATCTTGTCACCCTGCTTCAGTATTTCAAAGAGTTGCAGGGTGTCTTCGTCATTGAATGAATACACCTCCTTGGGTTTTGGTGCCATTGGAGGCTTCTGAGTAGGCGCAGATGCGTCCTTCGAGGCATTAACAGTCAATGCCTGTTTCCCCTTTGCTTCTCGTCCGGAATTGTTGACTGCTGACCTTTTTCCCTTATCATCAAAGGCGGGGAAGCTGACACCCAGAAGACGTGCATTGGCCGCCTTCTTTTCTGCGGCTTCAGCTTCGATGATCAGGGAGCTCCAGTCGGGAGGGGGAGTAGAGTTGATCCAGAGCTTTACTGCAGGCAACATGTTCATGCTGCAAGAGGAGAGGAGCGCATGTTCTGGCATGCCTGGAGGTAGCCTAAAGCAGGCCCGTCGGAAGCGTTCGATGAACACCCGAACCGTTTCTTTCTCCTTCTGGCGTACCTCTATGAGAGATGCCATCGTCATGTCCTTCCCGCCGTCGTAGAAGCGATCGAGGAAGAGGCGCGTCAAGTCGTCGAAGGACGATATAGAATTGTCGGGGAGGCTACAATACCAGTCATACGCCACCCCTTTTAAGGCCCCAACAAAGATGCTGGTGAGGAGCGCGTCCTCCTTTGGAAGATGCCCCGTCTGTGACTGGAAATATGTCAGGTACCGATGCGGAGAGTCCTTCCCATCGTACGGCGTGAGTGTTTGTGGTTTATACTTTGGAGGATAAACCATCTTGTTCCACTCGAGGGGATAAGGCTGGGGAATGCCCATCTTCTGGCGCTCCTCCTACCTGTTTTTGGACTCGAAGTGCTCCCGCAAGTCCTTGATCATTTCGACCACATCCTCCGTGGAGCTAGGAGTCGGGGAAGGTGGTACTATCTGGAGTGGAGCGTTTGAGAGCTCCGACGTCCGGGGTGCTTCTGTGTCGGAGGGTGCCGTTGAAGGGGTACACTCGACTCCCCATTCACTCCTGGGTCAGGACCGGTTGAAGGTGTTCTGGTCAAGGCCGACCGAATATCAAACACTGCTTGAGTCAGTGCTTGCATAGAGGCAGAGAGGGTTTTGAGTCCTCCCTCTAATGAGTCTATGCGCTGGACAATGTCTTGCGGTGGCGCATCAGACTCGGAGTCACCCCCAGTCATGTATACTGTCATGACACGGCCGGGAGTGGATGGATTGGTTGAGGCTTCGCTCTCGGCCTCACTTTTATGTGGGGCAGTCACCTCTCCTAGTGTTTCACCTTGGCCACCCCCAGCCACATTCTGGAGGTCATTCTCGACGGGCGCATCTGCAAGGGCCTGATTGTCCTCAGCTCCGTCTTGAAGGGCCTCTTCGTCTCTACCCCCAGCCGTGTCCTGGGGGACATCCTCGTTTTGAGGGACTTCTGGGAGGCTGACTTCGCCTCGAGGATGAAGATCCGCTACAGCTGTGCTTTGGACATCTTCGTCTTCGGAAGGAGGCTCAACAAGGGTCTGACTACCCCCAGCTTCCTCCAAGAACTTCTTCCTCGACCGAGTGCTTTCGAACACTCCAGAGGTCGAGACAGCTGCCTTGGTTTTCCTCGGCTGGCTTTTGGATGAAGACGAGGAATTGCCAGTCGTCTTCCGGACTGACGAAGAGTTGGAGATCACGTTGCATGAAGCAACCCTTGGCTCCTCTTCTGTTGACACCTTCATCCCGAGGCGATGTCGGAGGGGTGCCGATGATTGCAGCCGCTGGAAGACTGACTGCCTTGGTGGTACTACTGCCTTGCAACAGCAGTTGATGGTGACCACCGCACAAGTATGCCCCGTGAGAGGCGCATCGTGCCTGTTGGTCGACTCTCCTGACCGGCGCTTGTGAGTGATCACGTTACGTAGGTCGTTGGAGGAGAGTGCTACCTTCATACCCCCTTCAGGCGCATGGCTAGGCCAAACGCCGGGGTGGACAGGTGAGTGCTGTGCCCCCTGATCTAATACCAAGCAGGCATCACGATCAGTAGTGGGGGAACCACAACATTTGAAGTGACTTGAACGGACCTCAAACGCACAACCAGAGGAGGTGCGGGAGTTCAAGACCACTGAATTTGCCTCATTCGACTTGGTTGTGCACGCAGTAGATGCGCCCAAGTAAGATGAGGACTTTGAAGATCGGCTCGTTTTTGGTGCCGAAGCACCTGAGCCGACCTTGTACAGGTTGCCATCAGCAACGCGCATGATTGTGAGCGCATGCTTTTGGCTTGCTGCTGGCATAGCACGTTTGTGGCGCATGGCCCGTGCCGTCTTGGATTTCTTTGTACTAGCCCACTGGGGTGCATAGTACTCAGCATCCAAATTCTCCTCGCCATTATAGCGAGTGAGTCTGTCAAAGACAGAGACTTTTTGTGGCGTATCAGAGGTGATGCGCGGGACATTGGCTGCGCCCCTGCTCCGTCGACGCATCTTTCTCGCCTGAGAGGGAGATCGCTGGGGGACGTGGTCAGCCGCACGCTTCCCCGAGAGATGCGCTGCATCAGCGGGCGCACCTTGGTTGCTGAGAACGTCAGCAGGAAGGGAGGGCTGGATTGGCGTATTTCCTTCAGTGGTGGTGCCCGAGGCGTCGACCTTGCGCTCCCAGACACGGCGGGTCTTCCTCGGCTTCGACAACCACTTCGAAGGACTCGCACTTCCTTCAGAAATGAACTCCTCGTACGCCTGTTGATTGAGGCGCACGACTAGCATCTTATGGGAGGAGCCCACCTTCATATCGTCGGCCTGTGACACGACCTTCTCAAAAGAGGAGAAAGAGGTCCCCAGCAGAGTCGCCAGCTTGTTTGCCATTAAAATTGTTTGATTGCAAATCTTAATACAAACAGAACAGTGTTATAATGTAGGACTTAGATGTAGTCATAGGAGTACACTTTTGTTTAATCTGGGTCCTTAGTGCCAATGGAGCGAGTGGTAATACGTTGACTCCGTTGACGGGCTGACGACGGTTATCGGTTCTCTGAAGGTGTAGATTGCTCTGGGTGCTGGAGCTTGCTGAGAGGAGGAAGACGTTGAATGTCTGTATCTGCCTCTCTGGTGGTGTTCGTTCGTATCTGTCTGTGTGTGGAAGAAGGAAATGATTCCTCAATTTATAGCAGGGCAGGTTGGCTGCTCATGCACGCATATGTAGGATGCGCCGGTGCGTGGGGACGCCACGTGTTGATTGCTGATGGAGGCGCATGGGTGATGTGCCCTGATCGAGGGGTTGACTTCTTCATACTGCTGTTGTGAGCCGGCACGTAGCAGAGGAGAAGATCTTTCCGTTGCTGAAATCTTGGATGAGTTGAGTCAAAGGACACGTGTCGTCGACTCATGGCTCGGAGATCTCGGATCTGATGGGGGGATGATTTGGTGGGATGTGCCTTGGATTGGGCGCATGATGAGATTTTGGCTCGTGACCTTTAGGAGTCACGAACCATTCTGGGCGCATGGCTTTTGAGGCGCATGCAGGCGACTTTCCTTCTGTCTTTCGGGATCAGAGATCAGTCTGGGGCGCATGGCTTTTGAGGCGCATGCAAAGCTTCAACTGGAGACTCTTCTTCTGTCTTTAGGGATCAGTGAATGGTCTAAGGCACATGGCTTTTGAGGCGCATGCGGATGGTTGGGTGGCCACGTGGCAGTAGCCGTCGGGGTAAAGTCATGATGATGCTGACGTTGTGGACGCTTCATTTTCTGCAAAAGCTGTCAACCGTTCAGACTTGGGGAGGCGTGCAGCCAACTCTGTCAGTTCAGCATTTAATGTTGGTGACATTCGATGGACAGCTGAGTGGGCGCGTTGGTTCACGTTCTACTAGGCGTATGGGAACATATGGGGGCTCATCCTCTGTGATGCGCTCGGTACAGGGCGCATCCGTGGGAGGCGCTTGGTGTTTGAAGGGGTGTGATACGCTGTCCAGCCGGCGCATCCGACACGTCTTTAATGATGCGGCTGTTTCGCTTCTCGAGTGCCTTTAAATAGCCGTTTGGCTGAAGTCGAGGCGTCTAGTTCATCCATTTAATGTGAGTTCATTGCACGAAATTCGGAGAGCCATCCACTTGGCGCGTGGGTTTGATCTGCCCTACCTATAAATAGTGGCATGGAGAGAAGGTTTGCTTCTCATTCCCTCACGTACCTCCAACATGAACTTGGGTATTCGGGTGCATTCTGTTGACGAAGTGTTCCCGAGGGTGAAGATGAGACGCCATGTCGTCGTTGATGCACTTGAAGGTGACTGTTACATCCAAAAGACGGAGTCGAGGGCTTCCGAGGCAGGCGGAAGGTGCCTGTTGCATCCAAAGATAGGGATGCTCGGGCCTCGTCTCCGTTGTTCCGGAAGAGCCGTAGGTCGGAATGGTGGTGCCCTGACCGTCTTCCTTTGGCTTTGGAGGCTCTTTCTCTGGATGGGGTGTTAATTGCCATCCTCATCCTGCTCGGCCAGGTGAGCCTGGTTGGAAGAGCAGCACATAACTGGGCTGCTGAAGGGATGCACATAACTGAGCTGCTGAAGAGATGGTGGGATACGCCTGGTTGGAGGCGCATGGTATCTGCTGCGCCTAACTGGCGGCACATGGTGACTGCTGCGCCTATCTGGAGGCGCATGGTAGCCGCTGGCTGTAGACTTAGGATCTTTCCTTTGTAGAAATTCTCCTTTGTGCAACCTTTTCTAGGCATGTAATAGACTTTTGTATATAAATAAAAAGTCCTTCTTCAAATGTCTATACTTATTGACTTTGCTGTGAAGTGTTTTGTCCGAGTTCTGGCGCATGTAGTGTCTGGCGCATGGGCTTTCTGGTTGTGAAATTCCATGCTTCTACAATTATGATATCACTAACATTTATGCTATCACCTTAGCACTAATACTTAAACTCAGCACTATCCTAATGTGCATCAAACTTATCATACTTGCTACTATGTATATTGCTTTGTTCGTCTAACATGTACATGCAGAAAAGCAATAAGGAAGATCAATGTGGACGTATGCAGTAAAGAAATCATGGAAAGACGACGGATCCCACAAGATTTCTCTGAACCACCCGACGACATCTCCGGAGCCACGCACTCGGGGGTTCCGCTGCCTGGTCAGCGGACGGGAGTCGAGGGGGCAGTGCCCCTCGTCGGAGGTTCGGGGCGAAGCCCCCGAAAGGTATTCAGTTTTCATAAACTGGATATCTTTGGACAGCTGCCGCCAAGGGAAAAGCCAGCACCTATCAAAGGAAGAAGCCAAGCCATGCCATCATCATTTCAAGACTCTGAAAAAGTCTGCACCTGCTACAGTATATCTGGAGTCTTAATAAGTCTTAGGAATTATTGTAAACACAAAAAATGGATGGCAAAATCGAAAGCTAGGGTAGAAATTAGCCCAGGATCATTTTTGGATGGAAATCGACATACCGACGGTATACCGGTCTATACCGACGGTATACCGATTTTGTTCACAGAAAGTTTCTGTCTACAAAATCGGCATACCGACGGCATGCCGATCCATACCGACGGTATACCGATTCAGTAACGTTGAAATTCCAACGGTCGAATTCCGAGCATTTAATGATCCCAACGGCTATATTTCTAGCCGTTGCATTCCAGATCGGCATACCGGCGGTATACCGCAATATATCGACGGTATACCGATTATTGACAGAAAAGTTGCCTTTGAGCTCTTTTCAATGCTTTGGTTATAAATAGCCTTGAACCCCTTCATTCAAGGTTGATGCTTTGAGCCTAAAAATTTCTAAACCACCAAAGCCTATCCACAAACAACTCTACAAAGCTTTCATTTGTCATCCACAAACTGTGTTAGAGTCATTGAGTTAAAAAGTGAGATCTTCATCTTAATGTATAAGGAGATCAAAATCTATTGTGAAAGGTTGAAGTTGGAGAGTCTTCGTATCCAAACTCTCAGTTGAAGTTGGAGAGTCTTCGTATCCAAACTCTCGTGTAAAAGTTGGCGAGTTCTTCGGATCCAAACTCGTGTGTAACTATTTACTCAAATAGTGGATTAAAGCCGGAGAGAGTTCCGGGACTGGAGTGCCCCTTAGGAGGATACCAGGATATATCGTGTGTCGGTATTATTGTTGCTTCTTCTCTTGTACTTATATTTTTAAATTGCCCACTAGCTTGTGCTAAGTGCTTGATTAGTTAGCTTGACCCTATTCACCCCCCTCTAGGGTTCCTACACATGTCACGTCCCGATCCCGTAGGACTGAAAGTTATTACTGGGTGTGATATCGTACACGTCTAATTTGCATTTGTACAAGACAAATACCAAAAGGGACGATAGAGTATTCTAAGATACAATGTCATTGTAGCAGGAAAACTAAGCAGAAAAGTTGAATCGATATAAGATATACAAAATAAATCTTTTTATTGATAATTACATCGGAATTACAATGACTCGAAGCCAAAGAACAAATTGATTGGAAATCACATACACTCTCTCTCTCTCTCTCTCTCTCTCTCTCTCAATACGAAGAATAATGTCTCAAGGCTTACAACTCATGAAATATATAAACAACGATGTTCCATACATTATGTTCTTTATATATAAAGCAAAGATCTCCAGCCGCAACGCTTCAAGTCACCATCCAAGCTCCAAACGCCCTAGTACATCCAACAAAACTCCACCCTTCACATATCTGGTGGGGTACAAGAGTATTGGTGAGTGGCTTCTTATCCACTCAACCAAACCAGCACATTCATTTAGTGAGTACGTAAAATATTTGTGGTCTTTATAATCTTGCCTTATGACCAATTTAGCATAGCATACTTCTATCAATAACATAAATGTGTCACACAACATAGTTGATCTTTCCCAATACTTACCATCCTTCCTTGCTCAAGTAAAAACAATATCCTTTCATGATCATAATATCAATAGAATGATATAAATTCATATCGCACAAAAGAGAGTGTTATAATACGTGTCCATGCATAAGACACACGGAAGGCTCGTAAAAGATATAGTGTGCAGTGATTTTGTCTCAGCAAAATTATCTGATAGACCTGCAAGCAGATTGACAATAGCATGCATTCAGTCTAACTCTATATGAAGGTCATTGATGACTCACCATCCTGGACTCGTGGTTAGACGTGGATCCTTCCACTCCGGGTAGCTAGCCCTACTGAAGGTCCTGAATTACCCTATGCTACATCACCCATGTTCTTCCTAGGCCGACACGATATCGATGCACTGACAACCATTCGAGCAACACGTCCTTGTGCACAAATTGTCCATGACCATGCAATACTCATGAACCACTAAACTACGACACATGCATGGTACGAAACTGAAATAATCATAAAGCATCTCTATCCAACATATACAAAGACACATCATTTCTACATTACCATATACCTCGAGCCATCACTCGAGTCAAACTTTTCAGTCCAGGGATTCTCTATACTTACGCAGTTCCAGTCTAGGGATACTTTTGAAACAATTGGACAATAACCATCACGTCTAAGGAAATATAACAACTCTCTATGTAATACTCCACCACAGGGTGATCATTCATATGATAAGAAACTACACAATTCGTTAATCTACTTTATAGCAACAAGCTTAGATAGTCTGTCCATGTGATAAGATATTGCAACAGTATGAACAACATGTTTATAACAGCAGGTCTAATTAGTTCTTTTGACAAAATAAAGCAGTTATACTTTGGATAAGTCTAACCCATCAGTTGCAATTCCATGTTCTATAGCATCAAGTATACATAAATAAGATTACTCTCTTTATCAACATGAGTTTGTCTCTTTTATTATTAGCATATTATCTCATGGAATAAGACATACTAGTACAACTTTTATTAAGTGCGAAGGCAAAGCAAAGAAGGTTTACTGAAACCACCCACCTGAAGCAACGTCGATATGCATCTTCCAAGCATATCTCTACAACATCTTCTGAATGAGCCCAAGTTCAAACGGCTGATGACACACCCCAGAACCATAATACTGGAGAGCGAGGGCGAAACAAAGCCAACTACGTATATTTGAGTACACTAGTACCCCGAGATACGGTCACAACTATCTAGAAGATAAGTGGAAGAACTCTAGCATGTCATTGACAATTCCTAAGGTGAGACAAGTCCTATCTTAATCCAACAACAATAACTATCAATAGTATATCATATATGAAAGTAAAGAGGCATCCTAGAATACTATATTATATATGAGCATAAATTAAGCTAGTGAATACAAAATGTTGCACTAGCAAAGTACTAATATACATTATTACTATATTAGTCTAGATCTAGTCTAATACATCATGTTGACTGAAGTCAGAGAAAGTCTCGAAATAATAGGACTAACACATGCCCTAGCTAACAGCACCAAAATAAAATGAATCACAAGTGGTAAGAAAAGGAAACCATCTCGCGAGGCGGAACCGCATATCTAAGCCGGCGGACCATCCAAAGAAAGGTAGGAAGAATTCTTAGGCTCCAACGGTAAATCTGGCCAAACAAAACCAGTGAAATCAGAACCCCAAAGTAAGTATCACAAGGAAGCTCAAGGTGAATGACACAACACCCACAAACAAAACAACATATAGACATAAATAAATAAATGTGGGTCAAGGATGGTACGGTACTAATGCATGCATCTCGAGAATAGAAAGAATGAATGAAAGACTGGTCATAACAAACTATAAAGCATAAGGGAACTATAAGCGTCGAGAGTGCTTAGGAACTACTCTGGAACATGATCACAATCCATAAACCATACAAGAACCGAGATTGCAGTTCGTCTTCCAAGCTAAACTTAGCCTCTAGCCACTTATCAACACAAAGAATAAAACACAAGCATATAAAGTAATGCACAACCAAAAGTACACGACCAATAATTGCCTACGGCTTGCTACATGTTAACTAGTTAGCGTTATCACAAAACTTAATTAATAGAATGCAAGTTTTGAGGATCTTCGGAACTACCCAGGCATATATCTAGATGTCCAGGGATCGAATAACTTATACATTTATAGTCCAACAAGATTGTTGGCAGATGAAACATAACATATAAACTTATAGCATAAGCAACCAAACATATACATATAAGAGAAAAACATATAACTAACTGTAAATCTCCTAAATTTCTACTACGATTTTTTTTAAAAAATTGGTATTGATTTTGTACTTCGGATTTGTACGTCGCATACAAGTTTGCATTTATCATATTTTTTTGTCGAGTGCGAATATGTGCGAGGTACATATTTTAATTTTTTTATTATATAATAATATGGCTTTCAAATAATAGGTGATAAATATTTTATTCATTTCTAAATACTAATAGTTGTGAAAAGCATCGCATCGGAAATTGTCAACACTTTATGCTTTTATTGTAACAATGCTAATTAATTTTATTGGCCATTTAAAGCTAGATTTACATGAATATTCTAGATTTATTCGAGCTACATGAATTTAATTCATGTATAGAATATTGATTTTCAAAATTAAAAAATATTATTATTTTATTATTTCGAAAATGATATTTGGAATTATGTGAGATTTAAAATTTAGTTATTTATGATAATTATTTTAGAAAAGATTTTACTGAAGTCAATTTAAAACAATATCTTAAATTTAAAATATGATTTATACAAATTGAATCGAATTTGGATTTGATCGAGTGTTTCAAAATCAATTTGAACTAAATGATGGAATTATCCATCGGGGGGGGGGGGGGGGTGTTTAAGCTAGTCCAAGTCGTTATCCAAATGAGAGCATCACCTCCTATATAAGGAGAGGCTCATTCTTATCTTTTTCGTAAAAATTTCTCCTCCACCATAACCAATTATCGTGCATCGTGTATGTGCCCTCCCATCCACTATATTTTTTCCCGTTACAGATACATATTCATGTTCGTCCGTCAATTTCGGACTACTCGATTCCCTCTTCGTCGTGTCGGAAACTCCTGACACGACGCAACCAATCCCTAGTCCACTACTAGCCTACAACCCTGGCATCAAACACCTATTCTGCCATCCCCGCCATCATCGATCCAACCATCGGACCGACCACTACCACCACCATACTGCTACCACCACCATAAGAACCACCGACCGACAACACCCGTCAAATCCCAATACCACCGTCGTTTTGGTTCACCAAACCCAGCATAGCCCTCGGCCACCGCCGAAAACCCCCATCCAAGACCAACACCGCCACTGCGGCCACCACCACGAAAGTAAAACACCACCACAACAAATTCGAACATCCAAATCCACAGAAAAATGTCACTTTTCGTTCCCGGAATACGTATTTTAATACATGTACTGCTTTAATGTACTTATTTAATATTTATCATGTATTGTCCTGTATTTAAATCCCTTTAATTTTACGCTAATGATTTGTCTGCATTTTACTTTCTGCTTTTACTTTGCTTTTGGGTTCGGCCTGAGTTGGTTTATTTCTCAGCCTTGGGTGGTTCAACATGAACCCACCTATCCCCTCTTCATTTAAAGCCCCAAACCCTTTCTCTTTCTTCATTACTTCTCCTTCTCATTAACTCTTCTTCTTCATCCTCCATAACTCTCCCCACCTACCCAGCCGCATAGGCAAGTACCAACTTGCTTCATGATAGAACTCCTGTATTATTGTTCCATCATCTTCCTTACTTGATCTTAAGTCTCTTTAGTATTTAGTATTTGCAATTTTCATGGCTCATTTCATGTAGATATAAGTTTAAAGCATTTTTAGATTTTTTGGGTTTTGATCTAGCTAACTTTGTTATTTTTCAAGTTTTGATGGTTCCATGTTGTAAAGAATTTCGTTCTACCCCATTTTGACCTATGGAAGTCCAGATTTGGGCTTGGAATGAAGGATTTGTAGAGCTTGGAAGCGATGGCTTCCATGGTTCTGTTATCAGAAAATGGAGAAGAGAACAGTACTTGACCGTATGCACTTTCATGCGGCAAGTTTTCCCCTGGCCGCATGAGCAAACCTGGCCGCATGAGCTTTGCTTGCCGTATGTACTTCTATTGGCCGCAGCCGCATGAGCTTCCCTCTTTTCCAGCCGTATGTACTTCGGTTTGCCATAGCCGCATGTACTTATGTTTACCGTAGCTGTATGAGATAAATCATTCCCAGCCGCATGAGGCTCGTCCTTTGAGCCGCATAGGCTTTGTCATTTCGGCCGCATGTGATCTGTCATTTCCAGCCGCATAGGCTTTGTCATTTCGGCCGCATGTGATCTGTCATTTCCAGCCGTATAGGCTTTGTCATTTCGGCCGCATGTGATTTGATATTTCTGAGCCGCATAAGGATCAGACCCTGGCCGCATGAAACCCGAGCCGCATAGGGCCCAGATCCCCTATCCGCATAGACTCGATTTCTTGAGCCGCATGGACTTAGTTTCTCAGCCGCATAACTTTACTTTTCTCAGCCGCATGGCTGGGTTGGCTTCAGCCGCATGAGCGCATATCTTTCCAGCCGCATGAACGGGTATCTTTCTCAGCCGCATGAACCAATAATTTCTCGGCCGCATGAATTCTAGCCCCTATTGCTTTTTAATTATTTTCTTGCCCCAGATTGACACTGATTGACATTGATTTGACCTTGGCTAATAATTGACCATGCGTTCCTAGTTGGAACTAAGCGACTGGCTAGTCGTCTTATTGAATTAAATGAATGAGACACGTTCATATTAAATATGAACTATTGCAATCGACTGACTGATCCCGAATATTAGTATACAGGCACGTGCAGGCTTTAATTTATTTTTCTACAAAAGCAGCATGTGTACTTTATGGTCAAGGCATGATTATTCCGTGGTTAGTTTTGATTGTTGCATTACGCTATGTAAGACCTACAACCTAACCGTACGGGTATCATTGTTGAGTTGTGCATATCGTATCCCGTACGAAAGTACTCATTCTGAATGACCATGATCCACGGTATAGGATTTCACTTAACGTAGAGGCTACTAAGTTAAATAAAATAATGATTGCATGGAGAGAATGGATTCCCGAGTTCTTACATGGCAGCCCTCTTTGGGACTATTAATGCCCGACAGGTCGGCTGGTTCCTACAGATACTGCAAATCGGCCACACGGGCAGAGAGCGGTATCTGCTTATATTATTTATTATATATTGATGACAAGCGTCCCGCTGGGACTCGGCTAATTCATGATTGGCGCAATTGATTGATTGGGTAGGCTAGCCTTGCTCGTACATAGTAAGAACTGAGGAATCCTTATTGCATATTTCCAGGGTAACTTGGAACTCACAGTAGCAAGCCGTAGTAGTTGTATGGCCATTTAAATTGATTTGTTTGTGTACTGTACCTACTCTGTGGACTACTGAGATGATCAGAGTATCAGGACATGACGGGTCAACTTCTGTCCTTGTTTGGTTGGGAGTTGGTTTGAAGCGTCGTGATGTTATGTGAATCCCAGTAGCTAGCAGAGATCTATTTATCATATCTTTCTTATTACTGGTTCTAATTCCTCATATCGTGCTTTCTTGCGGTACTTGCTATTAGAGATTTAACCTCTCTGGTTTTGCATGGCCAGATTTAGAGCCGGTTCCCGAGGACTCAGCTTACTTCCACCTCCAAGATGGTCAATACTAGAGGAATGATCGCAGGAGGACTCGAGTGGGTTCCTTACTTCCCTGCTCATTTTTGTTAATTACTTTATACTTTATTGTTTGGCACCGACATGTTAGTCGGATTGTCTTGTACTTACCTTTACATAATTGTAACTAAGTCAGGCTGCAGCTGATAACAATTATGTATACTTTTTTACATCATCTGGCTATGTTTTGTAAAGCCAGATATCAAAAACATTTTGACTGAGCATTTAGGACGTCTTACTGCTTTATCTTATATGTTCTTTATTACTGCTTCTTGTTTGAATGATTGAGACAATTGATGTAAAGTGACCACAGTGAGACTTTCATGTAGTATGCACCCCCTCGTCTTTTAGACAACATTGATCGTATTATACGGTATTCATCTACCCGTAATACGTAGCTGGCTGAGTCATTCCCCCGCTCTCCAGTATTCTGGTTCTGGGGCGTGATAAGGTTTTAGTGGTGGCCCACGCAGGTCTGATTTCAGACTTGTAGGGTGTTTTGATTTATAGGATGTCTCAATCACACATGTTTCCCCTTGATCTCATGATTCGTTATTCTCAACCCTAGCTTGACATTCCAGTATCCTTCGACTTCATTGATCTTTCATGTCCGGTCGTTTGATTGCTCTCTTGTCCCTTTCCTTAGGGGCACCTCGTCCGCATCTGTCAGAACTGGACATCAACAACAAGGGCAACACGGACAACACGACCATGTTGATCAGCATCAAGTGCCTGTACTACCTCAAGAGACTATCCAAGAAGAAGTGTTAGTAGAACCAGCAGCTGGACCATAGTATCCGGAGGTTCCAACGCCACCCATAGTTCCACCTACCCCTGTGGAAGTGGACACACCAGCCCTTCTGGAGATCATGAGAGGGATGATGGCTACTCAGCAACACCAGATGTTGGCCCAGCAGCGCATGCACGCTCAGTTGCAAGAGCAGAATGTACTACTTAACAAAGGGTTGCAAATGGCTTTGGAAAGAGGGGTGAGGACAGATTCAGGAGCATCAACCAGATTTTGTAAGTACAACCCCCGCCGTTTCGAAGGCACGGAAGATGCCATCTCAGAAGATGTATAACTTAAGGATATTGAGGCTATTTTGATAGCAGCTAAGGTACCAGCAGAAGAATGTGTGGATCAAGTGAAGTTGTTACTTCAGGATCTCATACGTGATTGGTGGGAATCAGAGGAAGTAGGCATCCGACATCCTGTTGCTTGGGACGATTTTAATCCAAGGTTCAAGACGAAGTATTATGGAGTTGTGGTACAGTTTGAGCTACAACAGAAGTTTATCAACCTCAAGTAAGCAGGCAAGACGGTAGATGCTTATGCAGCGGAGTTCTGTAGATTGAGTAGGTTCGGCCCAGAGATGGTAGCAACGGAGAGCCAGAGGGCTATGAGGTTCCAGCAAGGGTTTCATCTTGAGCTCTTGCAATTGATAGAAGGGCACGATTACCAGAATTTTGATGAAGTATTGACGGCAACCCGAAGGCATGAGATCGTCATTCAGAGGATTGCAGCAAGGACTGGAGGTCAGAAGAGATCCCACAGTCAGATTGAAGGAGGAGGGGGAGTAGCACCCCGAACAACAGCACCATCCCTTGGTATTCGCATTCACGATGTGGCAATACGAGGGCCAGTACCACCAACAAGATAGCAGCAGCAACAACAACAGAGGAAGAACCAGCAACCCCCAACGGGCTGCACTTATTGTGGGAAGGTAGGGCACACTAGAGATGTGTGTCGGACATTGAACGGGCAGTATTTGATATGTAGAAGTCCAGATCATCGGGTTACCACCTATCATATGAATTCGAGGTCAGGAGGACCAGTACAACAATTTTCTGCTCTGCCAGCACCAGGGGCAGGCCAGTATCGAGGACCAGCGTTGGAAGTAAAACCGTTGGCACAGCGCCCGTTCATGACGCAGGCTCAGATGTTTCGGCAGCAGGGACCGCCGATGCAGCAACAACATAGACCACCCCAGCATCACCAAGGCAGGGGCCAGCAGCAGCACCAGGCTAGGCCGCAGCATGAAAACCAACAAGGAGGTCGAGGACAGGCATTCACTCTGTCCTTGGAAGAGGCATTTGCATCGGAAGATGTTGTGGCAGGTAACATTCTCGTCGCCTCATATCCCGCAGTAGCATTGTTTGATTCGGGAGCATCATACTCATTTATATCTGCATAATTTACGACACGGCTAGGAATAGAGTTTGAGACATTGCCAGGGAGGTTGAATATACTCACTGGTAATGGACTCGTAGGAGTTAGTAGAATTATTCTAACGTGTAGCGTTGTAGTTTGCGGGCATTCCTTACCCGCCAGGTTGATAGAATTTCCTGTTGAAAATTTCGACGTTATCTTAGGCATGGACTGGCTGAAAGACAGTCATGCGACAATAAATTGTCGTAGAGGGAGTGTATCTTTTGATATTCCAGGCATGAAAAGGTTCACCCTAGTCAGATCAGTGGCAACTCAACAAGAGCATGGAGTAGTAATGGGCAGCACCAGTGGTACTTGTGGGGAAGAAGGATGGGTCATCCAGATTGTGCATCGATTACAGGAAGCTTAACGCGGAAACAGTAAAGAACAAGTACCCATTATCCAGGATCGACGACTTGTTTGATCAGTTGAGCAGGGCTAGAGTTTTCTCCAAGATAGATCTTCGTTCAGGGTATCATCAAGTGAGGGTTCGGAAGGAGGATATTCCCAAGATAACATTCAGGTCAAAGTATGGGCATTATGAATTCTTGGTAATACCGTTTGGTTTGACCAATGCTCCAGTAATATTTATGGATTTGATGAATCGCATCTTTATGTCGTACTTAGATCAATTTGTTATTGTGTTTCTTGACGACATTCTCGTATACTCTGCTAGTGAGAAGGAGCATGAAGACCACCTCCGAAAAGTGTTACAGGTTCTGAGAGAGAACCAGTTGTATGCCAAGCTCAGCAAGTGTGAGTTCTGGACGGATCACATTTTATTTTTGGGTCACATCTTATCAGGAGCTGGAGTAGAAGTGGATCCTAAGAAGGTAGAAGCAGTAGAGAGTTGGCCAGTACCCAAGACTGTAGCAGATGTACGAAGTTTCTTGGGATTGGCAGGATATTACGGAAGGTTCGTATCAGACTTTGCAAGACTTTCAGCACCCATGACCTGCTTGACACGGAAGGATGTGCCATTCGTTTGGTCGATAGAATGCCAGTCATCATTTGAGAATCTGAAGCATAAGTTGATATCAGCACCTATTCTTATATTGCCAGTTGGACCCGGAGGTTTTATTGTATATTGTGATGCGTCAGGAAAAGGACTTGGGTGCGTCCTCATGCAGAATGGAAAGGTGATAGCATATGCATCTAGGCAACTTCGAGACCATGAGAAGAATTATCCAACTCATGACTTGGAGTTGGCGGCAGTAGTATTTGCTTTGAAGCTATGAAGGCATTACTTATATGGTGATCGAGTGGACATGTACACAGACCACAAAAGTCTGAAGTACATCTTTACTCAGAAGGAACTGAACATGAGGCAGAGAAGATGGTTGGAGTTGATCAAGGATTACGACATGGAGCTTCAGTATCATCCATGCAAGGCTAATTTGGTAGCAGCCGCTCTCAGCAGGAGAGGCGACACATTTATGTTGACAACACAGAATCATATCTTAGAAGACCTTCAGGAGATGGGCATCGAGGTTATACTTCCTAGTGATGTAGAAATTCTGGCAAGTCTACAAGTTCAATCCGACTTAGTAGACAGGATAAAGGCATCTCAGGCACAGAATCCAAGGATTCAGAAGCTTAAAGCAGAATATGAGACAGGGCTCAGGAAGGAGATAAAAATTCATAAAGATGGTATACTTAGGTTTGGATCACGCCTATGTGTGCCTATTGGAGATATCAGACATAAGATTATGACAGAAGCTCACAGTTCTCAGTATTCTATACACCCTGGAGGGACCAAGATGTACCAAGATATCAAGCAGAACTTCTGGTGGAACGGAATGAAGAGGAAAATATCTAGATTCGTTTTCCGTTGCTTGATATGTCAGCAAGTGAAGGCAGAACAGCAGAGGCCAGCTAGATTATTGCAACTGCTTCCAATTCCAGAATGGAAGTGAGAACACATCACAATGGACTTTGTGATCGGTTTACCGAGATCGCCAAGTGGTAAAGATGCTATTTGGGTGATAGTATATCGGCTTACAAAGGTGGCACATTTTTTTTCTTTCAGAGTAGGGCAATCTATAAAAAAGTTGGCGGAGTTGTATATGCAACAGATAGTCAGGCAGCATGGAGTCCCTGTTAGTATTGTGTCATACAAAGATACCCACTTTACATCATATTTTTGGAAGAGCTTACATCATAGTCTGGGTACCAAGTTAAGATTTAGCATGACTTACCATCCACAGACGGACGGGAAATCAGAAAGGACAATTGAGACTTTAGAAGACATGTTACGAGCTTGCACTCTGGATTTTGGAGGATCTTGGAAAAGTCATCTGCACTTAGTCGAGTTCTCATACAACAACAGTTATCAAGCCAGTATCCAGATGGCGCCATTTGAAGTACTATATGGTAAGATGTATAGGTCGCCACTAGCATAGGATGATATCGGAGAGAGGAAGAAGCTAGGCCCAGAAATGATCGTCCAGACCGTTGAAGTGGTTAAGGAAATTAGAGAGCGACTTCAAGTTGCACAGGATCGGCATCGTCATTGGGCGGACCAACATCGTAGGCCGCTAGAGTTTTCTGTTGGCGACCACGTATTCTTGCGGATCTCACCTACCCGTGGGGTCATTAGATTTGGCGTTCGCAGGAAGTTGAGTCCGCGGTACGTGGGCCCATTTGTTATCCTTGATAGGATAGACGATGTTGCTTATCGTTTATCCCTTCCACCTTCGTTACGAGAGGTACATAATGTGTTCCATGTATCTCAGTTACGTAGGTATGTATCGGACCCAAGCCATATCTTTGATCATTCTGAGCTGGTTGTTGGTACCAACCTATCTTACGAGGAACAGCCTGTGTCTATTTTGGACCGAAGAGAGAAGATACTCAAGAACCGAACAATTAGCCTTGTCCGGGTTGCTTGGGATCATCACTCTTTAGGGGAGTAAACATGGGAACGTGAGGATGATATCCGATCACGGTATCCATACCTGTTTGACTCACAAGGTATATTTTTTTCTGTATACCTTGATTGTCTTAACTCCTCATGCATGTCATCTTATGAGTAGAATTACTTGATATCGTAGATTATTAAATATAGATATGTTATTTGCTATTTGACATTGTAAAATGATTGCTTGCTCAAATTGCTTGTACTTAGATTAATTTAGCTTTGATCCTGCTTGGATTTGAAATTTCGAGGACAGAATTATTCTAAGGAGGGTAGAGATGTCACTTCCCGTTCCCGAAATACGTATTTTATTACATGTACTGCTTTAATGTACTTATTTAATATTTATCATGTATTGTCCTGTATTTAAATTCCTTTAATTTCACGCTAATTATTTTTTTACATTTTACTTTCTGCTTTTACTTTGCTTTTGGGTTCGGCCTGAGTTGGTTTATTTCCCAGCCTTGGGTGGTTCAACATGAACCCACCTACCCCCTCTTCATTTAAAGTCCTAAACCCTTTTTCTCTCTTCATTACTTCTCCTTCTCATTAACTCTTCTTCTTCATCCTCTATAACTCTCCCCCACCTACCCAGCCACATAGGCAAGTGCCAACTTGCTTCATGATGGAACCCCAATATTATTGTTCCATCATCTTCCTTACTTGATCTTAAGTCTCTTTAGTATTTAGTATTTGCAATTTCCATGGCTTATTTCATGTAGATCTAAGTTTAAAGCATTTTCGGATTTCTTGGGTTTTGATCTAGCTAATTTTATTATTTTTCAAGTTTGATGGTTCCATGTTGTAGAAAATTTTGTTCTACCCTATTTTGACCTATGAAAGTCCAGATTTGGGCTTAGAATGAAGGATTTGGAGAGCTTGGAAGCGATAGCTTCCATGGTTCTGTTCTCGGAAAATGGAGAAGAAGAACAGTACTTGACCACATGCACTTTCATGCGGCAAGTTTTCCCCTGGCCGCATGAGCAAACCTGGCCGCATTAGCTTTGCTTGCCGCATGTACTTCTATTAGCCGCAGACGCATGAGCTTCCCTCTTTTCCAGCCGCATGTACTTCGATTTGTCATAGCCGCATGTACTTCTGTTTGCCGTAGCCGCATGAGATAAATCATTCCCAGCCGCATGAGGCTCGTCCTTTGAGCCGTATAGGCTTTGTCATTTTGACCGCATGTGATCTGTCATTTCCAGCCGCATAGGCTTTGTCATTTCGGCCGCATGTGATCTGTCATTTCTAGCCGCATAGGCTTTGTCATTTCGGCCGCATGTGATCTGTCATTTCCAGCCGCATAGGCTTTGTCATTTCGGCCGCATATGATTTGATATTTCTGAGCCGCATAAGGATCAGACCCTGGCCGCATGAAACCCGAGCCGCATAGGGCCCAGATCCCCTATCCGCATAGACTTGATTTTTTGAGCCGCATTGACTCGATTTCTTGAGCCGCATGGACTTAGTTTCTCAGCCGCATAACTTTACTTTTCTCAGCCGCATGGCTGGGTTGGCTTCAGCCGTATGAGCCCATATCTTTCCAGCCGCATGAATTCTAGCCCTTATTGCTTTTTAATTATTTTCTTGCCCCAGATTGACACTGATTGACATTGATTGGGATCTTGACTAATAATTGATCATGCGTTCCTAGTTGGAACTAAGAGACTGGCTAGTCGTCTTATTGAATTGAATGAATGAGACATGTTCATATTAATTATGAACTATTGCAATCGACTGACTGATCCCGAATATTGGCATACAGGCACGTGCAGGCTTCAATTTATTTTTCTACAAAAGCAGCATGTGTACTTTATGGTCAAGACATGATTATTCCGTAGTTAGTTTTGATTGTTGCATTACGCTATGTAAGACCTACAACCTAACCGCACGGGTATCGTTGTAGAGTTGTGCATATCGTATCCCGTACGAAAGTACTCATTCTGAATGACCATGATCCACGGCATAGGATTTCACTTAACGTAGAGTCTACTAAGTTAAATAAAATAATGATTGCATGGAGAGAATATATTTTCGAGTTCTTACATGGCAGCCCTCTTTGGGACTATTAGTGCCTGACAGACCGGCTGGTTCCCACAAATACTGTAAATCGGCCACACGGGCAGGGAACGGTATCTGCTTATATTATTTATTATATATTGATGACGGGCGTCCCGCTGGGACTCGTCTAATTCATGATTGGTGCAATTGATTGATTGGGTAGACTAGTCTTGCTCGTACATAGTAAGAACTGAGGAATCCTTATTGTATATTTCCAGGGTAACTTGGAACTCACAGTAGCAAGCCGTAGTAGTTGCATGGCCGTTTAAATTGATTTGTTTGTGTACTGTACCTATTCTGTGGACTACTGAGATGATCAGAGTATCAGGACATGACGGGTCAACTTTTGTCCTTGTTTGGTTAGGAGGTTGGTTCGAAGCGTCGTGATGTTATGTGAATCCCAGTAGCTAGCAGAGATCTATTTATCATATCTTTCTTATTACTGGTTCTAATTTCTCATATCGTGCTTCCTTGCGGTACTTGCTATTAGAGGTCTAACCTCTCTGGTTTTGTATGGCCAGAATTAGAGCCGGTTCCCGAGGACTCAGCTTACTTCCACCTCCAAGATGGTCAATACTAGAGAAATGATCGCATGAGGACTCGAGTGGGTTCCTTACTTCCCCGTTCGTTTTTGTTAATTACTTTATACTTTGCCGTTTGGCACCGACATGTTAGTCGGATTATCTTGTACTTACCTTTACATAATTGTAACTAAGTCAGGCTGCAGCTGATAACAATTGTGTATACTTTTCTACATCATCTGGCTATATTTTGTAAAGCCAGATATTAAGAACATTTTGACTGAACGTTTGGGACGCCTTACTGCTTTATCTTACATGTTTTTTATTACTGTTTCTTGTTTGAATGATTGAGACAATAGATGTGAAGTGACCATAGTGAGACTTTCATGTAGTATGCACCCCCTCGTCTTTTAGACAGCATTGATCGTATTATACGGTATTCATCTACCCGTAATACGTAGCTGGCTGAGTCATTCCCCCGCTCTCCAGTATTCTGGTTCTAGGACGTGACAAAAAAGCAACCGAAACCCTCACATGAACACCAGCCGGCGCCATCCTCGTCGAGACCGACGAGTGCTGCCCAGGCGCGTCGGACAGGCACCGTCTGCCTGCCAGGCCGTGGCCGACCGTGGCGTGGCCGACCGACCACCCTCCTCATCGCCGTGCACACGACACTTGGGCGACCCCTCCCGAGCCATCCCGATCGGAGGCGCTTGCTCCTCCATCCCGGGGGCCGCGCTCCGGCCATCCATCGCGGGCGGGTCACCCGATCCCGCCTCAGATCCAGACCGCCATCGCGGGTGGCGCCTCTAGCCGCTCGACTATGCGACCGCTAACCGCGCGCAGCCTCAGCCCGCCGCCGTCCGCCTCCGACTTCCCCGCTTTCTCCTTCCGCCTCCTTCTGTAAGTCTCATTTACTTCCCCTTTCTCCTCACTCCTCACTTTAGTTTAATATATCTTGTCTTCTCTCAACCCCTTTCTCTCTCTCTCTCTCTCTCCTTTCAAGATGAAGGAGTGTTGCTTTATTCCTGTTTTGTTGTATAGAGAATAGGACACGTCGGTCAGCTATAAATGGTTGTGTGTGTACTTAATTTTTTTATTTTTATTTTTGTACCTTCTATTTTTATTACTTATATGTCAGTAAGTTAGTATCAATGATGGATTAATTCTTATAGTACCCTTAATTAGGGTAGTCAGAATATAAAGGCATGTATTGCTAAAGAAAATATATTATTTTTGAAATACAAATCAATATTTTATTGTTTATAATATTTATGATTAACTATTACGTTATTATTATTTTGGAAACTGATATGTTTATTTCATTAACAATATTACTATTTATTTATCAGTAGGAATTATTGTTTGTAAATAAATATATATAAATATTTCTAAATTATAGTTTTACATGGACTTATGTATAAATTCAAACATGACTTCAGAAGTTTTAGATATATTATTATGATATTGTAAATATAGTTTTCATTGGCTAAAGGTATTTTGACGAATGAGGGATTTACCTAAAATATTTTATCAAATATCAAAGATACGTTTTTAAATTAAATTTTTTAAGATACCGTTTCCAAATATTATAAATAACTTCCAAAGAATTTTCTAGATAAATATATTTTTCGTATTAAGTAATTTATTCCAAAAACTTACCTAGATTAGAAAGTCTCGTTCATGACTAATCACGTGTCCTCATTCCCTTGCGAATTTAGACCATGTTTGCATGGACCTCGGCTATTGGACAAAACATGAAATCACGATCATCGCACCACATCTGACGACACACCAGGCAAGATACCTTGCCATATTTACTGCTTATATTTAGTTGCATTTTTTTAATTCAGTTATTGTATTTATATTTCCAGTTTATTATTTTTTTCTTTTGCATGTTGGCCTAGAGTTAAGGGACTGCCGTCAATATAGTGCATTTCATTAACTTTGTCACGATTGTATCACGAGTTATGTGAGTTGAGTAACATATAGTGGTCACTTGCGTGTTGACTGATCACCGTGCGCATGCGTAGAAATAACTATCAATGGATGCATGTTAGAAGACTTGACAGTTATTAAGTATAAAACAGTGTTGTGGAAGCGACATGTGATGGTGTGTCGTGGTTACGATGCATGTATAGTATCATTGGGGGGGGGGAGGGCTACTAGCGTAGGGGCTACATTTACTTTTACACACATTGGTGGGCCGATAGTGACTCGTATGAGTGCTACTTTCTGCCCCGGGCCGATAGTGACTCGGATGAGCGCTACTTACTGCCACCCTTTATTTACTCTGCTGATCCTACAGCCCCTGCGTAGAACATTGTCCTCAAAGTGCATATCATATAGACGGTTAGGGAACCAGTTGAGTTGTAGCTCTATAGTGTTTACTTTTGCAGTTAAACATGGCATGTTCTTCCTGTATCTTGTTACGTCCCTCTGAGGACCTGGTGATTTCTCCAGGTGTGCTTGGTAATTGTTGCAGGTGCTCTAACCAAGGCCATAGTTTACAATCTACCTTCGCGATGCTAGCTCTTGGATCGTCTTTTGCTTCGCTCGACTCTCCTATCGTTGCTATGTATTTCTCTCTCTTTAGTTGGTAGTGGATTTGTCTCCGTCCAACGTTTTTTTGTACATATGACATTTATAAGTTAATTTTATGATATATTTATTTCTGGATGAGATTAGTTTCATGGCTTTCTATATTTCACAGCTTATGTATACATACGAGGTTCCATGTACTTCGTATGTATACAGCTGGCATGTCTACGTACTTAGTCCTTGTATTTTGGGACTGGGGCGTTACTTGTTTTTGTGGTGGCCCACGAGGTCAGTTTGTCGTTTTGGTTACATTAATGTACCGAGCGGGCCTGCAATATAAGATTAAAGTTTAGGAATCTCATCCACATACTTCATCATCTTCCTTGACTTCCAAATTTCAAACTCTCGTTGCCTACCTTGATTGCATCTTACTTGAACTATTTCTACCTTAACCCTTACTTTCCATACTTAATGGCAGTTAGAAAGATGACTACACTAGTATATGCTCATAGGTCAAACACATGACTAGAAGGATTACGTTGGCAATTAATATGGATTAAGGTTCTATTTGAGTTATAAAGACTTATTTTTCTAAAAGTATGATCCTAAAGATTGGTTAATTCTAAGTTAGGTAGCAGAGATGGAAATAAATTTTATTTTGATAATACTAGAGGGTTGATAGATTCTATAAAGGATTGAGAGAACAAATTTTTGTTTTTTGATTTTTGAGATTGTGAAATAGTTATGATTCATTGGGATATGCAATCGATTTGAGAAATATCTTAAAGTTTTAAATTGTGACGTATGATTTACGGTTAAATTTAAGTTTGGATTGTAATATGCTAAAGTTTATCTCGAGATTTATTAAAGAGTTTTAAATTATAAGTTATGATTTTGTAGACGACTAGAGAATATGGAAGTTTAGTGAAAAAAAATAAAAGAAGAAGAAGAGAGCTTAAGGTTTTAAATTGAGTCGTATGATTTATGAATTTAAGTTTATTAGATTTTGAGTTAAAGGGATGATAGTAAAAAAAATTGGTTTAAAACATTTTGGAAGATATGAAAATGACTTTGAGGGAAAATTTCAAATTTTAAATTGTATCCTATGGTTGATGATTTATAAATCTATTTAGATTTTAAAAGTTGTGATTATGGATATCAAAAGTTTTGGTAAAAAAAAATTGTTTCATGAAATTTTGAGTTTAAAGGTTGGATTGATAATATTAAATTGTGAAAAATTAGTAGTGATATGATAAGGGTTACTTCGAGATTGATTTAAGGAAATTAAGTTTTTAAGTCATGATTAAGTTGGACGGCTTAGAAAGAATACAAATTATGGTAGATTATTTTTGAGAATTTTATTTAACTTTTGTGGAAGCTCGAGTTTAAAATTATAATGAAAGGCAACCAAGATAGCCCTAATAAGTTAGGAGCATAACATTAGTTGCCATATCACTCATGACCATGATAGTAGTATATACTCAAGTGTAGTTAGTCATCTACCAAACCATGTGATTATATCTACGTTTGTGCGTTAATTAGCACCTCGTGAACTCCCACTTTCTTTTTTTTGATTATGTGGTGTCCCCTATCGTGACTTTGATATTTGGAGCACAACACTAGACTTTTCTTTCCAATAATTTCACATGCAAGACCTAGACAAGCCCACCTTTGTGTAGGTATATCATGTCATACTAAAACACGTCTTCTTGTACTCTATTTTTATGATACGACTTTCGGGTCATAAAGACTAAACTATACCTTTACCATGGTACCGATATACTTTTGACTACAGATATGGACTCAACCTCGATTCAAATCTTTCGAACCAATATATGATTGTGATCTACTTAATTCCTTATTATGCATAACTTTGTGTGTTAACTTGATTGCTTAACCTTTGCCATTTTATTTTCATGCCTTATCTTGATTTACTTACGCATAACACTCTTCTACTCTCCATGCAAAATTAGCAACCCTTACTTTTCTACTTTCCGATTAAATTGCTTCACTCATATTTCACCTTGATTTCTCCGTGGTTTATGCAATTTGTTCATTTTATGATTTCATTGTTCGAAGATGAATTTGATCATGGCATCCTTTGGTTGGAAAGATGTTAGATTAGAAAATCCCTAGAGAAAGGTAGCAGTAAAGTTGAATAAGATGATTAAGTATGCATAAGTGAAATCTTGCGGTAAAACCTATGAGACAGAGTATATTTTATGATCAAAGGAGAGTAGATTCTTGTTCGACAGATTGGTTCTTTATTTTATGAGATGATAAATAGAGTGTTTGAAGAATTCAAGAAGAGTGTAAATTTTTAAACTCTTGATGATTTAGGAATTTAACTATATGATGATGGTAAATTTAAAGGTCGTAACAAGGTGAGATAAATTATACTTTCGACTAAATTGGGTGAAGAAATTTTATTCTTGAAGGTAATTATGCGAGAAGGACTAGCACAAGAGAAAATATGTAGGAAGAAGAGTATTAGAGAAATATTGAATGGGAAGTTTGGACTTATCAAAGATTTTACAATTATGGTTATAAATTCATATTAAAGTAACCTTGACTATATTTTCGACTAAATTGATTTATTGAGCCTAAAGTTTCAAGAAGGTTAAAGCTCGAGATAATATATAGATATGGTGAAAGATGGAGACTACATATTAAAGTTTCGTGACTTACTAGATTTCTAATTATGAGATATCGCGTATGAAAAATATTTTAAGGTATCAATTGTTTTTGTGAGTTAAATAAAACATCGTTTGAAGGTCGATATATACATGAGTACGCTTCAAGAATTGACGTAGTGTTTGAGATTATTTTAAGGACAGCTATCAATTCGAATAAAGGAAAGGAAGTACTGCTTTAAAGAAATTGAAGGAAAACGCTAACTTTGAAGAATCTTTGATTATAAAGAATATTCTAGTGGGTTACGATTCAAAACTGAGATCGAAGAAGTTATTGTCTATTTATAAGGTTGCATGCCTATATGAAATATGTATGAGGTGGCATGGCTGTAGAAAAAAGGTAGCGTTGATTGATTTTAAAACCTTGATAGGTTGTCATGCATTAACTATCTTCTAACCGTTTAAAATATCCATTGAATATCATTTCTTCTCTCCTCCAATGAATTAAATCGTGGTCTCTTATGACAAAACTCTTTCTAAACTCTTCAACCCTACCTATCCTAACTATTCCTAAATTTCGATGACGAAATTCTTTTAAGTTGGGTATGATGTAAACCCCCTAAATTTCTACTATAATTTTTAAAAAAAATTTGGTATTGATTTTGTACTTCGGATTTGTACGTCGCATACAAGTTTGCATTTGTCGTATTTTCTCGTCGATTACGAATATGTGCGAGGTACATATTTTAGAAAATATTTATTATTATATAATAATATGGCTTTCAAATAATATGTGATAAATATTTTATTCATTTTTAAATACTAATAGTTGTGAAAAGCATCGCATCGGAAATTGTCAACACTTTATGCTTTTATTGTAACAATGCTAATTAATTTTATTGGCTATTTAAAACTAGATTTATATGAATATTCTAGATTTATTCGAGCTACATGAAATTCATGTATAGAATATTAATTTTTGAAATTAATAAATATTATTATTTTATTATTGCGAAAATGATATTTGGAATTATGTGAGATTTAAAATTTAGTTATTTATGATAATTATTTTAGAAAAGATTTTACTGAAGTCAATTTAAAACAAGATTTTAAATTTAAAATATGATTTATACAAATTGAATCGGATTTAGATTTGATCGAGTGTTTCAAAATTAATTTGAACTAAATGATGGAATTATCCATCCGGGGGTTTAAACTAGTCCAAGTCCTTATGCAAATGAGAGCATCACCTCCTATATAAGGAGAGGCTCATTCTTCTCTTTTTCGTAAAAATTTCTCCTCCACCGTAACCAATTATCATACATCGTGTGTGTGCCCTCCCATCCAGTATATTTTTCCCCGTTACAGATACATATTCATGTTCGTCCGACAATTCCGGACTACTCGATTCCCTCTCCGTCGTGTCGGAAACCCCCGACACGACGCAACCCAATCCCAAATCCACTACTAGCCTACAGCCCTGGCATCAAACACCTGTTCTGCCATCCCCGCCATCACCGATCCAGCCATCGGACTGACCACCACCACCACCATACTGCTACCACCACCATGAGAACCACCAGCCGGCAACACCAGTCAAATCCCAACACCACCGTCGTTCCGGTTCACCAAACCTAGTATAGCCCTCGGCCACCGCCAAAAACCCCATCCAAGACCAACACCGCCACCGCGGCCACCACCCGGAAGTAAAACACCACCACCACAAATCCGAACATCCAAATCCACAAGAAAAAGTAACCGAAACCCTCACCTGAACACCAGCCGACGCCATCCTCGTCGAGACCGCCGAGTGTCGCCCAGGCGCGTTGGACAGGCGCCATCTTCTCGTCGAGTCGTGGCCGACCGACCGGCCTCCTTACCGCCGTACGCGCGACACCGGGGCGACCCCTCCTGATCGGAGCCGCCTGCTCCTCCATCCCGGGGGCCGCGCTCCGGCCACCTCATCGCGGGCGGGCCACCCGATCCTGCCTCAGATCCAGACCGCCACCGCGGGTGGCAACCCTAACCGCCCGACCATGCGACCGCTAACCGCGCGTAGCCTCAGCTCGCCGCCGTCCGCCTCCGACTTCCCCGCTTCCTCCTTCCGCCTCCTTCTGCAAGTCTCCTTTACTTCCCCTTTCTCCTCACTCCTCACTTTAGTTTAATATATCTTGTCTTCTCTCAACCCCTTTCTCTCTCTCTCTTCTTTCAAGATGAAGGAGTGTTGCTTTATTCCTATTTTGTTGTATAGAGAATAGGACACAACAGTAAGCTATAAATGGTTGTGTGTGTACTTATTTTTTTATTTTTATTTTTTGTACCTTCTATTTTTATTACTTACATGTCAGTAAGTTAGTATCAATGATGGATTAATTCTTATAATACCCTTAATTAGGGTAGTCAGAATATAAAGGCTTGTATTGCTAAAGAAAAGTATATTATTTTTGAAATACAAATCAATATTTTATTGTTTATAGTATTTATGATTAACTATTACGTTATTATTATTTTAGAAACTGATATGTTTATTTCATTAACAATATTACTATTTATTTATCAGTAGGAATTATTGTTTGTAAATAAATAAATAAATATAAATATTTCTAAATTATAGTTTTACATGGACTTATTTTTAAATTCAAACATGACTTCAGAAGTTTTACATATATTATTATGATATTGTAAATATAGTTTTCATTGGCTAAAGGTATTTTGATGAATGAGGGATTTACCTAAAATATTTTATCAGATTTCAAAGATACGTTGTTAAATTAAATTTTTTAAGATATCGTTTCCAAATATTATAAATAACTTCCAAAGAATTTTCTAGATAAATATATTTTTCGTATTAAGTAATTTATTCCAAAAACTTTCTTAGATTAGAAAGTCTCGTTCATGACTAATCATGTGTCCTCATTCCCTTGCGAATTTAGACCATGTTTGCATGGACCACGGCTATTGGACAAAACATGACATCACGATCATCGCAACACACCAGACGACACACCAGGCAAGATACCTTGCCATATTTACTGCTTACATTTAGTTCCATTTTTTTATTCAGTTATTGTATTTATATTTCCAGTTTATTATTTTTTCTTTTGCATGTGGGCCTAGAGTTAAGGGACTACCGTCAATATAGTACATTTTATTAACTTTGTCACGATTGTATCACGAGTTGTGTGAGTTGAGTAACATATAGTGGTTACTTGCGTGTTGGCTGATCACCGTGCGCATGCGTAGAAATAACTGTCAATAGATGCATGTTAGAAGACTTGACAGTTATTAAGTATAAAATAGTGTTGTGGAAGCGACATGTGTTGGTGTGTCGTGGTTACGATGCACGTATAGTATCATTGGGGAGAGAGGACATCTACTAGCGTAGGGGCTACATTTACTTTTATACACATTGGTGGGCCGATAATGACTCGTATGAGTGCTACTTTCTGCCCCGGGCCGATAGTGACTCGGATGAGCGCTACTTACTGCAACACTTTATTTACTCTGCTGATCCTACAGCCCCTGCGTAGAACGTTGTCCTCAAAGTGCATATCACATAGTCGGTTAGGGAACCAGTTGAGTTGTAGCTCTACAGTGTTTACTTTTGCAGTTATACATGGCATGTTCTTCCTGTATCTTGTTACGTCCCTCTGAGGACCTGGTGATTTTTCCAGGTGTGATTGGTGATTTTCGCAGGTGCTCTAGCCAAGGCCATAGTTTACAATCTACTTTCGCGACGCTAGCTCTTGGATCTTCTTTTGCTTCGCTCGACTCTCCCATTGTTGCTATGTATTTCTCTCTCTTTAGTTGGTAGTGGATTTGTCTCCGTCCAACGTTTTTTTTGTACATATGACATTTATAAGTTGATTTTATGATATATTTATTTGTGGATGAGATTAGTTTTATGGCTTTCTATATTTTACAGCTTATGTATACATACGAGGGTTCCATGTACTTCATATATATACAGCTAGCATATCTACGTACTTAGTCCTTGTATTTTGGGACTGGGATGTTACTCTAACTGTGCCGCAACCCAGCACGAAACATGTGACTCGATTGTGCCTCAACACGCATAAATGAGTGAAGGTCATGGAGCCTTTGCCTAGCAGAGTTGAGCCACGCCTCACGGGGCCCTCGGGGTTGGAAGTACGAATTTTCTCCTACAATGATCTACTTAAATTTACTAGTCATTTATCTTATCATATTCATTTCAAATTCTCAAGTCGTGGACACTCAAGAATGTTCTAAAATGACGTGTTTTATATACGAGTAATTCGTAAATTATCACTTGCGAACATCTTCGTACTCAAAGCACGCGATACACGGGACATTACTCACAATCGATTACCTAGTGTCAAGATGCAAAAGATTAAGCATTGCTAAATCCATGATATCAAAGAAGGACATGTATTATTGTCTTGTATGTAGAGAATATAAAATCATAATATTATGATAAAGGATCAAAACAGTAGAAGAAAATAGCATAAACGAACAAAACAGACAAAAACAACCAAATCAACGGTATACTGAGTGAAATTCGAGAGTTTTCAAGATATAAAAACGGCATACCATCGATATACTATAGTATACCTTCGGTATACTCTAGTATACCGTCAGTATACTCTAGTATACTGTTAGTATACTGTAAGGCCCCTGAATTTCCCGTATTATTTTTTGAATATTCTAATGAATTATTTCAATAATTTATTTCTATATAATTAATTTTTGATCATTAATGCTCTTTACCGTGACTTGGATTTCTAGAGCATCAGGGATGCCAGTCTCTGAAAACTTTCTTCTTGAAGTTTGAAGTAGACGAGATTACCTTCACGTTGATATATCATGTCCCATTCCAACTTGTTCTCTTGTACTCTTTTTGCTTCGTGCAAGTTCGGGTCAATTTAGACCATTTAATTAATAATTGATTTCCCACTCTTTTCCTTGATCATCGTTTGTACGTTACCGTGACTTTTAATTTAGGAGCACCAGACCAGTCGTTTTCTCAGAACCAACTTGTTATGCCTGATCTACTCGAGACGCTCTTCACCCATGACCTTCGTGTCCCACTCAGACACTCTATTTTGTGCTTCATTTCCTTCGCACAACTTTCGGGTCAATTTAGGCCAATTAATTATCTACCGTGAAACCTGATTTAATTTCCAATTTAATTTCGAGACCCGGCATCGACCCAACCTAGTCGACCCCAAATATGGACATGGCCCACATGAAGTCTATTACCCGCCTGACACTGGTGTCCCATTTATTTGAGCCCCCACATACTACTTATTTACCCATGATTTTAAATACCCATTTTAAATTCAATTATTGCCTCCTGTCCGATTTTGACCCGATCCGGCTCGACCGGACCTGAGCCTAAGCTCCATATGGTTCTCTCGTGACTGCCCAAATATCCCACATAATTTTCCTATTTTTTTCCTATTTTGAAAATATCTATTTTTCTCTCTCTCCATGTGTATATATACACATATATATACATATAATATATATATATACACATATATATAATCTCTCTCTCTCATCCTCACCTCACTCTCTCTCCTAACTCCCCCCCAATGTGTAGCCGACCTACATCCCCTCTCTCCATTTTCTCTCTCCCCTCTCTATCTAATAATATCTCTCTTATACACAAATATCTATTTCTTTCTCTCCATTCAAATATATATATAATATATATTCATAAATATCTCTCTCCCCTTTATTACACTCTCTCACTCTATCACAACTTCCCCCCTACCCGTACATGACACATCCCCCCCACCCTCTCTCTACTTTCTACTATCTCTCTCTTAATATCTCTCTCACTTTTTATATTATATACACACAAACACACATTAATATCTAACTCTCTCTCTCTCTCTTCTTACACACCATCACATCCCTCTCTCTCTCTTCACATCATCAACACATTCCCCCCATGTTTCAGCCGAACAACAGACCCCCTCCCTCCTCACTTCTTCTTCTTCTTCTTCTTCACTTTTTCTTCTTCTTCTTATTCTAACACTACTACCACCACCACCTCCATCATCCACCATCACCATCATCATCAACACCACCACACATCACTACCACCATGACCATTAAAACCATGCACCACCACCCCCGCACGACCACGCCACTGCTCCGCCGCCGTGTCCCGCCGGGCAGCCGCCGCGCCAGGCCGGCGAGCCCCCGACCAGCAGCTGCAGCGCAGCAGTGCAGCAACTGCACGCTGGCAGTCGTGCGCGCACCGGCCGGCCGCGCGCCGCCCCGGTCGTCGCCGTCGCCGGCGAGCACCCCCCATGGCCGGGCGCACCCAGACGCACCACCCTGTGGCAGCCAACGTCCTCCGAGACGCGCCGTCTAGGCGATTTCAGCATTTTTCTCGGAGTTCCGTCGACGCGCGCGCGGAGGAATTCCAGAATTCGCGCTCCGTCGCAGCGACTTCGCACGGAATTTTTGGACAATCCGACCATTGGATCGGCGATTTCTTCGCTCTGTCTCAATCTCGGTATATACCCCTTCATCCCTCTCAAATTTCAACCATTAATTTCGTCGTTTGATACCTCAAAACCGGCCACCAATTTGACGTTTTAATTTGTACTATTTTTGGACAGTTTTGCGACGCCAACTTCGCGGGTTCGTATCTTCGTCGTCGTAGCTCCATTTTGCGCGCCACCAGTTCCGATGCACAGCTGGTATAACCCTCTTCCTGCCCCATTTAGATTTCATTTCAGTTTGATCTTGTTAGGTCGGTCGAATTCGACGCCAAAGTTGGCCGTTCGAATTCTTAGTGTTGCACTTGTTAAATCCCATTTTTGAACCCGGGACTCCGGATTCAAATTCTGACACCACCAGTAGACTCGTGGCATCGTTCTGGCATATTTTCATATAAAGTTTGCTTGATTTGGAGAACGTGGGCCCTGGCACGCATTTCGGTGCAAAATGGGTCCCACTTTCTGAGTCAACGGGTCACTTTGAGATCGGCTCATCGGAATCCAATTCTGGATATACCGTTGAGTTTGTATCGTCATTCTGAACTCGTTGACATATAATTTGCTGAGTTTTGAGGACATTAGCTCCGACACGCTTTTCCATGCAAATCAGATTTCAATGTCCTGGTCAACGGACCAATTTGAGATCGGGTCAACGGAATCCAATTCTGGATATACCGTTGGGTTCGTATCGTCATTTTGGATTCGTGGACATATAATTTGTTAGGTTTTGTGCACTTTTATTTTGGCACATTTTTTGGTGCAAAGTGGGTCCGACACGGACATCATTTTGGCCCGAAATTACCGTTTTGCCCCTGTGTCCAATTTGGACTTTTGGACAGGCTATCCTAGCTGATTTGACCATTCTGTATACGTTGGTGATATTTATTTTATCATCCGACAACATCTGTAAATTTTTATCCTATTATTATAATCTTTCTCCTTTTGTGGTATTTGAGATTCATCGATTCTACTGATTTCACAACCACTGAAATTGAATGTGTTAACCCTGTAGATGTTTGTGAAGACTAGCCTTGACCCTGTTTGACCATGGTTGACTGCTTTGACTGAACGTCGAAGTAGAGTCAACATTTGACCTAGGTTAGACTAGTTTGACCTTGGTTGACCAGAGTTGACCAGTTGAGCAAAAGTCAACTGTTAGTCAAACATTTGACCTAGTTTAACCTAGAGTTGACCAGTTGACCAAAAGTCAACTGTAAGTCAACTATTGACCAAGTTTAACCTAGTTTGACTTGGTTTGACTTGGTTTGACTTCTTGTGACCTAGTTTGACCTAGTGTGACTCAGTGTGACCTAGTTTGACTTCGTTGACTGAGTCTGACCTAGATTGCGTAGCTTATACTATAGAATCAAGCCTAACACTGTTGAACCATAATTAGTTTATATATATCTTATCTTTAGGTCTGTGGCATCACTCTGAGCATCGACCCCATTTGACAGCTCAGGACCGCAGGCGAGTACATTCATCGATAGTTTTCATTGTCTTGATATCTGCTATATCTGATTCAGTCGTAGTGTCTTACTTGATTCCCAGTCACGATAGTTCACGGACTAGTATATGTTGGATCATGACATGAGATATTGTTCCTGGATTTTCTTGGTATATATGTACATTTCCTGCCTTGTTCCATGTACTTGTATAGACACCGATTCCTGAGAGGGAGTAGCTATCCTCTTAGGGAATCCCGTGTCATGATGTGTCATGTCCAGGTCCATTATACTATTCGGAGATGGGGAATTATTAGGGGTTATGTGATCAGAGCCACCCTGTCACTATTCTTGTGCTCGTGCCACTCTTCCCTCACGTAGGGTTTAGCGAGATCCCATTTACCTTGTGCTCGTTATCCAGGTTGGCCGGCATGACTTTCCGTTGAGGTCACCGCGGATTGCTGGGCCAAGTGGATAGCCTGTCCTGTCACTTATCCCAAGCCGATCACATATCGCTCTAATAATTCAAGGCACATTTTATATTTACTTATCTTATCATATATCCTGTTTTGTTCTACATACAGTACTTTTCACCATGCTATGATATACAGTTACTCACATGTTCTACATGCCTCCATGATGTACCTTGATTGGAGACTAAGTTCTGCTCGGGAGAAGGGTTACAACCCCGTTCCTTGTTTGGTTTAAGAGTTGTAACTCAGCTTCCGAACGGTTCCCAAGCCTTCATATATCTTTGTCTTGTATTTCATTATACTGTCTCTTATAGAATTTGTCAATTCACATGGAACTGCTGTTAGTGTTTGTACTTGCTCATTTTCCTGACATGATACCGTTGATAATATTTTAGGAGTAGTTGTGCCATTAGTGGACTTCATGATGTTGCTAGCTGAGGTGGATCTCACTATCCTTCTATGTGAGTTGCCTGGTAGTTATCCTTAGTTAGTCTTGTTGTTCCTTCTTTATTTTCCTGTCTTATGATCCTTGTAGATTCTAGTTGTTCTAGTGACATTGTTATTATTTCTCGTCTTATCTTCCTTAGTTTTTGTAATGTGACATGAGTACAGTTCTAGTTATGGATCTTTAGATATTGTAGTTAGTATCGGGTACTTGACAGCGTTCTACCGTCGATACTGCGGCGTAGACTGGGCGTGGCCCACATATTCGTATCCGTATATCCGGGTGCGGGTCGTGACATATACTGCCTTTAACAGCACTGAAAATCTAGAATTTTGCCAATACTTGTTTTGGTTATAAAATTTTATTTTTAATCAAAATTCAGATTTTTTAAAAGTCAAAATAGCATGAAATTGAGTTCCCTACAACGCGAGAGCATTAGTTTTTAAGGATTTTGAAATTTGAAAGATTAATACCTCAGAATACTTGAAAATACTATCTAAAATGTTAGATCTACTCAAAGCGACCGATCAAATTCAAAGATACTATATACTAAAGATGTAGACTATTTAGAGAAGCATACTATATACCAATAAAACAATAATTTCTATGGAAAACCAAAAATAAAATATGGACATATCACTTTTGAGCAAGATGTACATTCCTAGCTAGTGTTAAGCTCCCCGCCTATACTTCTACTCCACCACCAAGAGTGGTTCAGCAACCATACTCTTAGGCCTCAAGACCAAGCTTCAAGCTCACGTGGAATATGGAGAGAAAATGAAGAGAGAGAGAGAGAGAGACAGAAGAGAAAATAAGAAATTAAACCTAATGGGTATATATATAGAAAAGAAAAATTAATCGTGACAGTTGGATCTGCCACGTCAGCGATCCACGTCACTCCAAAACAATCTTATCTATTGAAACGAAAACCAAAAATCTAATGGATAATAGGGTGCTTCAAAACCAAGAAACCAACGGATAGTAGAATGTATCGACAATATTCACAAAAATATACAAATATTATTCATGAAAATATCCAAAACATATTCACAAAAATATCTAGATATTATGCACAAAATATTTTGAAAGGTATACCGGCGATATACTGGAGTATACCAGTGGTATGCCGGCCGTGGACAAAATTTTCTAATTCAAATTTTTTAGGGTTATCCATCCTTATGCACGAGTTTTGGCAAAAGTCTATGGCAATGCCAAAAATGTATCTTACAAGTCCAAGATAGTTTCACATATCAAAACAAAATCATAAATACATGAATACAATAAATAAAACATGAAATATGACATGTTATCAATTTACGGGGAAAAAATTAAATAATCAAAATCATAAATGCAAAAATTGGGAATGAATGTGACATCCGATTAAGCCCACAGACCATATTAACGCCGCACGGAGCGGGGCGTTACCCTAACCATGTAACCTAACCCTAAACCATAATATAAGCTAAACCTATAACATGACCCTAAACCCTATAACCTGAGCCAGTAAACCTAACTCTAAACCCTAACCCTATAACCTTAAAACCCTAAATTATTATCCCTAAAATATCAAGGAATAATCATTTGACATTGGACAAGTTACATATGGCTGTCCAAAATGATGGACGTATCCCAGGTGAGCCCACTACTCTAGTAGTGAGAGACACACATATCTAGTTTGATATTTTCTGGATATGTATTTTTTAATTTTAGTTATACGATTATATATTTTCCACATATCTAGCAATAACAAAATATGTATATTTTATATATAACTATACGATTATAGTGTCGACGTACGGTTGCGAGAGCAACGTGGTGCACGCATTTGGCTTGGTTCATGGGAGTTGACTAGAGACAAAGCGGCCTTGGTGCACACATTTGCCTTTATGCACATTGATGAGCTATGTTTCTTACATCACGATAGATACTTGATCCTAAGTCTCACTAAACGTTTGTGGCCAAAAGCAACACATTCTAGCTTCTCGTAGGAGAGATGACCATCACCCTGGCGAATGTGATAATATTCTATGGTACTCCAATTTGTAAATCTTTCGTCTTGATGCGGTTCTTTTTTGGTCTACCAGCTTTACATATACCACTTGGTACTCCTATTTGGTATCTAACCAATGCACTTTGAGGAGTAAAAGAGACTGAAATTTGTTCCATACCTGGCTCATATATATGCCTTGAAACAAATAAATAAATTATAAAAGCACATGTAACTTTTAATTCAATTAATAAAATATTCAATAATATTTGAAGTGTTAATATCAAATATAGGACACAAAGCATAAGATGTTATCGAATGCGCAAAAATATGAGTTTCATCATCTAGATCAATAATCCATTTAAAAACACTCATGTTTCTATTTTAATTCTTTTGAACCAAAAATCTGCATCCAACTCATTGTAAGATCTTCCAAGCTTATCTAACCATATTTGATATTGTCTTACTCTGGTTAGTTTAGTTTTCAAATTTTGTTTAAAATTTTGAATAGAAAAAAAAGTTTAGTTTGGAAAAGTTTCACGCATAACGTTTATTGATTCTTTTGTTTATCTAATATAAATAAAATATTATCCTATGAATACAAA
>JANAVB010006397.1:13102923-13223674 GCA_029216955.1 Iris pallida | reverse complement strand
TTTAAGTTTATTAGATTTTGAGTTAAAGGGATGATAGTAAAAAAAATTGGTTTAAAACATTTTGGAAGATATGAAAACGACTTTGAGGGAAAATTTCAAATTTTAAATTGTATCCTATGGTTGATGATTTATAAATCTATTTAGATTTTAAAAGTTGTGATTATGGATATCAAAAGTTTTGGTAAAAAAAAATTGTTTCATGAAATTTTGAGTTTAAAGGTTGGATTGATAATATTAAATTGTGAAAAATTAGTAGTGATATGATAAGGGTTACTTCGAGATTGATTTAAGGAAATTAAGTTTTTAAGTCATGATTAAGTTGGACGGCTTAGAAAGAATACAAATTATGGTAGATTATTTTTGAGAATTTTATTTAACTTTTGTGGAAGCTCGAGTTTAAAATTATAATGAAAGGCAACCAAGATAGCCCTAATAAGTTAGGAGCATAACATTAGTTGCCATATCACTCATGACCATGATAGTAGTATATACTCAAGTGTAGTTAGTCATCTACCAAACCATGTGATTATATCTACGTTTGTGCGTTAATTAGCACCTCGTGAACTCCCACTTTCTTTTTTTTGATTATGTGGTGTCCCCTATCGTGACTTTGATATTTGGAGCACAACACTAGACTTTTCTTTCCAATAATTTCACATGCAAGACCTAGACAAGCCCACCTTTGTGTAGGTATATCATGTCATACTAAAACACGTCTTCTTGTACTCTATTTTTATGATACGACTTTCGGGTCATAAAGACTAAACTATACCTTTACCATGGTACCGATATACTTTTGACTACAGATATGGACTCAACCTCGATTCAAATCTTTCGAACCAATATATGATTGTGATCTACTTAATTCCTTATTATGCATAACTTTGTGTGTTAACTTGATTGCTTAACCTTTGCCATTTTATTTTCATGCCTTATCTTGATTTACTTACGCATAACACTCTTCTACTCTCCATGCAAAATTAGCAACCCTTACTTTTCTACTTTCCGATTAAATTGCTTCACTCATATTTCACCTTGATTGCTCCGTGGTTTATGCAATTTGTTCATTTTATGATTTCATTGTTCGAAGATGAATTTGATCATGGCATCCTTTGGTTGGAAAGATGTTAGATTAGAAAATCCCTAGAGAAAGGTAGCAGTAAAGTTGAATAAGATGATTAAGTATGCATAAGTGAAATCTTGCGGTAAAACCTATGAGACAGAGTATATTTTATGATCAAAGGAGAGTAGATTCTTGTTCGACAGATTGGTTCTTTATTTTATGAGATGATAAATAGAGTGTTTGAAGAATTCAAGAAGAGTGTAAATTTTTAAACTCTTGATGATTTAGGAATTTAACTATATGATGATGGTAAATTTAAAGGTCGTAACAAGGTGAGATAAATTATACTCTCGACTAAATTGGGTGAAGAAATTTTATTCTTGAAGGTAATTATGCGAGAAGGACTAGCACGAGAGAAAATATGTAGGAAGAAGAGTATTAGAGAAATATTGAATGGGAAGTTTGGACTTATCAAAGATTTTACAATTATGGTTATAAATTCATATTAAAGTAACCTTGACTATATTTTCGACTAAATTGATTTATTGAGCCTAAAGTTTCAAGAAGGTTAAAGCTCGAGAGAATATATAGATATGGTGAAAGATGGAGACTACATATTAAAGTTTCGTGACTTACTAGATTTCTAATTATGAGATATCGCGTATGAAAAATATTTTAAGGTATCAATTGTTTTTGTGAGTTAAATAAAACATCGTTTGAAGGTCGATATATACATGAGTACGCTTCAAGAATTGACGTAGTGTTTGAGATTATTTTAAGGACAGCTATCAATTCGAATAAAGGAAAGGAAGTACTGCTTTAAAGAAATTGAAGGAAAACGCTAACTTTGAAGAATCTTTGATTATAAAGAATATTCTAGTGGGTTACGATTCAAAACTGAGATCGAAGAAGTTATTGTCTATTTATAAGGTTGCATGCCTATATGAAATATGTATGAGGTGGCATGGCTGTAGAAAAAAGGTAGCGTTGATTGATTTTAAAACCTTGATAGGTTGTCATGCATTAACTATCTTCTAACCGTTTAAAATATCCATTGAATATCATTTCTTCTCTCCTCCAATGAATTAAATCGTGGTCTCTTATGACAAAACTCTTTCTAAACTCTTCAACCCTACCTATCCTAACTATTCCTAAATTTCGATGACGAAATTCTTTTAAGTTGGGTATGATGTAAACCCCCTAAATTTCTACTATAATTTTTTTAAAAAATTTGGTATTGATTTTGTACTTCGGATTTGTACGTCGCATACAAGTTTACATTTGTCGTATTTTCTCGTCGATTACGAATATGTGCGAGGTATATATTTTAGAAAATATTTATTATTATATAATAATATGGCTTTCAAATAATAGGTGATAAATATTTTATTCATTTTTAAATACTAATAGTTGTGAAAAGCATCGCATCGGAAATTGTCAACACTTTATGCTTTTATTGTAACAATGCTAATTAATTTTATTGGCTATTTAAAACTAGATTTATATGAATATTCTAGATTTATTCGAGCTACATGAAATTCATGTATAGAATATTAATTTTTGAAATTAATAAATATTATTATTTTATTATTGCGAAAATGATATTTGAAATTATGTGAGATTTAAAATTTAGTTATTTATGATAATTATTTTAGAAAAGATTTTACTGAAGTCAATTTAAAACAAGATTTTAAATTTAAAATATGATTTATACAAATTGAATCGGATTTAGATTTGATCGAGTGTTTCAAAATTAATTTGAACTAAATGATGGAATTATCCATCCGGGGGTTTAAACTAGTCCAAGTCCTTATGCAAATGAGAGCATCACCTCCTATATAAGGAGAGGCTCATTCTTCTCTTTTCCGTAAAAATTTCTCCTCCACCGTAACCAATTATCATGCATCGTGTGTGTGCCCTCCCATCCAGTATATTTTTCCCCGTTACAGATACATATTCATGTTCGTCCGACAATTCCGGACTACTCGATTCCCTCTCCGTCGTGTCGGAAACCCCCGACACGACGCAACCCAATCCCAAATCCACTACTAGCCTACAGCCCTGGCATTAAACACCTGTTCTGCCATGCCCGCCATCACCGATCCAGCCATCGGACTGACCACCACCACCACCATACTGCTACCACCTCCATGAGAACCACCAGCCGGCAACACCAGTCAAATCCCAACACCACCGTCGTTCCGGTTCACCAAACCTAGCATAGCCCTCGGCCACCGCCGAAAACCCCATCCAAGACCAACACCGCCACCGCGGCCACCACCGCGGAAGTAAAACACCACCACCACAAATCCGAACATCCAAATCCACAAGAAAAAGTAACCGAAACCCTCACCTGAACACCAGCCGACGCCATCCTCGTCGAGACCGCCGAGTGTCGCCCAGGCGCGTTGGACAGGCGCCATCTTCTCGTCGAGTCGTGGCCGACCGACCGGCCTCCTTACCGCCGTACGCACGACACCGGGGCGACCCCTCCTGATCGGAGCCGCCTGCTCCTCCATCCCGGGGGCCGCGCTCCGGCCACCTCGTCGCGGGCGGGCCACCCGATCCTGCCTCAGATCCAGACCGCCACCGCGGGTGGCGAACCTAACCGCCCGACCATGCGACCGCTAACCGCGCGTAGCCTCAGCTCGCCGCCGTCCGCCTCCGACTTCCCCGCTTCCTCCTTCCGCCTCCTTCTGCAAGTCTCCTTTACTTCCCCTTTCTCCTCACTCCTCACTTTAGTTTAATATATCTTGTCTTCTCTCAACCCCTTTCTCTCTCTCTCTTCTTTCAAGATGAAGGAGTGTTGCTTTATTCCTGTTTTGTTGTATAGAGAATAGGACACAACAGTAAGCTATAAATGGTTGTGTGTGTACTTAATTTTTTATTTTTATTTTTTGTACCTTCTATTTTTATTACTTACATGTCAGTAAGTTAGTATCAATGATGGATTAATTCTTATAATACCCTTAATTAGGGTAGTCAGAATATAAAGGCTTGTATTGCTAAAGAAAAGTATATTATTTTTGAAATACAAATCAATATTTTATTGTTTATAGTATTTATGATTAACTATTACGTTATTATTATTTTAGAAACTGATATGTTTATTTCATTAACAATATTACTATTTATTTATCAGTAGGAATTATTGTTTGTAAATAAATAAATAAATATAAATATTTCTAAATTATAGTTTTACATGGACTTATTTTTAAATTCAAACATGACTTCAGAAGTTTTACATATATTATTATGATATTGTAAATATAGTTTTCATTGGCTAAAGGTATTTTGATGAATGAGGGATTTACCTAAAATATTTTATCAGATTTCAAAGATACGTTTTTAAATTAAATTTTTTAAGATATTGTTTCCAAATATTATAAATAACTTCCAAAGAATTTTCTAGATAAATATATTTTTCGTATTAAGTAATTTATTCCAAAAACTTTCTTAGATTAGAAAGTCTCGTTCATGACTAATCATGTGTCCTCATTCCCTTACGAATTTAGACCATGTTTGCATGGACCACGGCTATTGGACAAAACATGACATCACGATCATCGCAACACACCAGACGACACACCAGGCAAGATACCTTGCCATATTTACTGCTTACATTTAGTTCCATTTTTTTATTCAGTTATTGTATTTATATTTCCAGTTTATTATTTTTTCTTTTGCATGTGGGCCTAGAGTTAAGGGACTACCGTCAATATAGTGCATTTTATTAACTTTGTCACGATTATATCACGAGTTGTGTGAGTTGAGTAACATATAGTGGTTACTTGCGTGTTGGCTGATCACCGTGCGCATGCGTAGAAATAACTGTCAATAGATGCATGTTAGAAGACTTGACAGTTATTAAGTATAAAATAGTGTTGTGGAAGCGACATGTGTTGGTGTGTCGTGGTTACGATGCACGTATAGTATCATTGGGGAGAGAGGACATCTACTAGCGTAGGGGCTATATTTACTTTTATACACATTGGTGGGCCGATAATGACTCGTATGAGTGCTACTTTCTGCCCCGGGCCGATAGTGACTCGGATGAGCGCTACTTACTGCAACACTTTATTTACTCTGTTGATCCTACAGCCCCTGCGTAGAACGTTGTCCTCAAAGTGCATATCACATAGTCGGTTAGGGAACCAGTTGAGTTGTAGCTCTACAGTGTTTACTTTTGCAGTTATACATGGCATGTTCTTCCTGTATCTTGTTACGTCCCTCTGAGGAGCTGGTGATTTTTCCAGGTATGCTTGGTGATTTTCGCAGGTGCTCTAGCCAAGGCCATAGTTTACAATCTACTTTCGCGACGCTAGCTCTTGGATCGTCTTTTGCTTCGCTCGACTCTCCCATCGTTGCTATGTATTTCTCTTTCTTTAGTTGGTAGTGGATTTGTCTCCGTCCAACGTTTTTTTGTATATATGACATTTATAAGTTGATTTTATGATATATTTATTTGTGGATGAGATTAGTTTTATGGCTTTCTACATTTTACAGCTTATGTATACATACGAGGGTTCCATGTACTTCATATATATACAGCTAGCATATCTACGTACTTAGTCCTTGTATTTTGGGACTGGAATGTTACTCTAACTGTGCCGCAACCCAGCACGAAACATGTGACTCGATTGTGCCTCAACACGCATAAATGAGTGAAGGTCATGGAGCCTTTGCCTAGCAGAGTTGAGCCACGCCTCACGGGGCCCTCGGGGTTGGAAGTGCGAATTTTCTCCTACAATGATCTACTTAAATTTACTAGTCATTTATCTTATCATATTCATTTCAAATTCTCAAGTCGTGGACACTCAAGAATGTTCTAAAATGACGTGTTTTATATACGAGTAATTCGTAAATTATCACTTGCGAACATCTTCGTACTCAAAGCACGCGATACACGGGACATTACTCACAATCGATTACCTAGTGTCAAGATGCAAAAGATTAAGCATTGCTAAATCCATGATATCAAAGAAGGACATGTATTATTGTCTTGTATGTAGAGAATATAAAATCATAATATTATGATAAAGGATCAAAACAGTAGAAGAAAATAGCATAAACGAACAAAACAGACAAAAACAACCAAACCAACGGTATACTGGGTGAAATTCGAGAGTTTTCAAGATATAAAAACGGCATACCATCGATATACTATAGTATACCTTCGGTATACTCTAGTATACCGTCAGTATACTCTAGTATACTGTTAGTATACTGTAAGGCCCCTGAATTTCCCGTATTATTTTTCGAATATTCTAATGAATTATTTTCAATAATTTATTTCTATATAATAATTTTTGATCATTAATGCTCTTTACCGTGACTTGGATTTCTAGAGCATCAGGGATGCCAGTCTCTGAAAACTTTCTTCTTGAAGTTTGAAGTAGACGAGATTACCTTCACGTTGATATATCATGTCCCATTCTAACTTGTTCTCTTGTACTCTTTTTGCTTCGTGCAAGTTCGGGTCAATTTAGACCATTTAATTAATAATTGATTTCCCACTCTTTTCCTTGATCATCGTTTGTACGTTACCGTGACTTTTAATTTAGGAGCACCAGACCAGTCGTTTTCTCAGAACCAACTTGTCATGCCTGATCTACTCGAGATGCTCTTCACCCATGACCTTCGTGTCCCACTCAGACACTCTATTTTGTGTTTCATTTCCTTCGCACAACTTTCGGGTCAATTTAGGCCAATTAATTATCTACCGTGAAACCTGATTTAATTTCCAATTTAATTTCGGGACCCGGCATCGACCCAACCTAGTCGACCCCAAATATGGACATGGCCCACATGAAGTCTATTACCCGCCTGACACTGGTGTCCCATTTATTTGAGCCCCCACATACTACTTATTTACCCATGATTTTAAATACCCATTTTAAATTCAATTATTGCCTCCTGTCCGATTTTGACCCGATCCGGCTCGACCGGACCTGAGCCTAAGCTCCATATGGTTCTCTCGTGACTGCCCAAATATTCCACATAATTTTTCTATTTTTTTCCTATTTTGAAAATATCTATTTTTCTCTCTCTCCATGTGTATATATACACATATATATACATATAATATATATATATATACACATATATATATAATCTCTCTCTCTCATCCTCACCTCACTCTCTCTCCTAACTCCCCCCAATATGTAGCCGACCTACATCCCCTCTCTCCATTTTCTCTCTCCCCTCTCTATCTAATAATATCTCTCTTATACACAAATATCTATTTCTTTCTCTCCATTCAAATATATACATAATATATATTCATAAATATCTCTCTCCCCTTTATTACACTCTCTCACTCCATCACAACTTCCCCCCTACCCGTACATGACACATCCCCCCCACCCTCTCTCTACTTTCTACTATCTCTCTCTTAATATCTCTCTCACATTTTATATTATATACACACAAACACACATTAATATCTAACTCTCTCTCTCTCTTCTTACACACCATCACATCCCTCTCTCTCTTCACATCATCAACACATTCCCCCCATGTTTTCAGCCGAACAACAGACCCCCTCCCTCCTCACTTCTTCTTCTTCTTCACTTTTTCTTCTTCTTCTTATTCTAACACTACTACCACCACCACCTCCATCATCCACCATCACCATCATCATCAACACCACCACACATCACTACCACCATGACCATTAAAACCATGCACCACCACCCCCGTACGACCACGCCACTGCTCCGCCGCCGTGCCCCGCCGGGCAGCCGCCGCGCCAGGCCGACGAGCCCCCGACCAGCAGCTGCAGCGCAGTAGTGCAGCAACTGCACGCTGGCAGTCGTGCGCGCACCGGCCGGCCGCGCGCCGCCCCGGTCGTCGCCGTCGCCGTCGCCGGCGAGCACCCCCCATGGCCGGGCGCACCCAGACGCACCACCCTGTGGCAGCCAACGTCCTCCGAGACGCGCCGTCTAGGCGATTTCAGTATTTTTCTCGGAGTTCCGTCGACGCGCGCGCGGAGGAATTCCAGAATTCGCGCTCCGTCGCAGCGACTTCGCACAGAATTTTTGGACAATCCGACCATTGGATCGACGATTTCTTTGCTCTGTCTCAATCTCGGTATATACCCCTTCATCCCTCTCAAATTTCAACCATTAATTTCGTCGTTTGATACCTCAAAACCGGCCACCAATTTAACGTTTTAATTTGTACTATTTTTGGACAGTTTTGCGACGCCAACTTCGCGGGTTCGTATCTTCGTCGTCGTAGCTCCGTTTTGTGCGCCACTAGTTCCGATGCACAGCTGGTATAACCCTCTTCCTGCCCCATTTAGATTTTATTTCAGTTTGATCTTGTTAGGTCGGTCGAATTCGACGTCAAAGTTGGCCGTTCGAATTCTTAGTGTTGCACTTGTTAAATCCCATTTTTGAACCCGGGACTCCGGATTCAAATTCTGACACTACCAGTAGACTCGTGGCGTCGTTCTGGCATATTTTCATATAAAGTTTGCTTGATTTGGAGAACGTGGGCCCTGGCACGCATTTCGGTACAAAATGGGTCCCACTTTCTGAGTCAACGGGTCACTTAGAGATCGGCTCATCGGAATCCAATTCCGGATATACCGTTGAGTTTGTATCGTCATTCTGAACTCGTTGACATATAATTTGCTGAATTTTGAGAACATTAGCTCCGACACGCTTTTCTGTGCAAATCAGATTTCAATGTCCTGGTCAACGGACCAATTTGAGATCGGGTCAACGGAATCCAATTCTGGATATACCGTTGGGTTCGTATCGTCATTTTGAATTCGTGGACATATAATTTGTTAGTTTTTGTGCACTTTTATTTTGGCACATTTTTTGGTGCAAAGTGGGTCCGACACGGACATCATTTTGGCCCGAAATTACCGTTTTGCCCCTGTGTCCAAATTGGACTTTTGGACAGGCTATCCTAGCTGATTTGACCATTCTGTATACGTTGGTGATATTTATTTTATCATCCGACAACATCTGTAAATTTTTACCCTATTATTATAATCTTTCTCCTTTTGTGGTATTTGAGATTCATCGATTCCACTGATTTCACAACCACTGAAATTGAATGTGTTAACCCTGTAGATGTTTGTGAAGACTAGCCTTGACCCTGTTTGACCATGGTTGACTGCTTTGACTGAACGTCGAAGTAGAGTCAACATTTGACCTAGGTTAGACTAGTTTGACCTTGGTTGACCAGAGTTGACCAGTTGAGCAAAAGTCAACTGTTAGTCAAACATTTGACCTAGTTTAACCTAGAGTTGACCAGTTGACCAAAAGTCAACTGTAAGTCAACTATTGACCAAGTTTAACCTAGTTTGACTTGGTTTGACTTGGTTTGACTTCTTGTGACCTAGTTTGACCTAGTGTGACTCAGTGTGACCTAGTTTGACTTCGTTGACTGAGTCTGACCTAGATTGCGTAGCTTATACTATAGAATCAAGCCTAACACTGTTGAACCATAATTAGTTTATATATATCTTATCTTTAGGTCTGTGGCATCACTCTGAGCATCGACCCCATTTGACAGCTCAGGACCGCAGGCGAGTACATTCATCGATAGTTTTCATTGTCTTGATATCTGCTATATCTGATTCAGTCGTAGTGTCTTACTTGATTCCCAGTCACGATAGTTCACGGACTAGTATATGTTGGATCATGACATGAGATGTTGTTCCTGGATTTTCTTGGTATATATGTACATTTCCTGCCTTGTTCCATGTACTTGTATAGACACCGATTCCTGAGAGGGAGTAGCTATCCTCTTAGGGAATCCCGTGTCATGACGTGTCATGTCCAGGTCCATTATACTATTCGGGGATGGGGAATTATTAGGGGTTATGTGATCAGAGCCACCCTGTCACTATTCTTGTGCTCGCGCCACTCTTCCCTCACGTAGGGTTTAGCGAGATCCCATTTACCTTGTGCTCGTTATCCAGGTTGGCCGGCATGACTTTCCGTTGAGGTTACCGCGGATTGCTGGGCCAAGTGGATAGCCTGTCCTGTCACTTATCCCAAGCCGATCACATATCGCTCTAATAATTCAAGGCACATTTTATATTTACTTATCTTATCATATATCCTGTTTTGTTCTACATACAGTACTTTTCACCATGCTATGATATACAGTTACTCACATGTTCTACATGCCTCCATGATGTACCTTGATTGGAGACTAAGTTCTGCTCGGGAGAAGGGTTACAACCTCGTTCCTTGTTTGGTTTAAGAGTTGTAACTCAGCTTCCGAACGGTTCCCAAGCCTTCATATATCTTTGTCTTGTAGTTCATTATACTGTCTCTTATAGAATTTGTCAATTCACATGGAACTGCTGTTAGTGTTTATACTTGCTCATTTTCCTGACAGGATACCGTTGATAATATTTTAGGAGTAGTTGTGCCATTAGTGGACTTCATGATGTTGCTAGCTGAGGTGGATCTCACTATCCTTCTATGTGAGTTGCCTGGTAGTTATCCTTAGTTAGTCTTGTTGTTCCTTCTTTATTTTCCTGTCTTATGATCCTTGTAGATTCTAGTTGTTCTAGTGATATTGTTATTATTTCTCGTCTTATCTTCCTTAGTTTTTGTAATGTGACATGAGTACAGTTCTAGTTATGGATCTTTAGATATTGTAGTTAGTATCGGGTACTTGACAGCGTTCTACCGCCGATACTGTGGCGTAGACTGGGCGTGGCCCACGTATTCGTATCCGTATATCCGGGTGCGGGTCGTGACATATACTGCCTTTAACAGCACTGAAAATCTAGAATTTTGCCAATACTTGTTTTGGTTATAAAATTTTATTTTAAATCAAAATTCAGATTTTTCAAAAGTCAAAATAGCATGAAATTGAGTTCCCTACAACGCGAGAGCATTAGTTTTTAAGGATTTTGAAATTTGAAAGATTAATACCTCAGAATACTTGAAAATACTATCTAAAATGTTAGATCTACTCAAAGCCACCGATCAAATTCAAAGATACTATATACTAAAGATGTAGACTATTTAGAGAAGCATACTATATACCAATAAAACAATAATTTCTATGGAAAACCAAAAATAAAATATGGACATATCACTTTTGAGCAAGATGTACATTCCTAGCTAGTGTTAAGCTCCCCGCCTATACTTCTACTCCACCACCAAGAGTGGTTCAGCAACCATACTCTTAGGCCTCAAGACCAAGCTTCAAGCTCACGTGGAATATGGAGAGAAAATGAAGAGAGAGAGAGAGAGAGACAGAAGAGAAAATAAGAAATTAAACCTAATGGGTATATATAGAAAAAGAAAATTAATCGTGACAGTTGGATCTGCCACGTCAGCGATCCACGTCACTCCAAAACAATCTTATCTATTGAAACGAAAACCAAAAATCCAATGGATAATAGGGTGCTTCAAAACCAAGAAACCAACGGATAGTAGAATGTATCGACAATATTCACAAAAATATACAAATATTATTCATGAAAATATCCAAAACATATTCACAAAAATATCTAGATATTATGCACAAAATATTTTGAAAGGTATACCGGCGATATACTGGAGTATACCAGTGGTATGCCGGCCGTGGACAAAATTTCTAATTCAAATTTTTTAGGGTTATCCATCCTTATGCACGAGTTCTGGCAAAAGTCTATGGCAATGCCAAAAATGTATCTTACAAGTCCAAGATAGTTTCACATATCAAAACAAAATCATAAATACATGAATACAATAAATAAAACATGAAATATGACATGTTATCAATTTACGGGGAAAAAATTAAATAATCAAAATCATAAATGCAAAAATTGGGAATGAATGTGACATCCGATTAAGCCCACAGACCATATTAACGCCGCACGGAGCGGGGCGTTACCCTAACCATGTAACCTAACCCTAAACCATAATATAAGCTAAACCTATAACATGACCCTAAACCCTATAACCTGAGCCAGTAAACCTAACTCTAAACCCTAACCCTATAACCTTAAAACCCTAAATTATTATCCCTAAAATATCAAGCAATAATCATTTGACATTGGACAAGTTACATATGGCTGTCCAAAATGATGGACGTATCCCAGGTGAGCCCACCACTCTAGTAGTGAGAGACACACATATCTAGTTTGATATTTTCTGGATATGTATTTTTTAATTTTAGTTATACGATTATATATTTTCCACATATCTAGCAATAACAAAATATGTATATTTTATATATAACTATACGATTATAGTGTCAACGTACGGTTGCGAGAGCAACGTGGTGCACGCATTTGGCTTGGTTCATGGGAGTTGACTAGAGACAAAGCGGCCTTGGTGCACACATTTGCCTTTATGCACATTGATGAGCTATGTTTCTTACATCACGATAGATACTTGATCCTAAGTCTCACTAACGTTTGTGGCCAAAAGCAACACATTCTAGCTTCTCGTAGGAGAGATGACCATCACCCTGGCGAATGTGATAATATTCTATGGTACTCCAATTTGTAAATCTTTCGTCTTGATGCGGTTCTTTTTTGGTCTACCAGCTTTACATATACCACTTGGTACTCCTATTTGGTATCTAACCAATGCACTTTGAGGAGTAAAAGAGACTGAAATTTGTTCCATACCTGGCTCATATATATGCCTTGAAACAAATAAATAAATTATAAAGCACATGTAACTTTTAATTCAATTAATAAAATATTCAATAATATTTGAAGTGTTAATATCAAATATAGGACACAAAGCATAAGATGTTATCGAATGCGCAAAAATATGAGTTTCATCATCTAGATCAATAATCCATTTAAAAACACTCATGTTTCTATTTTAATTCTTTTGAACCAAAAATCTGCATCCAACTCATTGTAAGATCTTCCAAGCTTATCTAACCATATTTGATATTGTCTTACTCTGGTTAGTTTAGTTTTCAAATTTTGTTTAAAATTTTGAATAGAAAAAAAAGTTTAGTTTGGAAAAGTTTCACGCATAACGTTTATTGATTCTTTTGTTTATCTAATATAAATAAAATATTATCCTATGAATACAAAATGCTTTCAAAAAATATTTTCGAATTGTTTAAAAACTATGTCCATGAATCAATATTTTCAATTTCAGCAACAACATAAAATATTGGGTACAAATGGTAGTTTGGATCGTAAGCACAAGAAACAAATAAATTACATTGATATCTAGATATAAAAAAGTACCATCAATACTAATCACATGTAAACAACTGCTTAAAAAATTTATTCATACATGTCTTGAAATAAATAAATATTGTTTGAAAATTATTATTTCATGTAGTCTTTGTAAAATATTTGCTCCTGCGATTTGTTTCCATAGTTGTAAAAGCATACTATTCAAGACTACCATATGCATCAACATAACTATAATTAATTTCATCTAATAAAATTTCTCGAACTTTTTAAGCTTTAGAATATTTAATGTGTATTTGATGATCTTTATATATATATATCATTTACAATGTGTATTGGAAAATATGACTGATTATCTCTAATTTCACCAATTACCCTTTTTTTAACCCATGCAGTAGTAGTTGATTGATGACATCTTGTTGTAAGTCCACCTAAACAAGAATGTCGACTCTAATATATGAATAATAAATGTTTCACCTTCACCGATGGCTTTAGCATATACTCTCCAACAGAACTTGGTTCTTCACAATTATATATAATTTTTCGGACATTGTTCAAATTACATGAACAAGTATATAATATATTATGTTCAATTGCTATATCACTTATAAAACTTCTAAATTTAGAACAAGATTTAAATAATTTTCTAACAAATATTTCGGGAGTGCTAACATCATCGATATTATCATCTAAATTATCAATTAAATCATATGTTTAATTTAATATACGTTATTTTCCAGTAAATAAAATAATTTGGTGAGAAGAACTAGGACAAAAATTAGCATTTTGGTTATTAGAAAATGTTGAGTACTTGTATCAAAATTGGCAATGGTGGAGTAACATAAACATTTATATGCGGTGAATGGAAATTACTTTCAAGAACAAAATTGCATGATTCTTCACCATACAATAATAAACAAGCAGAAGAAGAAAAAAAAAAAGTTTACCTTAATATAAATTCATATCGGATAGAAAAACAATCGATAATAAGATTGCGTAAATTATTTAACATATTTTGATAAGCTAAAAGAAGCTGGGTTAAATGCTTCTTTTGATAACTCATGTACCTCCATACGAGTATAATTACTTTTAGGATTTGATCCATGGTGAATAGAGATCGTAGAGTTTTGAACCGAGAGCTATTAGAGGAGGACTTCTGTTGAGCTACTAAAGAAAATGTAGGAGAAGTCCGTAGAGAAGAAAATTACTCTATAGAGGAGATTGTAGAGAAGAGAATGTTTGAAATCTTCTGTCAAAAAACCTAAAAATTCTTTCAATTTATAGCTCCAAACTCTAACCATTGTAATCCAATGGTCGAAAATCCAACTACTACTAATTTTTCAAATAAAATAAAACACAGAATGTGCCAGAATTACTAGCGCATTCCTTGATTATTTTTGTAGAAAATGCGCTAGTCCGGCTGGCGCATTATATCTCTATAAAGAATTTTGCAAATCTTTATTATTATAGCCAATTTTAATTTCATTACCCTACATAAACATTTTTGATGCAAAAACATGAAAGTTGCACTGCACAGAAAATGCAATCCATGATTTCTAGAATTTTACTTGGAACTATTTGAAGATCAACATTAACTAGTTATTCTGATCATGTATGAACATAATTTTAGGACAAAAGTCCTAAAAAATTGTTCACTAAAGCCCTAAAAAATGACAACTTTCTGAAGAAAAAGGGGAGGGTATGACAAGGTTTATGGGTGACTTGAGAATAATAACTTATTTGTTTGCCATCGTGTGAAAAGAAAATGGATGAGAATATGATTGTTAGTGTTTTTGGATCATAATCCATTGAATTTGCAAATGCATATGGACTGTAGGCATATTGAACATTAATGATATTCTTCAAAGTTTGTGAGCAGAAGAAAATTGAACAAATTACTCCACAAAGGCCATAAACTAAGCACCACTAATATGTCCAAGAAATTGTTTTCCATCGATATAACTATATATTGAAAGAACAATGAAGGGAAAGAGTACATTTTCTCCAAACCTATTTTATCTGCAGAAAGTAGCTTATTTTCTTTGCAAATATTGCAACTTTGCATAAGAATGTGACATGACATGTATTCAAACAGAAAGCAATGTGCAATACAAATAAAACATTTTCAATATCCTAGAAAATATTCCATTTAGAAGGTTATTTGTCCAGCCAAAATGTCCATAATATGTGTTTGCTGATAGGCTCCCATCCCTTGTTAGCAATTCGGCAACCGGAAAAAATTCGGGACGGCAAAAGTACGAGCATAAATCGGCTCAGTGCAAATAAAATACTTGCAAAAATTCCGTCAAATATTCGAAAAATAAAATATTGAGATTAGAAACTTCACATTCTTAAATATATTGTCAAATTTGGTTAATTAAACATGTTTCCACCATATTTTTTGTGTCCATTTTTTCAATAATGTACACAGAACACGTTTAAAATTTCGCATGTTCAAATTTACTAACTGATTTGAATATGTCAAAAGTACGCAAGTATTATACGTTTATAAAAGATACGAAAAAATTCGCGTATAATACGAGTTTTATTCGGGTGATTGCTAACAAGGCTCCCACCTGAGTGGCAGAGGTTGTTGCCAGAGTTCCAACTGCAACATAAGCATCTGAGCCTACAGGGCCTGCTGGCAAGACTAAGGTTAAGTTTGGTTCACCGTAATATAATTGTAATCGTAATGGAATTGAGTTACAATTACGTTACCAATGTTTGGTTGGAACATGTAATCAAAACCATATAATATAATATCAATTACATTTAAATGTTTGGTTCAACATACAATGTAATGGAATAATAATTATTATTTGTATTTTGACAAAAATATCCTTGACATTTACATATTTTGTTGGTTAAGAGAAAAAATGGATATGATTTCTTTTCAAATTAATTTTTTTTAAAGAATAATAATTGTTTTGTTTTCTCATATATATTCATTCGAATTGAATATCCCAAGTATTACAACCTAAAATACATCGAATTAAGAAAATCCTGATAAAAATTTAAAACCTAATACATAATTAGAAATTTAGCTATGTTATGATAAATCATATATGGATATCAAATAAAATTAGTTATATTTAGGATACCTAAATATATGCTAAACCCGTAAAAGAAATCAATCTTGCTGTATGGCTAGCTTAGTACTAGCTCACTACTAGCAAATGCTGATGTGGCGGAGAGAGGTAACCAAGTTTACAGGTTTAGCTGGTCAACAGCTTTTAGAAAATATTCTTTAAACATTTCTCTTATGTTAATTGGCTCCCAAAAATTTTGGGTTATGTCATCTCCCATTATGTGATATCTGACATGGGAAGTGACATGGCAGCTGACGTGTCATATTTAACCCAAAAAATTAATTATCCAAAAAAATTATTGTTAATGTTAATGCTAATGCTAATTTTAATTTAATGTTAAAATTAATTTTAATGTTAATATTAATATTAATATTCATGTTAATTTGATATTAATATTAATTTTAGTATTAATTTTAATGTTAATGTTAATGCTAATTTTAATTTAATGTAATATAATATTAATATTAATTTTAATGTTAATGTAATTTGATATTAATATTAATTTTAGTATTAATTTTAATATGAATTTTAATTTAATGTTAATATTAATATTAATTTTAATGTTAATGTTAAGTTAATATAATGTTAATTCTAATATTAATGTTAACCAGCTAAACCTGTAAACTTGGTTACCTCTCTCCGCTATATCAGCATTTGCTAGTAGTGAGCTAGTACTAAGCTAGTCATACAACAATTTCGAAAAGAAATAATCAAAACTATCTTCTCCTCTCTCCTTCAACACTTCCAGAGCGACCAAATATCGTCCTCAGTCCAGGGATCACCTTCTCCTCATCCAATCCTCCGACGCGTTACCAAGACTCTTTCTCTCCATGGAAATTGCCAGCCCAGCCGGAGATCCAAACCAGAGCACAGCCGGACCCAAGCTGCGTTGTCTACGCCGATGCTTCCCAAGACCCCACCACCTTGTCGAGACCCACTTTCCCCTCCCCGTACATCCCAATGCCGAACTCATCGAGACCTTTTGCTTCGGCCAACGTCGTAACCTTCCTTATTTCTGACCATACTGGTGCCTACTGCTCTGAAGAATGGAGCAGCACAACCGGTGTTGTCGAACCCCTTTGACTGCCTTCGTGCTGACCTAGCCATCTCGACCTCTGTCGAGTGATTATATGCAACTCGCCAAGGTGCCTGGACCAACTTCCTGCACATACAGACCCTTTATGAAAGTTTATTGCCTCGTCGTCGATTCTTCGACATCATACATCCATCGCGGGTTCGGGAGAGGGGTGTGGTGGGGAGCAGAGGAAGGAGGAGGAGGTGTTATTCCCGGGGCTTGATCAAAGATGGAAAACTGATGCAATCGAGATCTGAGATGATCACACAAAACTTTGCAGTGATCAAACTCAAGATCTACGATGGTACAAAAACCAAATAGCCAAATTATCATCTGAAGAAGGGAAATAGAGAAGAGAAGACCTCTCGTTCTTCCTTGACAAACGTGTTGCAATTGGGACAGAACGAGTTACAATAATCTAGAGAAAGAAGAGATGAAGAAAAGTTGCTGGGGTGTCAAAACATCGTTGCTCAAAGCAAGATTCGTCCCACACGAATTGCTTCCAGGAACCAGCAAGTTGAAGAACTTGTGGAATGCTCGAAGTCACCTCTGTTCTGACTCCTCGGATGGACTTATAATGGCGGCAGCAGCTCCCTCTCTCTCTTTTTTCTGACTTCTAAAAATTCGTAGTAGTTCACAAAGGAGGCCAGAAGAGAGTATATATAGAGAGAGGGTAGAAACCCTAACCGCCTTTCAGTTATGGAAAGATTGAATTAAATCCCACAAAGATAGAAACGAAATTAATTCAAATCTTATGGAAAGATTGAATCAAATCCCACAAAGATAGCAACAAATTAATTCAAATCCCACAAAAATAGTAATAAAATTAATTCAAATCTTATGGAAAGATTGAATTAAATCCCACAAAAAGTGGATCTGAATTAATCGCATTGAATCAGTCTTTCCATAACTGACTTATAGTCTGCACAGTCAGCGGAGCCCTCCATGCGGCCGCATGGACCGCATGGATCGTATGAGCCGTATGAGCCGTATGAGCCCGCATGAGACCGTATGAGGCCGTATGTGGCCGCATATGAGCCGCATGCCGCATAAGACCGCATGGCCGCATATGAGCCGCATGATTGCTGACGTGCTAAGTGCAAAGTGCGCCAACAAAATGCCACATGAGCCCTTGAGCCCGAGCCCGAGTCCGAGTCCGAGTCCGAGTCGCTAAGCCCCTTTGGTCCTTAGCTCCAAATGGAATTAATCCAAGAGAATGACAAAAGCATTAATGCTTAATCCTTGGAGCCTTTTTCTTACCTCCTAGTAAAATCACCCACATGGTTCCCTCCTTAGGGTTACCACCCCATGTGCATCTCTCAACAACACAACCAAATATATATATTGAGATAACTCATGGTGCATTTCCGATGTGGGACTAAACTTTTACAATGCATGTTGAGAGCAATCTCTCTCCATGTAAAGAAAGCACCAACAATCCCCCACATATCACAACATATATATGTGTCCAGGGTTGAGCGTTTCCTACAGTAACTGTCCATTTTGCATTAGGATAGATGTCGCTGACGACTTGAATCTTCTCGTATGAGTTAAATAACAATGTGATACAAGAATGGACTATGCCTTGAATTTTACACCACAATTGTAATTCTTTCCACTCACAAAGTGTAGTTACGTACGCTTCTGGCTGCACACTAAAGGCCCTGTGCCAGCCTGGTTTCAGGTGTATAATTTTGGACGTCTACAAGTTTACCCTCAAGAGACGGCCTGATATCTCTTTCCATACACTATAGGTGAGTTCTTTATTAAAGAGACATGGCATGAAGCCTTGCGCTTCCTTGCCGTGCTACGCCGCTATGACATGGCCTGAAGCCGAGGCATTACACCTACCTGGAAACCTCATCATAATGTCATACTACTGTAGCATGAGGTCTCAGCCTCTTTGTAGTGCCAACCTACTCAGCATGAAGCCTAAGGTTCCTTGCGGTGTTACGCCGCAACGACATGGCTTGCAAGGCCGAGGCTTTACCCCTACCTGGGTACCTCATCGTGGTGTCGTGCCACTGTAACATGGGGTCTTCCTCCCCTTTGTAGTGCTATCTACAAATCTTTAATTACGTCATACAGCATTAGGCTACCTGCCTATTTGCGGTGTTACGCCGCTATGACTTGGCTTGCAAAGCCGAGGCATTACCCCAGAACTGGGAACCTCATGGTGGAGTCATCCCACTGTAGCATAGAGTTTCACTCCTTGTAGTGCTATGCTCTACCGTGCTTCCTGTAAAGCACACCAGGCATTCACTCTGCCCGAGAACTCATTAAGGCGTTTAAGCCAACCTTCCACAGGATCTATTTTTTCTGCAGAAAATACATAGTAGACAACAGTGGTTATGGGTCCGTATCCCTTCCATGTTCCAAAGAACAAGTATACACTGTTACCTGATAGTTTTCCAGTCAGTGATCCTCCTTTGAACCAAAAGTTAGATGCATAGTAGATTTCTCTTTGAACTAATAACATAAAACTTTATGGTAGAATTATAAAGACACACTATCATAATGACTTTAAGCCCATTTTACAAGCTGTGTCATCGACCAACTGGCGCTTGAGGCCCTTTGTGAACGGATCTGCCAGGTTCTCCTGATTCCGAACATCAATCACTGTAATTATACCTCTTTTGATAAGATCGTGTACTGCCTTGTGCTTCAACCGCACAGTCCTCTTCTTTCTGTTGAAGAGGTCATTTGATGCCACCGCTGCAGTCGTCTGGTTATCACAGTATATCAGTATTGCCGGTATCTGAGCCCCAACCACTGAAAGATCATACATGAGCTCCGAAGTCATTCTGTTTTATCTGCTGCAGTTTCAAGTGCATAGAAGATTCCATAGAGGAACGAGAGAGTATAGTCTGCTTCTTCGACTTCCATGATATAGCAGCTCCACCCAAGGAAAAGACATATCCACCTGTGGATCTCTCGCTTTCTACCTCTGAACACCAGCAGCATCACTAAAGCCTTCCACTACTGTCGGATACCCGTTGTAGTGCAGTGCATATGTCTGAGTTTTATGAGATATCTCATCACCCGCTTCACAGCTTTCCAGTGATCAACCCCTGGGTTGCTTGTGGACCGACTCAACATTCCCACGACGAAAGCTATATCAGGCCTTGTGGCAGTGGTTGCGTACATCAAACTTCTGATAATGCTAGAATACTCCAGCTGCCTGACGCTTTCCCTCGAGTTTGGCTTCCTTCTGATCACACCTGTTTGGCGTATCGATCCCTGGAAGATCCTTATACCCATAGCATGTGAGCATCTTTTCAATGTAGTGAGATTGTGACAGCGCTACTCCAGTGTCTGTCCGGATGATCTTTATGCCCAAGATGACATCTGCATTCTCCAAGTCCTTCATACTGAACTTGGTTGAGAGAAACTTCTTTGTCTCCGTGACACAGCCTAGATCAGTCCCTAGGATTAGCATGTCGTCCACATATAGACAAACGATGACTCCTCTTCCATCAGCAAACTTTGTGTAAACACATTTGTCCATCTCGCTGACTCTGTAGCCGTTTGACCTAATAAATTTGTTAAACTTCTCTTGCCACATCTTGGGAGCTTGCTTCAAACCATATAATGATTTCACCAACTTGCAGACTTTGTCTTCAAGACCTTTAACGACAAATCCATCTGGTTGTTACATGTAAATCTCTTCGGTCAGCTCCCCATTCAGGATTGCTGTCTTTACATCCATCTGATGTATCACCAACTTATGTATGGCTGTTGGAGCGATTAACATCCTGATGATGGTCATCCGAGCTACTGGAGCGTACGTGTCAAAGTAGTCTATCCCCTATTTCTGAGAAAATCCCTTGGCTACCAGCATGGCCTTAAACTTGTCAATAGATCCATCTGCCTTCATCTTCTCTTGAAGATCCATTTACATCCGATAGATTTTCTCCTTCAGGAAGATCTACCAACACCCATGTGTTATTGGAGGTGATAGAGTCAAACTCGTCATTCACTGCCTCCTTCCAGAAGATAGCATCTCTAGTCTTCATCGCCTCATCATAGGTAAGCGGATCGGCTTCCACATGATAGGTGACAAAGTCATCTCCGAAGTTTTTAGGTCTTCTCGCTCGCTTTGCTGACGGCTCTGCGAGTTTTGGTACAAGCGTTATTTCATCAACAACAGCTTTCTTGGACTACTGGCCCATATGAGATTTTAGTCTCATTTGCACCTACATCATTTTTCGGAATGTCCGAAAGAACAATATTTTTGTCTTTTGCAAACTTGTCTTCAAAGTATTCAGCATCGCGAGATTCGATGATATGATTTGACTCAATATCAAGAAATCTCCGAGCATCACTCTTCTCGGCATACCCCAAGAAGATCGCCTTCGTAGTCCTTGTTCCTAGCTTCTGAATCTTCAGATTTGGGAGCTTCACATATGCCAGACACCCCCACACTCGAATGACATTCAAATTTGGTCTGACTTTGAACCAGAGTTTATGAGGAGTTACGTCCGAAGTTGCATATGGCACTCTATTCAGAATGAAAGTGGTCGTTAATGCAGCTTCTCTCCAGTAGCATTTTGGAAGACCTGCAGTAAGCAGCATTGAATTCATCATTTCTGTTAATGTTCGGTTCTTCCTCTCTGCTACTCCGTTGGATTGAGGAGAATATGGAGCAGTAGTCTCGCATATGATTTCATGTTCTTTGCAGAACGATGCGAAGTCATGAGACCTGTACTCCCCACCTCGATCACTTCTCAACCTCTTGAGTTGTTGTCCAGTCTGCCGTTCAGCTTCGGCCCTAAACTCTTTGAACTTCTCGAAAGCTTCGTCTTTAATCTTGAACAAGTAGACGAACGCGTATTTTGAGAAGTCGTCGATGAAGGTTATAAAATACTTCATCTCGACCTTCGTGGAGAAATATTTGAAGTCACATATATCGGAGTGTACTAACTCCAGAAGATTTGTGCTTCGATTGACCCGATGAAAGGGTTTTCTTGTGATCTTCATCTGAGCACATACTTCACACTTCTCCACCTTACCCCCACATTTGGAGATAAGTTCTAGACTAGACATTTTGTTAGTTCTTTTACAATGAACATGTCCTAGTCTATTATGCCACAACTCAAGAGAATAATCAGAAAATGCAACTGCATTTATGTCATTAAACTGGTTGACAAGCTAAATTTTAAACATTCTTTCGGTTTAATAAGCCTTCCCGAAGTATGTTCCCTTCTTGGACATCACCATCCGACCAGCATTGATGTCCATCCTCAAGCCTGCATTGCAGAGCAGGCTCCCAGAGATCAGGTTCTTGGCAATCATCGGAACATGCTTCACACCTTGAAGCGTCAGAGTGTTCCCAGAAGTGAGTTTCAGCTCCACAGTTCTGATCCCCGGAACTTCAGCTTGGCCCTGGTTCGCCATGACAACCTTCTCAGATATCGGCTGGTACGTGACGAACTATTCCTTGTCAGAACAGACATGGCAAGTCGCACCAGTGTTTATCCACCAGTCAGAGTCAACCCCCACAGTTGTGACCTGTGCGATCATAGCAACAATGTTAGAAACTAATAAAACCTTACTAGGCTCACCTTTCTCTGATTGTTTAGGCTTGAATCTGCATTCACTCTTGTAGTGGCCTTTCTTGCCACAATTGAAACAAGTCACTTGGGACTTGGACTTCTGTTGCTTGAATGAAGGACCCTTTACTTTTAGATTGGTGAAGTCCTTCTTCTTGTGATGAAAAGCCGCATGCATTCCCTTGGGATCTCTCGTCTGCACTAGATTGGCCTTAGCCAACTGTTTGGACAGAGTGTCCATCTTCAGTTGGGAACGCATATCGTCTTCAACATGGATCTCTTGAAGTAGATCTCCCAAGCTAATGTCTAGCTTCTTTCTGAGCATCCTTGCATAGAAGGTACTCCATCCAGCAGGAAGTTTTGAGACGATCCCTCCCACGACAAACTTGTCGGAAAGGGGCATCTCTTCGTCTTCTAGTTTTGACGCAGCTTCAGAAATTCCTTCACCTGTGGCAACATGGACTTCTCGTCCTCAAAGAGCAATTTGTGATATTTTTCAACCACAAACATCTTGCTCATGTTCCTGTCTTCTTCATACAGTTTTCCACAGACTCCCATATGTCTCTGGCAAATTCCTTCTTCGAGTAGGATTCTGCCAGGGAATCCTCCATAGCATTCAGGATGAGAAGCCCGCCGATGCTATTTTACCTTCTCTATTTGGCCTGGAGTTTGGTAGCCGCATTGATTGCGGCAGTAGACCCAGTGTCTGGAATAGAAGGTTCTTCCTCCAACTGTACATGATAAACGTCTTTGAGTTGAAGAGTTAGATAAACCTTCCTCTTCCAGACTTGATAATACTCTCCATCGAACTTTTTCAACTTGCAGTAGTCCGATTGGACGAACGAAGCATTAATGTTTTCCATCTACAAGGATCTTGCTTTGAGATTGTTATTTTCGGGGCTTGATCAAAGATAGAAAACTGATGCAATCGAGATCTGAGATGTCACACAAAAACTTTGCAGTGATCAAACTCAAGATCTACGATGGTACAAAAAACCAAATAGCCAAATTACAATCTGAAGAAGGAAAATAGAGAAGAGAAGATCTCTCGTTCTTCCTTGCAAACGTGTTGCAATTGGGACAGAACGAGTTACAATAATCTAGAGAAAGAAGAGATGAAAAAAAGTTGCTGGGGTATCAAAACACCGTTGCTCAAAGCAAGATTCGCCCCACACGAATTGCTTCCAGGAACCAGCAAGTTGAAGAACTTGTGGAACGCTCGAAGTCACCTCTGTTCTGACTCCTCCGATGGACTTGCAATGGCGGCAGCAGCTCCCTCTCTCTTTCTTTTTTCTGACTTATAAAAATTTATAGTAGTTCACAAATGAGGCCAGAAGAGAGTATATATAGAGAGAGGGTGGAAACCCTAACCGCCTTTCAGTTATGGAAAGATTGAATTAAATCCCATAAAAATAGCAACGAAATTAATTCAAATCTTATGGAAAGATTGAATCAAATCCCACAAAGATGGCAACAAAATTAATTCAAATCCCACAAAGATAGTAACAAAATTAATTCAAATCTTATGGAAAGATTGAATTAAATCCCACAAAAAGTGGATCTGAATTAATCGCATTGAATCAGTCTTTCCATAACTGACTTGTAGTCTGCACAGTCAGCGGAGCCCTCCATGCGGCCGCATGGACCGCATGAGCCGCATGAGCCCGTATGAGACCACATGAGGCTGCATATGAGCCGCATACCGCATAAGACCGCATGGCCGCATGGCCACATGACTGCTGACGTGCTAAGTGCAAAGTGTGCCAACAAAATGCCACATGAGCCCGAGCCCGAGTCCGAGTCGCTAAGCCCCTTTGGGGCTTAGCTCCAAATGGAATTAATCGAAGAGAATGACAAAAGCATTAATGCTTAATCCTTGGAGCCTTATTCTTACCTCCTAGTAAAATCACCCACATGGTTCCCTCCTTAGGGTCACCACCCCATGTGCATCTCTCAACAACACAACCAAGTATATATGTTGAGATAACTCATGGTGCATTTCCGATGTGGGACTAAACTTTTATAAGGCATGTTGAGAGCAAGCTCTCTCCATGTAAAGAAAGCACCAACAGGAGGGGTTGAACTCCGGCAGGCTTGGGAGGACGTAGAGGAGGGGGAAGAGGAAAAATCTCGATCTAGAAAATTTTGTAGATTTGTGATCGGATTTTTGTAGATCTTTTGATCGGAACCGGGGAAGGTTTGATATTTTATAAGGATAAATTCGTAATTTAAAAGATTGAGGTTATAATGTAATTGGGATTACATAGGTTTTAGGATGTTATTGATTTAAATGGAAAGTGATGTAATGTAATCAAGTTTGTAATCGCGATTACATTACATCTTGGAAAAAAAATTGTCCAACCAAACATCTGAATTAGAATTTCAACGTATTGCTAATTACATTACGGTGTGCAACCATGCGAACCAAAACATGCCCTAAACTTTTTTTTAGTGTGACATAATATAAGTATAAGCACAAACAACTGAAGACAAGACGACTTCATCTCACTGCTGCTCACAAGTCAAAAGACACATGTTTTGTCGTTCAATGTTTTATGTTTTCTTATGTATTTGATATTTTCTTGAGTCTAGGACTCTGTACATCGAGTCATATTAGCAACTATGAAGCCTACAAATTATGTCAGACCTTAGTCCACTCAAAACAACCCAAAACTTATTTTTAACCTTCATACAATCAAATTCTAAACTCCACAAACTGGCCAAAAATTTACAAAACCATTCTATCACAGTGGAAACCGAACTCGAGTAGAGTTTTGCCTCTGGTAGAACTCAGGCCGAACTTGGTCCCTGGGTGACCAAGTATTCTTAATGACTCGTTCGACTAAGAGACCACGAACCTAACTGTCGTATTTTTTGAACATTTGGAGACCGAACTCTGTAACTCCACTTCCCAATTTTCCTGAATAAATAAAATCAATTTCTATAGATATATACTTGTTATTAGTTTCAATGTATAAATTTGGAAATATTTTGGAGGGGATTATTTCTGGATAACTTTTAAGTTGTTGTAAATTTTTTTTAATTATTTTCCTTATTTTAAAAAAAACTGCTTTTATATATATATTATAATTATGAAAAGGCAGAGGGTTTTTGTGTAAAATTATTTGAGCGGGATAGTCGGTTTGCAATTTGTTCTGGCGGGAGGACTTTTCTGCAAATTTTGCTTTTCCATTCCTTTATTTAGTCGCATTTCAGTGGAGAGAGAGAGTGAATTATTCTCTCCACTCTTCTTCCGAGAACTCTCTCTCGAATCCTCCACTCTTCTCGGCGACCGCAACCGTCTTTCCTCCCGATTCTTCCACCGCCTCTTCGGTTCCTCCGCCGACCTTTCGAGAACCCCACCGTTCTCGAGAGTTCTCTGTCGACCCTTGGGTTCCCCAGTCCCGCTGGCGACTTGACGGTGACTTCGATCCTGACAGCGACTCTTCTGATGTTGATGGCGATGAAGACGACGGCCATGTCTAGGCGAGTCTCTCTCAACGCCTAGGCGCTGCTTCGACCAAGCCTTCCTTTCCAGATCTGACTCTTCTCTTCTTCTCCGGCGAGCTTTTGAGGCTTTAACTTCTTTGAGGGTAAACCCTAGCCTTTTGTTTGTAGATCTAGGTCAGATCTCTAGATCTGACCGTTGCCTTTCCTCTTTGCAAAGATCTATGATGAGATCTCGAGGAGATCTCTGAGATCCACGGATCTGTGATGAACTTGACTAAATTTCGAGAATCATTTTGACTCTGTGTTGATCTCGAAAAGATTTCTGAGATCCTTTAAGATCTGTGATGAAATCTTTGTAGATCGTTGCATGCTTATTTAGATCTATGATGTTCTTTATAAGTTATAACTAGATCTTGTCGATTCTGTTAATGTTATGTATGTGTGGGGGATTTATGGATCTGCTATGGTTCGGTAGTTGATCTCTGATTTTGAAGATCTATACTAGATCTAATAATTTTTCTGGATCTCAAAGTTGTTCTGCTTCCTTACAGATCTGTGATAGATCCGTAGATCTGAGCATTTTCTTCTGTGATCATTTAAGATCTGTTATTATGCATGCAGAATCGATTTAGATCTATGGGTTTAAAACTCAGATCTGAGAAATCGAGACAAGTTCTTCATAAACTTGTAGATCTGAGAATTTGGGTTCATTACTGAAGACTGAGATCTTGTGTCCTGACACTCTTGTGTCGGACACTGCATGCATGATTTTTTTTTGTTCTTCTGTGATGGAAGTTGTTTACTCTTAGTAACTCTTGTTTCTTTCTGTTCGAGCTACTCTGGTGTTCGTGTCGGTTTGGACTTGGTGTCGTGTCCGGATTGGATGTTTGGATTATTGACTACTGCTTGGTGTACCTGCTGTTAAACTTGATGCTTGTACCTGCTGTTGTACCCGTGTCGTACCTGCTGTTGTATCCGACGTGCGTATCGGATACGAAGAAGATGACCTGACCGTGTGTACCTGCTGTGCTGTTGGACTGTTGTTGGGCCGACCTTGAGTTTTGGGCTTGCATTGGGCTTAGTTGGGCTAGCCAAATATTCAAGTTATTATTTTTATTCATTATCATTTTAAATTTTAAATTGTAATTATTATGTGGGCTGGATCAGCCCACTGGTTGTAATATTTGTTTGTGTTCTGGGGTGTGGGCTGGCCATAGGAATTTAGTGTTTAGGCCAGTTTTGAGTTGATTCTGTACTGGACTTACGGCTGGAGTTGGGAATTATAGTGTTTGGACTGAGTTGGGTTGTTGGGCCAGAATTCGGGCCAGTGCTCTGGTTAGACTGTAGCAGTTTATTTACTATTAAATAAATTCTCTTTTGTTTTATTTTCTGCGGCTAGAGCTCTTTCTGTTTAAATAGGTTTTACTAAAAACTGGTAATTAACTCATGACCAAAACTGTCTTTCCAATGAAAGACATCCCTTTTGATTAAACAATTAATTATTAAAACTGGAATTATTCTTCTTAACTAGTTACCTTGTTAGCTAATAAAGATACTTTCTGCAATTGCAGTTAGATTCATTAGACATTAAGTTCTTTAGTAAAATAGAATAAATAGTAATATTATTGTAGCAACTTATAGTTTAGATCTTAACCAATTTGTAACCATTATTTTAACAGGAGATCATCCAGCTCTTTTACCTACTCGTACTTTCCTAGAGCAAGGCAAGTACATTCTATGGTTTTGATCATTGCATTTTCTTGTTCTTTATTGCTGACACACTGCGACACGTTCATGATCTTTTCTGGCTTGTTCCTTCATGATCTTACTTGTATCTTGGGGTGGGGGAAATACTCTAGATATGTGACCAAACCCGGATACTTATTCATGATCTTTAGCTTAGGCCTCGCACAGTGCACACGGGTCCTAAGCCGTACCATTACATGATCTTTCAGGATCTTTCATGTTCTTTCATGATCTTACCCATAGCCGGTCACATATCATAGAAGTATTTCAAATTTACAATACACATGTTCAGGATTTTGTTCTTACATTAGTTCCTATGATCCTGATCTTGATTTTAGCTATAGTCGTGATCTTTCCTGCATCTTTATATAGTCGTGATCTTTGATGTATCTTTATAGCAGCAGTTCATGTTCTTCCTTTTCTTTACATATCTTGTTCTTCTTGTTCTTTCAGCATTTACTTTCCATATCATGATGTTATTGTTCATTACCTAGAACTGTGCTTTGCTCCGCTCCTGAATAGGATATGTTGCAGGTAAGATGGAGGCCTTGTGCGACACTTATTATGGTCAGGATATTGCTTTCCCTGCTGAGCCAGCTGGAGCTGCTTGTGACCTAGTGTCACGACCCGCACCCGTTTTTTTTTTTCAAACGGATACGAGACGTGTCCAAGCCAGCCTACGCCACAATATCGGCGATAGAACGCTGTCACGGCCATGAAGATCAAAATCACAAATAATGCTCATTCACATAATTAATTTAACTTACAATGATCACAAGTTTTACATTTGTAGAAAAATATAAGCTTGTACAAATAAATGAATGACTACAACTCAACCAACTAGCTAATCTCTAGGCTTGTCTGCAAGTATTCTCGTCACTCCCCCAAGCTAAGTGAATCCACGACCAACCTGAAAATGTTGGTTTCCAGTCAGGAATGGAACGAGCACAATTCACTGAATGCAATTTCAAATAAAGAAAATGACTATAAAACAAAGGTTAGACATCAATCATGAGTTTTGAAAATAAACAGGAAATACAGAAAACTAATAGTAAATAAATAGACACCAAATATTTTTCCCAACTACTAGAAGTACCTTTGATACGTGATCAGTCTGGGCCACTACACCGCACGGTCTACAAGGTCTACTTGCATGAAAATAAATACGGTCTACAATGTCTACTTGCAGAAAATATACACGGGCTACACTACTTGCAGAAAATAAACACGGGCTATACTACTTGCAGAAAATAAACACGGGCTATACTACTTGCAGAAAATAAACACGGGCTATACTACTTGCAGAAAATAAACACGGGCTATACTACTTGCAGAAAATAAACACGGACTATACTACTTGCAGAAAATAAATACGGGCTACAATGTCTACTGCATGAAAATAAACACGCACTACCAAAATACATGGATTTACCGACGGCCTTATCCGTCGGTATTCCGTCGCCAAAACTAAATACCGACGGATTACCGACGGATATTTTGGTAAAACAGCCGTCGGGAATAACCTCGTCGCTAAAACATATCCGTCGCTACTCCGTCGCTCAGCGACGACTTAGCGACGGAATACCGCTGGCTCATTTAAATATATATAGCGACGGATTACCGACTAGCTTTCGTCAAAACATGTATCAGGATATAGGTTTAGCGACGGAATACTCCATCGCTAAAGAGTCGGCAAAACCGTATCAGTGATTTTCTGCTACGCAATATCCGTCGCTAATCCGTCGTAGATTTGTCGGTAAAAGCGTATTAGCGACAAAACATCCGTCGCTAACAGCAAAATTTGTGGACATCAAACAGAACTAGGTCGACGGACATTCCGTCGCTAAACCGTCGCTCAATGTAAAATCCTACAGATAGCGACGGATATTACGTCGCCAATCCGTCGCTTTATTGAAATGCTCCAGGTAGCGACGGTTTTTTCCGTCGCCACTTCGTCGCTAAACTCAGTTTTTCCAGATAGCGACGGACTATCCGTCGCTCAGTAGTCGCCAGTCCGTCGCTAACTTCTAATTTTTGAAAAAAAAATACTGCAAACAGACTCTTTTCTGTTTGTGCAACACATCCAACACAATATCAAACATGCAAAATATCCATATACAACACCATATATCCATATCCAACACGAATATCCAACGTATCCAATATCCAACACCATATATCCATATGCAAAATATCCATATCCGACACCAATATCCAACGTATCCAATATCCAACAAAATATTACCAACACAATATATCCAATATCCAACATTAAATTATCCAAACATAAAAAAAAATATCCGAACATACAATGTATCCAAATGTCTACAAAAATTTCGGCAGCACCTCCTTTGTATATCAGATCATCGCTTATAACCCAGCGTACGTATATATCCAAAAATCACATAGACGAAATATGCACATACGAATTTAATGCACACCAATTATCCAAGAAAAGACATCAATTATACTGAAGAGTAACCTAATATCCGTCGTTATACTGAAAATTTATCTTCAAGTGTGAGAACGGATGGCTCAGAATACACAACCCAAAATTCATTCTAGCATACATTAGTGTGAATCATCTATGTTCTGTACATATGGTGTAGTATATGATCTTATCGTATATAGTATTTGAAGAACGTAACAGAATCAAGATGAACTCACATAATGTAATACTAAGACATCATCTACTACTATATAAGATATAGTGATAGGTTGTCGTATCATCATTGCCGAGGGATGAGGGTCGGAGGACAGTCAACTTATCTACGGCTACATAGTTTCTGCCTCGCCAGTCGAATGGCTGCAGGGACTATATATGTCCTGATCATCATGTCGTACCGTAGATTAATGCAAATGGAGCTGGAAACAAAATACAGAAACCAAAAAACAAAATACAGAATCCAATCCCTGGGTTCGCCGAAAATACAAAACACAGAATCCAATCCCTGTATTTTAAGTGTGAGAACGGATGGCTCAGAAGACAACCAAACCGGAGAGGATACTCCAAGAGATACATCTGAGTAGGACGTATACTCTGAGAGATCACCCTTACAGAAATGATATCAGTAGTGGTATCGAATGTTGGAGAAGATATTATCACAGTATACGTCCTCTCCTCCACGATGGCTCTAGACCCATCTGCTCGTCCCTGCTTCCATTCTTCTTGTTTGACTCTCTCAGCCACACATGATATCCAGCTCAAGTGTAGAGTAGGCGAAAAAGAAGGGGACAGGAATAGGAGGGGGAAGCAGCACACCGGCGGCATGACCCGGAGGAAGTACAGAGATTTTCTTCAACATATGTAGGAGAACTATAAGGATATATGTAAACACAACATATCACCTTGTCAAAGACCCTAAATGTGACAACCATGTTACCGCGGTGTCGGAAGACTAACATGTCATAATTTTATAAGTCGTGTGTTTTGACATAATCCTCCCAACCGGATTTCAGTTCTATGTAATAATGCGAGATTACGACACAGGAGGAAAGAGTTGGGATGATTATGTCAAAACACACGGCTTAGAAAATTATGACATGTTAGTCTTCCGACACCGCGGTAACATGGTTGTCACATTAAGGGTCTTTGACAAGATGACATATTGTGAAAAGATATATCCTTATAGTTCTCCTACGTATGTTGAAGAAAACCTCTGTACTTCCTCCGAGTCATGCCGCCGGTGTGCTGCTTCTCCCTCCTATTCCTGTCCCCTTCTTTTCCGCCTACTCTACACTTGAGCTGGATATCATGTGTGGCTGAGAGAGTCAAATAAGAAGAATGGAAGCAGGGACGAGCAGATGGGTCTAGAGCCATCGTGGAGGAGAGGACGTATACTGTGATAATATCTTCTCCAACATTCGATACCACTACTGATATCATTTCTGTAAGGATGATCTCTCAGAGTATACGTCCTACCCAGATAGATCTCTCGGAGTATCCTCTCCGGTTGGTTGTCGTATCATCATTGCCGAGGGATGAGGGTCGGAGGACAGTCAACTTATCTACGGCTACATAGTTTCTGCCTCGCTAGTCGAATGGCTGCAGGGACTATATATGTCCTGATCACCATGTCGTACCGTAGATTAATGCAAATGGAGCTGGAAACAAAATACAGAAACCAAAAAACAAAATACAGAATCCAATCCCTGGGTTCGCCGAAAATACGAAACACAGAATCCAATCCCTGTATTTTAAGTGTGAGAACGGATGGCTCAGAAGACAACCCAACCGGAGAAAGTACAGAGGTTTTCTTCAACATACGTAGGAGAACTATAAGGACGTGCTGGATTAGTATAGACTATTTCGAATTAGTATCGTGGAAGGTTTAGTAACAATTGTACTTGAATTTCAATTTGGATGTGAAAATCTGTATCGTAAGCCAAACTAAACATAATCAGTTCTATTTCACATGCTTAATTGTCAAGTATGGGAACGAATAGCTCAGAACACAACCCAAAATTCATTCTACATGAACTCATGTCTTAGGTTTACAGTCTTGGTCTCAACTGTCTTCGATTCTATGATCCCATGTCTTAGGTTAAATAAATCACTAACCTCATCACGGTGGGTCTTGGTGTAGCACTCAAATGTGGGGCACCCGTAAATTCGCCGAGTTTTTAAATCATCGACATTGAGTTTTAAACCCTCACGTAGCCTTTCTGCTTCACTTCTAGGGTCGAGCAGCATCTTCTTGCAAGCTTCGGTCTCCAGATACTTAGTGTCAAGATTCTGGACGCTTTCGTAGAGCATGTCAACGCATCCTAGCGCCAATTTACTCGACAGGAAATTGACGCTAGGATGCGTTGACATGCTCTACGAAAGCATCCAGAATCTTGACACTAAGTATCTGGAGACCGAAGCTTGCAAGAAGATGCTGCTCGACCCTAGAAGTGAAGCAGAAAGGCTACGTGAGGGTTTAAAACTCAAAGTCGATGATTTAAAACCTCGACGAATTTACGGATGTCCCACATTTGAGTGCTACACCAAGGCTCACCGTCTGTATAGTTCGGTTATTGGCGCTCGATGTCCCTGTGGTAAGGCAATGGATGAGGATATTGCATGGAAGGGGGTTGCAGATGGAGGTAACAAGGATGGCGTGTTTGTAAAAGGAGGGAAAGGATACATAATCACAGACGATTTGCATGTAAGGCCATTCTATTCCATGAAGTCTGCGTTGTCTATTTTTCGAAAGCATGGGATCATAGAATCGAAGACAGTTGAGACCAAGACTGTAAACATTGGCCGCGATGAGGTTAGTAATTTATGTAACCAAATGTAGTAATCTTGTAATTTAAAGTTGGAAGAACATGCAAGTAGCCTTATATATAGTTGCTGCCTCCCCAGTCGAATGACTTAATTGCCAAGGATGGCGTGTTGAAGAAAATCTTTGTAGTTCCTTCGGGTCATGCTGCAGGCTGTGCTGCTTTCCTCTCATCTTCCTGCCCACTTCTTCTCCCCCGACTCTACACTTGAGCTGGATGTCATATGTGGCTGAGAGAGTCAAATAAGAAGAAGGGAAGTAGGGAGGAGCAGATTGGTTCAGAGCCATGGTGGAGGAGAGGAGAAGGAAGATGCTTGATCAGAACGGATGGCTCAGAACACAAGTCAAGATTCATTCTAGCATACATTAGTGTGAATCATCTATGTTCTTATCGTATATAGTATCTGAAGGACGTAACAGAATCAAGATGAACTCACTAATGTAATACTAAGACATCATCTACTACTATATAAGATATAGTGATAGGTTGTCGTATCATCATTGTCGAGGGATGAGGGTCGGAGGACAGGCAACTTTATCTACGGCTACATAGTTTCTGCCTCGCCAGTCGAATGGCTGCAGGGACTAATGCAAATGGAGCTGAAAAAATATGCATAAACCAAACCAATATATAATGCGTGGCTGAGAGAGTCAAATAAGAAGAATGGAAGCAGGGACGAGCAGATGGGTCTAGAGCCATCGTGGAGGAGAGGACGTATACTGTGATAATATCTTCTCCAACATTCGATCCCACTACTGATATCATTTCTGTATGGGTGATCTCTCAGAGTATACGTCCTCGGGTCATGGGTGCCATCTGGTAAGTATATGTAACAGAATATAAAAGAATGTAACAGCTCAAATTCAAAAACCAAAATCCTCGTGCCAACATGAATCATAATATATAACTTAAACCCAGACATAACATAGGATTAAACCTAATGATTTAATCATCTTCTTGCAAGCAGTAAACACAAACAATGTACTAATTCTCAGTTTGTGTGTCCGTGTGTCTGTGTGTCCGTGTGTCCGTGTGTGTGTGTGTCTGTGTGTCCGTGTGTGTGTGTGTGTGTCCGTGTGTGTGTGTGTCCGTGTGTGTGTGTGTGTCCGTGTGTGTGTGTGTCCGTGTCTGTGTGTGTGTGTCCGTGTGTGTGTGTTTGTCCGTGTGTGTGTGTGTGTCTGTGGGAGAGGAGGAGGCAGCTGCCCGCCCCCTCCCACCGCCCCCTCCACACCCCCCGCCCCCTCCCACCGCCGCCCCTCCACACCCTCCGCCACCCGCGGCCAGCCCCCCTCCACACATACCCCCCCCGTACCCCGCGGCCAGCCCCCGCCCCCATCGTACCCCCCCCAACGCTGCCCGCCCCCTCGATCCCACCGCCCCCTCCACACCCCCCGTCCCCCGCGCACGGCCAGCCCCCCTCCGCAACCCCCCGCACCCCGTGGCCAGCCCCCGCGCACCCCCATCCCTCCAACGCTTCCCGCCCCCTCCCACCGCCCCCTCCACACCCCCCGCCACCGCCGCCACCCGCCGCCCCCCGCAGTCGACGCCGCCCCCGCAGCCCCCGACGCCCCCGGCCCGCTGCACCCACGACCACCGTGCGCGCGCGCGAGAGAGAGAGAGCGAGAAAGAGAGAGAGAGAGAGAGAGAGAGGGAGAGGGAGAGGGGAATACCTTTGGGAGAGAGAGAGGAGAGGGGGTCGCCGATCACCGCCGCGGGAGAGAGAGGAGAGGGGGTCGCCGATCGATCACCGCGGGAGAGAGAGAGAGAGGAGAGAGAGTGAAATTTGGAGGGAATGAAAAAGTTCCCCCCGTCGTTTCAACTTAAGTCTGGAACGTAAATTTAGCGACGGAGTAGCGACGGATTATTCCGTCGCTAATGCGTCAGTAAATCTCGCGCGTGTAGCGACGGATTATTCCGTCGCTAAGTCGTCAGTAAATCTCGCGCCAATATTTTAGGCTTTTGCCGCCAAAATGTCCGACGTTCTAGCGACGGATATAAAACCGTCGCTACATGGCCGACTACCTATCGACGGCATAGCGACGGATATGGACATAAAAAAATAAAAAAATTGTCCACTGCTTTCCATCGGTATTCCGTCACAAATCCGTCGGGAATCCGACGGTGATAGCGACGGAAAATGTCCGTCGCTAAATGGCCGTCGCTAAAGTACTGTAATTTGGTAGTGACGGTCTACGGTCGGATCACACATCCTTGGTACTTCTCATTTTCGACTCAACAATTTATAATAGAGTACAAAAATCACATAACCAATGACTAATCAATAAAATATAGTAAAGATCAATATCGAAATGCAGACAATAAACTGTACTCGCCTGTGGTCCTCTGCTGGTGAAACCGACAGTCTGAACTACTCAATGTGTCGCAATAGTCAAAACCCCTACAACAGTCCCCGGATGCTAAAATAGACAATACCAATGATCTCAGAATAGTCAAATTAGCTAGGATTGCCTGTCCTTAAGTCCAATTCTGGACACAGGGGCAAAACGGTAATTTCGGGCCAAAACGATGTCCGCCGTTTGACCCGCTTTGCACCGAAAAGCGTGCCAGAGTCAACGGTCTCTAAAGTCGTCAAACTATATGTCGACGGATCCAGTTTTTCTATACGAATCCGACTGTATGTCCAGAGTTGGATTCCGGCGGGCCGTGCACAAAATCACCCGTTGAGTGGGACCGTGGGGCCCGCAAAACGACGTCGAATTCGACTGTCTCAGAATAGGACCAAACTTGGCATACAGGACCAGAAAAACGATACGGTCCTGTTGGCGTAAGTTTCGTCTCGATCTGACGAGCGTGCACAAAGTAATTGGAGAATTTGCAAAGTGCACGTTACGGTGAATTTCGACGGATACGCATCAAATTCGTCGCGCATACGCGACCAATTTGAATTCCGCCAAAGCCCACACGATCACGAAACTGTTACACAGCTTTCGATGCTTACGGTGCGCGACCACGTCGTCCGGATTGGCGTGACGCACGTCGTGTCAGAGCGTTTTTCAATATTTTGAATATTTGAAAACAGATTTTCGTGAAATTTCGGAATCGAATAACTTCTCGTACAATAAACGAAAAATAGTTCTACAAGAAGCATCTTAATCTCGTATATGTTGTTAATAGAACTGTTTAAATAGATTTTTGTGTTCTACGCTCTGCTGCCCAGAAATCGGTTTTCAAAACAGGGTATTGGGCTGTTTCTATGAACTGTTCAAGCACAGTTTTTGGCCAAGTTTGTGTCGATTTCTCGTTGAATCCAATCAAGTTCAGTACGAACCAGATAGCAGTGCTCATAGTCGATTATGAGGGCTGTCCAAACTAATTTATAGATCGAAAATCGATCGAGAATCGATAGAGTTACAGGTTTACGAAATGGCATACCTTGCGGCCAAAAGCTGCTGTCGTTACAGCGCGCGCGCGGCACTTTCCGGCGGTTGTGCGGCGGTCGTGCGGTGCTCAGGCGTCGGGTGGCCGGCAGCGTAGGTTGGGAAGATGTTGGGGAGGCACTGCGCGTTAGGGTTTCGATTTTTAATCCCTCCTCCCTCGATCTTTCCATATATATACATGAGGGGTGTTCGGTTCAAAACTCGGCTGGGTTTAGCAGGAAAGAGCTCGGGTTTAACCAGAGCTGAGCTTCCTTTGTTGGTTATGGGATGCTTTGAAATGCATGTGGCTGTGGGTCCACTGCATTGATCCTTAGTATTAGCCTATTAGATATATATATTTCACTATATATATATATATCACTAATATATATTTCTATTATATATATACTATATATATTTCTATTATATATATATATATATATCACTATATATATCACTAATATATATTTCTATTATATATATTACTATATATATATATCATTGAATATGTATATCTATATATATACATATATCTTATACAATATTTTCTATAAAATCTAAAATAAACCCCGATGCTATTTATTTCTAGGGTAGACCCTATATATATATATATATATTTTTAATATATATATATATATATATATATATATATATATATATATATATATATATATATATATATATATTTAATATATATATATATATATATATATATATATATATATATATATATATATATATATATATATAATAATAATAATAATAATAATAATAATATCTAATTTGGCAAACTTAATATAACTAATAACAATAAAATAATATTATATATATAACAATCTCAATAAAATAATAATAAGTATAACGAAATTCAATAAAACAATAATGGTGTATATATATACAACTTGTGCAGTCTAAAAATCCCAATATGTACACGGACCTATTTTATACCAATATTACCGAATATCAACTAATAATGATAATTATAATATTTAACTACGAATATTAGAAAATATTCATTAAGTAATTAAAACGGAATACCACCTACACTCATACCAAAATATGTCAACACGAATGTCCTTGAACGTCCCGCATTACTACATGGGCTTGGGCGCCGTTCGGTACAACTGGGTTCCCTAAAACTCAATAATATAAATAATAAATAAATAAAACTTCGACAAGGGTTAAGTCGCAACTTGGTTTGGTTTTCCTAGTTAGGACGTCACTATGGCTCGGCCTTCCCTACTAGGGCTATTACACTAGTCAAAGCTCGCCACTGCACTATTCGTGCCATGATTCCTAGCCGTCTTGTACTCCAAAACTCCACTATGGCTAAAATCATCCACCGTAAAATTAACTAAATAATTATTTATGGAAACTCCAAAAATCACCATTTAATTTAATAAATGAAATATAATTCAAAATTCTGGGAAGAGGGGTTACACCTAGAGGCTGCAGAAGCCTAGTGTTTCTTTAGTATTTCCTATTATCTTTCCATGTATTGAGACTAGCAGACTCTTTCATTAGTTTGAATGTAATAATTCAGATATTGTACTTTACTCTGGTTGGGACACATTTATATAGATGCTGTGATTTCATTCATGTTCATATTATCTGGTTAGTTTTCCTAGAATAGTACAGCTTACTTTGTTGTGTCTAACAATAAAGGCTGGGCGTGTCCGACTCGTATCCGGTTATTCGGGAGCGGGTCGTGACAAACTCTGGCTCCATAAATCCTATAAACATGAATGAATTCTCACCATTTCTAGTCACTCATTCAACGATTCATTCCCTTTCATATCCATTTTCTCTTGAGCTTTACATTCATTTCCAATCCCCAAGAAACTCTCATAAGCTTTCTAGTGCCAAGTGTGATCTTGGTTAGAAGTCTTCGAAGAGTTGTAAAAGCTTGAAAAACCAAGTTTTTTTTCCAGCTTGAAGTGTTGAAGTTGGCAAACTCTTCGGATCAAAACTGTGGTTGTAAGAAGTCGTCGAACACTTCAGATCAAAGCTCGTGTTGTACTACTATTTCTTAATAATGGATTAATACTGGACAAGAGTACCTGGGACTGGACTGCCTTCTATGAAAGATACCAGTATACATCGTGATGTTTGCGTTTGTGACTTCTTTACTCAGTTTACTTTTCTATACCTGCTTGCATTAAGTTTTTTAGTTGGTAATTTTAATTTGTCTTAGTTTTTATTGGAATTATTTTTCGCTACACCCTATTCATCTTCCTCTAGAGTCACCTTCATAGAAGAAGTTCTCTAATTATTGATAACAATCATGCAATAGGATGTCCTTGTGCCAACCAAACAATGAGATACAATGCAACCAAATGTGCCCCTTACATCTTCAAGGAAGCCTACCAAGAAAATAGACAAAGTAAATGGCACAAAGGATGCTGAATTCTAGGGAGACTAATCCTTGCACAATTAGTAAATAAGAAGTCCGCCACAAACAAAAGCTTAAAAATTAATTATAGAAATTTGAACATAAACCACACATATACAGATGAAATGGAAAACTTTTGGAAAATATATGATAGGTAGATGAGCTCTTGGCAGTGTGACAGCTCTGATGACTTTGAACATTCCTAATGGTGTGTGCGCTTATGAAATTTGAATAAAATATATGGTAAGTAGAAAGGGAAAAGAAGGTTAAGGGTCTGCTTGGATTGAGGGTTAAGAGAGCTAAGTGAGGGAAAGTTAAGTGAGAAAAAAATAAAATCATGCTTGGTTTGAGGGTGGGGGTTTAGGAGGAAGAGTTATAGAGGATTTATTTCACCCTCTTTTGTCAATTTTTTTAACCCCCAAAATCGGAGGGTTAAGGAGGGTGATTGAGGGATTTTGTTTAAAAAGTCATAAATATCCCTCATTTGTTCTATAAAATATCATGATTTTTCTTCCATTTTTTTTGTTTTCAACATGTTGCTCCGTACCTTCCTAATTTGTGAAGATATTTTGACAAGTTATAATTAAAATTTCAATCAAATTTAATTTTATGACATATGTAATAAAGTTATTTTGGTAACTATCATACTTTTATTAATTCTCTTTTCACTCAAACCTCCAATCTAAGCAAGAGTTATTAATACCCCTCACTTAACTCTCCCTCCAATCCAAACAAGATTATATGTATTGACTCTACTCCCCCTCACTTAACTCCCCCTCATTTAATCCCACATAACTCTACTTATTTTTTTTTCCCTCAATCCAAGCAGACCCTAAAAGATTTCACTCTAGGTACCTCGACTGCTGAAGATAAACTCTTCTCTTGTGCGTTATGATCCAGTATTGTCCCAGAAAATAGAATGAGGCTGCAAATGAGCCAAGCCGTTCGCGAGCTGCTCGAAGTTTGGCTCGATAAAAGCTCGTTTGAGCTCGGTTCGTTTAGTAAACAAGCTGAGCTCAAACTTTATTTTTGAGCTCGTTTAATAAACGAGCTAAGATCAAACTTAGAAGTACTCGGCTCGATTGAGCTCGCGAGCTGGCTCGTTTATGAGCTTGCGAGCTGACTCGTTTAGAAGCTCATTAGGAGCTTGTTTAGAAGCTCGTTTGTTCTTTGTTGAATTTTATATATATATATATATATATATATATATATATATATATATATATATATATATATATATATATATATATGTGTGTGTGTGTGTGTGTGTGTGTGTGTGTGTGTGTGTGTGTGAATGTATTATATATTTATGTCCTTAATAAGTGATATTAAGGAACATTTTTAATTATTTTTTATAAATAAATTGTTAATATTTCAGATACTTGAATTCATATATATATATATATATATATATATATATATATATATATATATATATATATATATATATATATATATATATATATATATATGGGTGCATGTATTATATATTTATGTCCTTAATAAGTGATATTAAGGAACCTTTTTAATTAATTTTTTATAAATAAATTGTTAATATTTCAGATACAGTAGAAACTCTATAAAATAATACACTTGGGACCACCAAAATTTATTAATTAAAAGAGTTATTAATTAATCGATAAATTAATAATTATTAATTTATATATTAATTAATATTTTATTAATTTATAGTAAAATACTTACGTAGTTTACAAACACCTTTCAAGCTTCCACTTAATTATTGTATACAATGCATGTGTATATCAAATGAAGGGCCCAATTTGAAAGAAACCTTCAATCTCCCACCTTATTATGCTTCTTGTGTTCAGTGTATCACTTTATGGACATTAAAAATATTTTCAAGAAACCTTCAATTCTTGAGTCATTTTTCAAGAAACCTTCATAAATCATTCATGTAATATGCTATATATAAGGAATTATTAATTTATATTTTATATGGGGTCTGAAGAAATTATCAAAAATGTATTATCTTATAATTTTAGCGAATTATTAATTTAGCACCCTATCCCCGAGTCGGGACCGGCCAAAAATATTATCTTAGAGAGTTTATTAAATAATCGAGTATTAATTTATAGAGTTTCTACTGTACTTGAATTCAAACCTAACTAGCTTGAAATCAAGCTCGTTAAGCTTGAAATCAAGCTTAATGAGCTTGAATTAAAGTTGAGTGACAAGCTTGATTTCAAGCTTATTGAGCTTGTTTATCAAGCTTGAATCAAGCTTCCTTATCAAGCCAAGCTCGAGCTCAAACCAAGCCAAGCTCAAGCTTCAAAATAAAAAACTTATCAAGCTCGAGCTCGAATAATTCTAATCAAGCCAAGCTCATGCTTACAAAAGCTTGGCTCGGCTCGGCTTGTTTGCAACCCTAGCCAAACCTCATTTGGTGTTCATATGCCAAAAAAGATCTTTCATGTATAATCCAACATAGTCTCTCGAATGCTATCAATTCCGGTACGTCAAGCAAAAGTTCCTAGATTCATAGATATATAGACATCATATAAGTTATCATGCTTGCATATCCATAATTTGAGCCTCCAACAATTATTTCGATAATTATTTGACCGATGGACGAATATGCAAGCATTCGTTTCATGTTTGTTTGAGTAATAGCAATGAGATTCCTATTATCATGCTAAGGATTGCTAGGATTTCCAAAAGATGTCATTCTCTTGATGAGAAATACAAAGGAATATGGAAAATTCATGTAGCTAAAACTGAAGCACTTATTTTCAAAGTAACAACTGGAGTTGGAAAGTCAAAGTCGAAAGAGGATTAGTTACTCTTTTCTCTCATTCAAAACCATGCATGAGACTTTCATCAAGCACGACTCCTAAGTGATAAAAGAAAATTAAGTTATTCTTTCTTTATTTTAATTACCTTCCTCGCGTATGTAATAGGCCGTATCCATTCGATTTCTAAAAAGGATTAGAATATTTAACTTTTCTAGGAATCCTTCATCCGTGGTTATGAATGTCCGACTTTTTCAATCTTTTGACCTCTGTTTTGTAGGAGCAAGTCAGAAAGATGGAGAAATAGAACCATATGATTTAATTCTTTCTCAATTGCCATGAGATGATCATCTTAGGGTGATCTTTTTGTCAACGGATGCTCATATTGCATTCGTAGTGTCTAAAGGGTGAGAACCAATATGTAACATCTACATCGACAATTCAAGTATTGTATATGTCATTAGTCCAATTCTTTATAGGAACTACCCCTAATAAAGAACTTGCAAAATGGATTTGTTTAATCATAAAACCATTCGTATTTCCTGACCCTACATTACCTTAATTGTTATTTGAATTGAAAAGATCACAATACACTTTTGATAAAGTTATGTCTTGGTCCGAGTGGGGATATCATTTCTCTTCTACATGCATGTAGAATTTTGAAAATTCCAACCATCTTGAAGATGGATATAGATTATAGAGGTAGGAATTTATACAGTGGACCACACTCTTTTGTATACGTCATGAGCCCATTTATGAAACTGGATTGGAAAAAACTTGAACTCAATTCCTACAATGATGGATATAAGCACAATTAACCCGAAGAGTTATACATTTGTGTATTGATAAGACCATTCACAATTTCTTGAAGCTCTATCTCCTCCCCACTCTTGGATGAACAATATAGCCAAAAAATAATGAAACATAATAGAAGAGCTTGCCCCACCCATGAGTAAATATTTCGTAGTAACCTTATTAGACCGTACCTCTCTTTTGGCATATCCATATTCCAAATAATAAGTAGGAACATAAACTGAAATATTCTAGAGCTACAAAGATAGTTATTAAATCCTTAGCACCACATAAAAGCATCAACTTAGGCCTCGTTTGGTTCGCGGAATGGAAGAGAAAGGAAATCAATTCCTTGTCATTTCCTTTCCTTATTGATTTTTATTTCCGATGTTTGGAAATGCCAAGGAATTTGGAAAGGAAAGTGATTACTTCAATGTGGGAAAGTGATTCCTTGCTTGGATGGATGGAATCACTTTTCCCCCTAATTTTTCTTCCATTGGAAATCATTTTCCTTTCCTCCTCAATTCCTTTAGGCCTCGTTTGGTTACCGGAATTTGAGCTTGGGAAAGGAAAGTGATTCCTTTCCTATGTTTGGGAGCCAAAGGAAAGTTGTTGGAAAGGGAAAATGATTCCCAAGAGATAGGAAAATAGGGAAAAAAGTGGTTCCTCCCATTTATCTAAGAAATCACTTTCCCTCCAACTTTTCCGCATTTATTACAAAAAGTTTTGATCAAAATATCCATATTCATAATATTATTTACCATTTTTATCCATAATATCTTTTAGACAAAAATATTTCTAAGCAATAATTATTTTTATTAGCACGAGGGTATTTTTGGAAAATTGACTTGATTTTGTTTCCTTTCCTTACAAACACCAAACACAATAATGGAAATTCAAGATATATTCCGGCTATAATCCCGATCTTTCCAAACACCGGAAAGGAAAGTTTATAGGAATTATAATTTCCTAAAGGAAAGAAAATACCAAGGAATCAGTTTCCTTTCCTTTCCATTCCGCGAACCAAACGAGGCCTTAGCACCCAAACATACGAAAGTAATCACTTTCCTTTCCCAAATCGGAGATTTCGCGAATCAAACGAGGTCTCAGAGTAATTAACACGAATAACAAAAAATCTTTATACTCTTTTCTTTTTGTACATTCAACGTACTCAAGGGGTAGAGGAATACATAGAATTGAACATTACAAAAAAAGAAATGGAAATATTTTGTTGAAATTGTTTGCATGAATTTTTTTTCAAAAAACTAATTATACGTTCTTCTTTCCACCAGAACAATAGGACCGCTATGTTCATTCGTAAACTTGATGAAGAGTTGATATAGAATCAAGATATATCTTTTTAATCAGAGATTGAATCGATCATTAAAAGAAGAAATAGGCCAAAAATAAGGATACATTATGGAAAAATGAATCTTCCATGGAAGAGAAACAAATGAAATGTTTCATATATTCTCGTATAATCGAGAATGAAGTTTTATTTTGTACATAGCAGATAATGGATTAGTAGTTGCATCCCATCTCCAAACAAGTCCCAATTGTTTCGAACTTTTCTATTTCTGGAATGGGATATTTATCGAGATGTTTCCATGAGTCACAACTATTTGGTTAATTGACATTTTACTACAAGATACCAGCAAATTTCAATAAATATCTCGCTAAATATCGATTAGAAAGTATAATTCATATGATTACCTAAATGCCCAATTTTTTTCCTGAAATTTCCATCTAGAAAATTGTAATTCAGGATTTTAATGAAAATTCAGTATCATCTACACCCACACATATACTATTTGCTACGGGGAATTTGACATCTTGTTGTGCATTCCCTAATAGCAGCACATCTCAGAGATCATTCACAAGTACCTACTAAAAAAATGAAAACCATTTTGATATCTAAAAATGCTTAATTAGAACCAATCCACTAATATAGTACAAAGTAATCATGCTGTTCTCTACCAGTATGCCTTCAAAGAATCATTAAAAAAACTATTCAAGCAAATAAAATATATTATGTAATCTCAAAAGACTATATCCAAAACATGTACATTTTTTCTGATTCAGTTGATCACATTCAAAACTACTTTTATTCCATGGGCTAAGGAAATATTTCTTGCATCACATATACTTCTTCCCTCTATCCAAGAAAAGAAATCAATTCTTTACTCTTTTTTTTTTTTGGAGAAATTATAATATCTATTAATTTTTCTTTCTGGTGTTTGAAAAAGTCTGAAAAAAAAGGAGGAAAAGTGAATAATTTTCTTTCCTGCTCATTTTCTTTGGTATCCAAACACAGAAAAAAAAAAAAGACTTTTTCTTTTCCAAAGTTCTGATTATGCGAACCAAACATAGCCTAACTTGTAACCACCAATACTTAACGTCCCTAGTTCAATGTTCCATTAACCAGGCTCATATCAATTATCAAGAAAGAATCAATGATTAATCTTAATCATTTAATGGAAATACAACATGTTTTGACGGGTAAAGTGCAAAAAAATCTTTCTTAGAGTTGCGTTTTTGCATTAAACACCCATGGCTTCAAAAAATTCTCACATTTTCATTCTGGCTCAGTTTACACTCATTCTAAATTCTGTCGTTAATAGACGTTAAAATACGTCTAAGTTAACAACTGATAGCATTACCATTCTCAAATCTAAGTTCTTAAGGTCCAGACTAGCCCGACTAGTCCAAGTAAGTCGATTATAAGTACAATTCTCAAATCTAAGTTCTTAAGGTCCAGACTAGCCCGACTAGTCCAAGTAAGTCGATTATAAGTACAGGATATATTGAACGCGAATGCGACACGGGAAGGACAGGGCGACATAGACAAGATCTATTTTGATGCATCCTAATATATTTTGGAGTATCAGGGTGTGTCCAATACTGTGTCAGACACGACACTGTTTGAATTTTTGAAGTGTTTGTGCTTCCTAGGGATTCAGGTTTCCTGTTATGCTGGTAGCATAAATGCAAAAGCAAAGTATAGTGTGGTCGTTATGAAAAGGGAAGTAAAAGAACAAAGCTACTCACATGAATTGAGCTCTCCACCAAAGCGATGTCTCCATCAGCTGCAGACAAGAACTAACATTTATAAAAAAAAAAAACACGATATAGGGTACCTTAAATTTTAAAAATAGCCAACTTAATACCATAAACGGAGTTGCTACGTTGTCTCTGGTTTGCAACCACGGACGTCACCGTCGGCCGACGTGGCGGCCGGCCATTGACCTTCTGGTCCGGATGGAATCCAGAGATTACAGAGGAGGCTAATAGGTGACTGCCACGTCGGCTGACGATCACGTCCGTAGTTACAAACCTTTACAAACCTCGGACAAAGTATCATTTTCATATCATAAATTATTTCTATGAACTTTTTGTTGGAAACCTAGGCCTGTTGCTCAGTGTCTCTTTGAGAGATAATGTCTCGAGTTACAACTAGAATTCGACATTAAAAAAAAAAAAAAAAAAGGAGACATTTTGCTAAGGATGAACACAATCCACTCATCAATCCTACCAAAATTCAATGTTACAATCCACCATGTGATTTTTACATTTCTTAATTTCCAGCAACATTTTTCTTCCTTTTCTTTTTCCTCTCCCGGACCTCGCTTCCGTCCTCCTCTCCTCTCTCTTCCGCACTCGCATGCTTCCTCTTCTTCTTCTTCCCAACGCCATCTCCACCATTCTCTTCCCTCTCGCTCTTCATCTTCTTCTTCTTCTCAACGTCTCCGTTAGCTTCGATTCCTCGAGTCGGGACGGGGCTCTCGGTCTTCTTCATCTTCTTCACTTCCTCCTCTTCTTCTCCGGCGTCGACGCCGCGGTATTCCCCTCGGAGCTGCCGGTGGAAGCCGACGAGGTCCTCGAAGGCAGCGGAGGCCCGGTGGAGGTAGGAGGCGACGTCGCGGGGGGCGCCGGCGCCGGCGGCGGAGAAGCGGGAGAGTATGGATGCCGCTTTCGTGAGGGAGATCGGCTTCGATGAGGTCACGGTACCGATCACCGCCCTCATCTTCTTCTTATTCTTCCTTCACCTTTCTTTCTAGGGTTAGGGTTTGTGATCCATGGGAGGAGAGAGAGAGGAAAGGAGGAGCCTTTAAAATCCAAACCCTAACCCGGATGAACGGGTTTAGAATAAACCCGACTCCGAACCCGAATGCTGTAAAGTTTCTGCGGTGGTATTCCACCAGCCAAATTATCCGTTTTAATTATTACTTAAATCAAAATATTTTTTATTTGCAATTTATATATACTAATCGTTGCACGTATTTTCAACTTATTATGCATTGTGATTTTAGTATAAAAAAATTCTTGTTTTAGGCAATAGGTTTTGGTTTTAGGTTTCAGCCATAAAAAATAGAAAATCCAATCTGACTTATACAATTATATAAATACTCTCTGTTGTAACTCATATGGCTTTTCACCTTTCATCTCCTTGTAACCTACATGACCTTTGGCCCTTCATTTCCTCATAACCCCCAACCTCTCTCCCTATATAAAGAGAGGTTGTGATAGCTTGTAAGATGCACTTGTGGTTGATAATATACGAGAAAGTTTCGTCTCCGTGTGTTTGAGCTTTTGCCTTACGACACGTTATCCGTACTTTGCTCGTGCAACGCCGGAGACCCGACGTACCGATCGTTTTCTCACTTTCTTCCACCATAAGGTAAGAAAGGTAAAATTTTTTTTGTTAATATACTCTTCATTTTGAGTAGTTGTGGTTAGTCCATTTTCTAAGTTTCTGAGATCGGTAGGAGAAATTATAGTTGAGTGATTTTTTTTTCTCTTCTATTCGTCTAGTGAATTTTTCGACTTCTACTTAGACTCTTCATGGTTCACATAATTGATTAAAATGTATGTATCTCCAAAAAACTTTTTTTTATTGTCAGTTGAAAGGCATCCATGTGCGATCTTATTTTCTAACTTGAGTCCATTCAATGAATGATCTTACAATTAACTGCTAGTTTTTAAAGTATCACATTTTTTGGGAATATTTTATCTGGATTAAGCAATTGATAATAGATGGCTTTTCATTTGTAGAGATAGGTAGGCAATTATGTACAATAGTTAGGAGTCTGAGAAACATACAAGATACTGTCTGTCTATGCATGGGCTTTCAAAATTGCTGTGAAGAGTGGACCCTCCACTTTGGTGGTCTACTTTGTACTTCGATTGGAAAGCTCACCTAGACAGGACTACATCATATCCCATGGATGAGTTCTTAATGAAGTTCTGTGCATAACTATTTCAGATCGTTTTTTTTTTCCATTTTAATAAATTGTGAGAAACCGGATTTAGATAACATATTGCATGATGTTTCCGACTTATTTCAGTCGTCACGAAATTTATTTTTCATCTGAATTCTGTTTCCAACATGAATTTGGACATACTTACTGTTTAAGAAATGAAGTGTGTCACTTTTAAGAGTAGTAGAAGCTTTCGTAATATATATTCAGAATTTTTTTTAAAAAATATATACGAGTAAATTTTTTTTATCAAATATACTTTTGTTACAGTAATATATTTTGTTACGAAAATTTTGTTACGAAAATATACTTTGGTAAAACACAATATTTTGTTCAAATTTTTTTTAATCAAAATATACTTTGGCGTGTTTATTAAATAGTCTGCTGTATATATTTTGGTAAAAGACATTTTTCTGAAATTTTTTAAGCTGACAATTTCAGAAAAAAAAATAATTAAATATTACTTATCCCAACAAAATACTTGTTAGTTTTTTTTTCTGAAAAAATAATTTTTTTTGAAATTTTTTTTCATGATTGACGAAGAAAATTTAAATGCTAATATTTTTTTGGTAATGATAGATTTGGAGAGCCCCGGCGAGCACCTCAGTGCCATCTGCGCCCTGCCGAGCACCTCAGTAGCATTTTTTTCTTTATGTTACTCAGTGAATTATTGTAACAGATGGGTAGTAAAAAATTGTATTTTTTTCTCGCAATTTTTTTGGCGTCGCTTCATTAGACGTCTGAAAAATAGTTGACATTTTTTTTGGTGCCGCTTGCTTAGGCACCAATTCTTTTGTGTGTTGTTGCCTACTTATGTTGTACGTTTTTTTAGCGTAATGACGTGGAAATTGAAAAATTGTTTTGGCTACATAAACAAATTCTGGCACCGCCAAATTTGGGCCTCCTAAAAATAACCTTTTTGGTTAATAATTTTTCAAAGGCAACGCTCATTTTGAGCACGCACTAAATTGTCACCTATTTTGCACAGTTCGCAAATAGCGTGAATTTCTTGAAAAATCTTATTTATTCTTACATTTGACAAAAAATTTACGAAGTCTCTCCGAATAGGCTCACCTATTTGGGTATGATGTCAGAAAGAACTTGAGGCTTGGTTCTTAAGAGGTCCCTGGTGACCCTCCTCCCTCATTTTTTCGCCTGGTCATATTCACGTAGAGCTACTGAAAGGGGTTGACCGAATATTATTTTTTTGCTCAAATTGTATTTATAATTATGCATTTTTGCAAAAAAACTTTTTGACCTCTCTATATCGGACCGTAGATCGATATAAGATAATTTTTAAACAAAAATCATTTTTTTAAAATCGTTGTTTTTATTTACGATTGTTTGTTGTTGCTTATACAAACCAAATCCATATAAACCTGTCGTTTTATATGTTGACTAATCAAGATTTTTTCTCCTGTTGTAGAAAAATGTCGATCAAGATTGATTTTTTCATCCTTGAAGCCTCTGGCAAGAACTACTTGGACTGGACGCAAGACATCCAGAACCATCTAGATGCGCAGGGCCTCTTGGACGTCATCTATAACGAGGAAGAGCGTGAAGTGGAAGTCACTCGCTCAATGAACGCCAAAGCGATGATTCTATTCCGCAGGCATTTATCTGACGCCATGAAGTCGGAGTTCATTGAAATCTCCTCGCCGAAGACGTTATGGGACTCTCTAAAAGAGCGCTTCGACCACCAGAAGACCATATGGCTACCTGAAGCACGCCATGACTGGTTGAACCTGCGCTTCCAAGACTTCAAGAGTGTAACTGATTACAACAATGAAGTCTGCAGGATTCGATCACTTCTCCAATACTGCGGTGAGATATTAACCGACAGTGATCTATTGGAGAAAACATACACCACATTTCCTTCCACTGACAACTTGCTCCAGAAGCAATACCGTCAGTCTAAGTTCACCAAGTTTTTCGAGCTCATCACCCAGCTTTTACTAGACGAGAAGAATAGTCTCATTTTAATGAGAAACAACAATTCTCGTCATGCTGAAACAAAGGCAATTCCAATGCCTGATGCAAACGCTCTCCGTGGACCAAATCCACGGTGGAAACGAGACAAGGGCGAGTCGTCCCAGCCAAAGAACAGAGGCGAGTTTAAGTCTCGCCACCCAAAGCGAGGTTCTAACAAGAACCAAGGACCTTTGACTCCTAGGCAGTCTCATGGTAAGAACCAACGGGCCAGTCGTCCCAACGCGAGAGTAGAAGGCCAAGCGCCTACTCTCTGCTACAAATGTGGTGCTTATGGTCATATGCAACGGACTTGCATGGCGACCCCCCAAGAAGTTAATAACTATCACAAGGGGCGCCGTGCCGAAGAAAATCTGGTCAACGAGTGCGAAAATCTAAATCTTGAGACCCCTGATTTTGTAGCAGAAATGGAAGAATGAATCTCCATTTTCTCTCTATATTTGATTTAAGTCATGAAACTTTTGGTGGTTTGTATTTTCTGTTTTCTCGATAAATTAAAGTTCTATTTCGAGCACTTTCCTCAAACGTGTGACAAACTTTAATTTTCTTTACTTATAGGCATGGACCACGGGGCAGTGGATTGTCTGGTTGATAGTGGAACGACTCACACTATCTTGAGAGATAAATCATACTTTATCTCCTATACGCCTAAAGTAACCTCAGTGACAACCATTTCGGGACCCTCAACCCTTGTTCAAGGTTTTGGCAAAGCCCGTTTTTGTTGTCCAATGGTACTCCCGTTGAAGTATCAGAGGCCTTATATTCTCCAAGGTCCAGTCGTACCTTACTGAGTTTTAAGGATATTCGAGAAAACAGATTTCATGTTGAAACTGCTCAAGAACATGGCTTCGAGTATCTTTTCATTACCTCCACTCAGTACGGCCAAAAGCGTATCATGGAGAAGTTGAAAAGTCTTTCAAGTGGTTTGTATCTCACTACGATACAACACATCGAGAGTAATCTCATCATTCGCCGAGCGCCAGTTGATGAGAGGACTTTTATGCTATGGCATGACCGGCTGGGTCATCCGGGTCAAAATACGATGCTTCGCACTATGAATGCATTACATGGGCATCCTCTTGGAGGAAAGAATTTTGTTATAAATCCGAAAAGTCTATGCCAAGCTTGCTCGATTGGGAAGACGAATCTCAAGCCACTCCATGTGAAACCTACGAGATTAGTTTCTCAATTCTTTGAGAGAATTCATGGAGATATTTGTGGACCAATCCAACCAACATGCGGACCATTTAAATACTTCATGGTTTTGGTTGATGCATCGACTAGATGGTCACACGTAGTGTTATTGTCCACCCGAAATGCAGCGTTTCCTAAACTCCTCGCTCAGATCATTAAGTTAAGGGCTAACCATCCGGATTATCCGATAAAGTCTATTAGACTTGATAATGCCGCGGAGTTTACATCGAAGACTTTCGAAGACTATTGCATGACTTTAGGAATAAATATTGAACATCCTGTTGCGTATGTTCATACCCAAAATGGCCTAGCAGAAACTTTTATAAAGCGACTGCAAGTGATAGCGCGGACCTTGGTTATGCGTACCAAACTCTCACTATCTGCATGGGGCTATGCAATTTTGTACGCTACAAATTTGGTCCGTCTGAGGCCCATGGCCATCCAACCACTTTCTGCGTACCAGCTGGTTACTGGATGTGAGCTTGACATCTCACATTTACGCGTGTTTGGTGTTGGCCCAATGATTGTATCATGTTTTTGAATATGGTTAATATGTTAAGTTTAGCATTTCATTATCACTAACCTTTATACTATCGCTATAGCATTTCTACTTATACTTATACCTTTGGTGATATATGCCTATTGGTTTACATATTAGTGATATGAGCTTATCTATCTTATATTTAATCGGGTTGCCAAAATCAGAACTATGTTTTGATTATGGTTATTCAATTAAGTTTAACATTATGATATCACTAACATTTATGCTATCACCTTAGTACTTATACTTAAACTCATCATTGTCCTAATGAGCATTAAACTTATCATACTTGCTACTATGTATTGCTTTGTTCGTCTAACATGTACATGCAGAAAAGCAATAAGCAAGATCAATGTGGACATATGCAATGAAGAAATCATGGTGGGCCAAAGACGATGGATCCCACAAGATTTCTCTGAACCACCCGACGATATCTCTGGAGCCACGCACTCGGGGGTTCCGCTGCCCGGTCAGCGGACGGGGGTCGAGGGGGCAGCGCCCCTCGTCGGGGGTTCGGGGGCGAAGCCCCCGAAAGGTATTCAGTTTTCGCAAACTGGATATCTTTGGACAGCTGCCGCCAAGGGAAAAAGCTAGCACCTATCAAAGGAAGAAGCCAAGCCGTGCCATCATCATTTCAAGACTCTGAAGAAGCCTGCACCTGCCTAAGTATATCTGGAGTCTGTAATGAGTCTTAGGAATATTTGTAAACACAAGAAATGGATGGCAAAATCGAAAGCTAGGGTAGAAATAAGCCCAGGATCGTTTTCTGCTGAAAAATGGCATACCGACGGTATACCGGTGTATACCGACGGTATACCGATTTTTGTTCACAGAAAGTTTCTGTCTACAAAACCGGCATACCGGTCCATACCGACGGTATACCGATTCAGTAATGTTCAAATTCCAACGGTCGAATTCTGAGCAATAAATGATCCCAACGGCTATATTTCTAGCCGTTGCATTCCAGACCGGTATACCGCCAGTATGCCGGATCATACCGACGGTATGCCGGTTCGTGACTGAAAAGTTGCATTTGGCTTCTTTTCAAGCTTTGGTTATAAATAGCCTTGAACCCCTTCATTCAAGGTTGATGCTTTGAGCCTAAAAAATTTCTAAACCACCAAAGCCTATCCACAAACAACTCTACAAAGCTTTCATTTGCCATTCATAAATTTTGTTAGAGTTATTGAGTTGAAAAGTGAGATCTTCATCCTATTGTATAAGGAGATCAAAACCTATTGTGAAAGGTTGAAGTTGGAGAGTCTTCGTATCCAAACTCTCGGTTGAAGTTGGGGAGTCTTCGTATCCAAACTCTCGGTTGAAGTCGGAGAGCCCTTCGGATTAAAGCTCTTGTGTAAGAAGTTGGCGAGTTCTTCGGATCCAAACTCGTGTGTAACTATTTGCTCAAATAGTAGATTAAAGCCGGAGAGAGTTCCGGGACTGGACTGCCTCTTAGGAGGATACCAGGATATATCGGGTATCGGTATTGTGTTTGCTTCTTCTCTTGCACTTATATATTTAAATTGCCAATTTGCTTGTGCTAAGTGCTTGATTAGTTAGCTTGACCCTATTCACCCCCCCTCTAGGGTTCCTACAATTGGTATCAGAGCAAGGACTCTATTGTTAGGCTTAACATCCTTAGAGTAGATCCTTATTATTTTTCTATGGCAACATATTCCTCATCCTCCGATAAAGAGGGTTTTATTTCTAGTAGCATAGACAATCATGTTTCTTCTAAATGCAAGAAATGCTCTAAGTGGAAAGCCATGGCTAAACAATCCTTAGAGATTCTTGACAACCTTCATTCTACAAATGAAGAACTTTCTGAAAAGGTTATTCATTTAGAAGAAGCAAATGAGTTTTTGAGAAATGAAAACAATGTTTTATTATCTAGACTTGATTCTCAAAACTCATCTTGTGTTTCTTTAAAGAGTTTGAATGAGGCTTTAATTTTGAAAATCAAATCTCTTTCCTCATCAATAGAAGATCTTAAGAGGCAAACACATGAGCTTAATCATTTGCATGATTCTTCTATTGACACTTTAAAGAAACAAAATGATACTTTTATCTCTAGAATTGCTTTATTTGAAAAAGAGAATAATGCTTTAAATGTTAAATTTGATTCTCTTACTTGTATGCATGATGATTTGTTATTAGAACATAATATTCTTAAAACCAAATCTTCTCATGCTCATTCTAGAGATATTCATCATTCTAGTATGTCACATGTTCATAACCATGCTCATTCTGATACATGTGCACACACTAGTATTAGGTGCTTCTATTGCTCTCGTATTGGACACATGAGCTTAACTTGTCCTATTCGTAGGAGTTTTTCTACCAATGCTAGAGTAAATAGTATATGGGTCCCTAAAGCTAACAAATGTGGATCCAAGTTTATTTGGATACCAAAGTCTTCGCCTAATATTGTAGGTGGAGCTTCTTATATCGGGATATAGCACCGAGGAGCGTGTTGGTGGTTGCAAAGCTCAAAGGACATCTTCCAAGCAATTGCACCAACACAAGCGTGGCCACTAGAGCCACTTTGGTAACATGCTAAGCGATTCTCTTTAAATTGTTTATATTAGTAGAATCTAGCATGTTTCTCTTGATGTTTTGCTACTAGCTCACATTGATATCCTTAGTTGCTTATTGTATAAATCAATGTGAGATATAATACTAGCATGCTTAGTTAATTCTCTTATTATTTCTTTTATCTAGCATGACTAGTTACTTAGCTTAAATGTTTAGTTCACACGTGTAGTTTATCACTCATTTTCTATTACGTGTGACACATTTTATTTATGCATGCTTGTTATTCTTAATCTTTATTTATAAAGCATGTATATCACTCTAGTCCATAGGAGCTTGGTTTTGATTTGAGTTAATATGATTTTAACTCTCCGTCTTTAAAGTTTTTGAAATAATTATTTCTTGCCGGTTTGTATTTAATGTGTCTTATTTACTTTAAATCGGTATTTGCGAATATTTGTGTTTAGCACAAGCTTCTTATTCTTGACAAGTATATACTTATACTTCTTTTTAATCTTGTGCTTACATAATATATTCATTATTGATTCTCATACTTTATCTTGATTATCTTCTTGAGAATCAATTATGTCTTTGCCTAATAAAGTTTATTTATACATGCTTTTGAATTTGTGATGGTTTCTCAAATATTCATTAAGGATACATGACTATATTCATTTAAATTTTCATTTACTTATAGTTCATGTATCTCTTATATTGATATATATTTTTGTATAAATACCTTTATGTAGGCATATGAGTTTAGCTAAAGTTTTATTCATACTTGTTACTTCTAAACTTGTGCTTAACTCATACTCTAGCTATTGATTCTTTTGATCAAATTTGTGTATCTCTTTTTGAATCAATATGCTTCTTCCTTAAAGCTTTCTTTAATGATGTCTTTTTAGCTTTTTGGTTGACTTTATAGATACATGTTCTTAATGGATTTTTGATCTTTTCATGTATGCCTATTCGTGATATATATATATAGTTTCATATATATAAATGTTTCCTAGCTTTTGATATTCATTTGTTTTATATCTTTAAGTTGGGATGGTGAGAGAAAATATTTGTTATGTATTGCACTTGACTATTTATGGAAGTTCTTTTAAGAATCACAAGGTTTTGTGCTTTGTCTTGTTTTCATATTAACCTCCGTTTTTAGTGCACATTTTTAAATCTATATCATCTATATATTTCTATAGTGCACTATGACAGCTTTTTCGTAAAATATGATTCTTCTATCTTTTGCACATTTAGCTTTCTTGATCTTAATAATCTTTCTTTGCTCATTCCTTGGGTTATGCTTCCTTTTGAATTATTGTTGTCCAATGATGTTTTTGTAGCACATGAGAATACTTGTAATTGTTACATCATATTTCTCATGAATTTAGCTACTATGGTTTGAGCTTTTGTGTTGAGATTTTTTCACTTCTAGAGAATACACTTATTTTAATATGGCTATAGTATTTTGCATTCTCTAGATTGATCTATCATTTCATTATCTTGGGTTAATCTTAATACTTGGCAAAGAGATTTATTTTAATTATGTTTTCTTGAGTATCTCTTTTGGTCTATACTTGATAAGAGATCAATTCATTTATTTGTCATCTTATGCTCTTATTCTTGCTTAGTAAAGAGTCTAAAAATCATTTTGATCATTCAAAATGTATTATACTTATATGAGAACTCTTTGCTTAAGCAAGTATTTTTAGTGTTAGTGACTTAAGATTTAATGAGCACATTTATCTTGTTAATGGCTTCCCTCATTAATCTTATTTGGATTATATAGTTTGCTTATCTGTGATATATTATTAAGCTATATAATTTTGGCTCACTTTCACACATCTAGCTATATTCCTATACTTCAATCTATATATGATATGCTAGTTTACAAAAACAAGATTTGTGATATGCTTAATCTCTAAAACTAGTTTTACATATTCTTTATTAAATCTTGTTTTCTCTTAGAGGCTTGTGATTCCTTGTTTTAACTCTATTCCATAACTAGTCATTAGCAAGTCTCTCTTAAATTTCTCTCACTTTTGAGTCATGATTTTATCGTATTATCATTTACATCTCTTCTTTATTGAACTTGTAATTATTTAAATGAGATTGACTCTTTCCCATGTTAATTTGTGAGATTTTTTTTTGATTTGTGATTTTCTCTTGATGAGATTCATTAGATCATATTTATTCATTTGTTTTCTTTATGAATGATCCTAATGATTGAGTAGTCCTAAACTATCTAATTTTGTAAATGTCAAGTCAATTTATTACTCTACTTTGACTACTCATGGTTTATCACATATGACCTTTGCTATTTGAACTTTATTGGTCTTTCATTTAGAAGTAGCAAAGTTTGGATATTATCCGGTTGATGGGTACATATGCGATAAAACATATCTAGTCCATGCAAAGCAATAAATTGGTTGATTATTTCTTAATTAGATAATCATGGACATGATGTTTGAGTTTCATTTTTATTTTATTTTTGAGCTATATTATGTCTATCATCATGATTGTTCTTAATTGACTTTATTCTTTTTCATGATGACATTTTCTCAAAGGATTACATACATTGATCTATCATATTTAAATATGAGATTCTTCTATATAGACTAATGTATGCCATCTTTTGATTATATGTGCTTTATTGGAATATTCTTTTGATTTCTCATCTTTAGTGGCTATTAATTGGTTATCTCTTCTTGACTAAAGATGATATTTTTCGTCTTTTGACGAAATTGTAGCCTTATATGCATCGAGCAAGGGGGAAAAATCCATAGTTGATTTACCCCTAGATCTTGTAGTTATCTATTTTATGCTATAAGTGCTTTGGAACTAGATACGCATATTTTGAGGGGGAGCAAATTAATTGATTCAATTCATTTATACCCTTAAATATGTCGTATACCTAGTTCATCATGGACCCATACTTTCTTCTGTTTCATACCTTACTGAATGAGGTCATGATACTTTTAATTGTGAAGGGTTTATGAGAGTATATGCTATTGTCTTTATCACTTATCTCTCTTTTATATGAATTAAATAAGTCATCTTCTTAAATATTAACTTTTATATATTATCTTGATGACTATTGTGCTTTCGTTGATTTGGCTTTTCTTTCATGCTTAATTGATTTGGCTTTCCTTGTTGAGGACTTATCCAAAATTTATGATTTTTATCACCTTTGGTAGTACTTTGAGGGGGAGCATTCAAGTCGACTGAATTTCTCTTTCTCAAATATTTTTCTCTTTTACCTTCATGTTTATCTAAAGGGTATTCATATAGCATAATAAGGTAATTGAGTTCAATTGCATGAACTTGGATAAGCATATAGATTTTGCAAATAATGAGATTACTTTATATCAATTGCAATATTTTACATTGATCATTCTTTTATTTTGTTCCACTATTTATTTGTGGACAATTATGATTATTAATGGTTTCTTTGATCAATGTTTCAAGTTTACATATGTTCAATTGGTATCAAGTTTATTTAATTTCATATCTCATTTGGTATCTATTAGTTGCAATTATTTATTCCTTATGGCTTTTGTTTGAAATCCTTTATTTCATAGTTCTCTTCCAAAACTAGAGCAATATTTCATATCCTATTGTGTTTTGGATTTATTCCTTGGATTTCAAGTTGGTAAACTACTTATTTCTTTTTCTTCAAATTCTTTTAAGTTTTACCAACCATATTGTGTTTTGACAAGCAATTTTCTTTAGTACTCTACATTTGGTATGTAGTTTTATACACTTGTCTTTACACACTTCTCCTATTTGTTCCTCAATTAGTATATCTTGATCATGATTGTCTATGCCTTCCCCATGCTCTGATTTCTATGCTTGAGATTGATTTCTTTTTATCTCTTAGTACGGGGGAGCCTTTTTTGATCATGTCAAAGGGGGAGAAGTAAGTTTAAGTATGCTTTTATAAGTAATCTAGTAGTATGCTTTTAGTGTTATTGCTTATGTCCTTTGTATATTAGTGATAAATGCATCTATTATGTCTATACTAAACTTAACCGATTTGCCATAATCAAAAAGGGGGAGATTGTTGGCCCAATGATTGTATCATATTTTTGAATATGGTTAATATGTTAAGTTTAGCATTTTATTATCACTAACCTTTATACTATCGCTATAGCATTTCTACTTATACTTATACCTTTGGTGATATATGCCTATTGGTTTACATATTAGTGATATGAGCTTATCTCTCTTATATTTAATCGGGTTGCCAAAATCAGAACTATGTTTTGATTATGGTTATTCAATTAAGTTTAACATTATGATATCACTAACATTTATGCTATCACCTTAGTACTTATACTTAAACTCATCATTGTCCTAATGAGCATTAAACTTATCATACTTGCTACTATGTATTGCTTTGTTCGTCTAACATGTACATGCAGAAAAGCAATAAGCAAGATCAATGTGGACATATGCAATGAAGAAATCATGGTGGGCCAAAGACGATGGATCCCACAAGATTTCTCTGAACCACCCGACGATATCTCTGGAGCCACGCACTCGGGGGTTCCGCTGCCCGGTCAGCGGACGGGGGTCGAGGGGGCAGCGCCCCTCGTCGGGGGTTCGGGGGCGAAGCCCCCGAAAGGTATTCAGTTTTCGCAAACTGGATATCTTTGGACAGCTGCCGCCAAGGGAAAAAGCTAGCACCTATCAAAGGAAGAAGCCAAGCCGTGCCATCATCATTTCAAGACTCTGAAGAAGCCTGCACCTGCCTAAGTATATCTGGAGTCTGTAATGAGTCTTAGGAATATTTGTAAACACAAGAAATGGATGGCAAAATCGAAAGGTAGGGTAGAAATAAGCCCAGGATCGTTTTCTGCTGAAAAATGGCATACCGACGGTATACCGGTGTATACCGACGGTATACCGGTTTTTGTTCACAGAAAGTTTCTGTCTACAAAACCGGCATACCGACGGCATACCGGTCCATACCGACGGTATACCGATTCAGTAATGTTCAAATTCCAACGGTCGAATTCTGAGCAATAAATGATCCCAACGGCTATATTTCTAGCCGTTGCATTCCAGACCGGTATACCGCCGGTATGCCGGATCATACCGACGGTATGTCGGTTCGTGACTGAAAAGTTGCCTTTGGCTTCTTTTCAAGCTTTGGTTATAAATAGCCTTGAACCCCTTCATTCAAGGTTGATGCTTTGAGCCTAAAAAATTTCTAAACCACCAAAGCCTATCCACAAACAACTCTACAAAGCTTTCATTTGCCATTCATAAATTGTGTTAGAGTTATTGAGTTGAAAAGTGAGATCTTCATCCTATTGTATAAGGAGATCAAAACCTATTGTGAAAGGTTGAAGTTGGAGAGTCTTCGTATCCAAACTCTCGGTTGAAGTTGGGGAGTCTTCGTATCCAAACTCTCGGTTGAAGTCGGAGAGCCCTTCGGATTAAAGCTCTTGTGTAAGAAGTTGACGAGTTCTTCGGATCCAAACTCGTTTGTAACTATTTGCTCAAATAGTGGATTAAAGCCGAAGAGAGTTCCGGGACTGGACTGCCTCTTAGGAGGATACCAGGATATATCGGGTGTCGGTATTGTGTTTGCTTCTTCTCTTGCACTTATATATTTAAATTGCCAATTTGCTTGTGCTAAGTGCTTGATTAGTTAGCTTGACCCTATTCACCCCCCCTCTAGGGTTCCTACATTTGGGTGCCTAGTCAATGTTCCAATTGAGCCGATAAGGCGTTCAAAATTTGGACCTCAGAAGCGACGGGAAATATATGTCGGTTATAACTCTCCGTCCATCATTCGCTATTTAGAGCCCTTGACAGGCGATCTATTTACCGCGAGACACGCGGATTGTGACTTTGATGAGGCAATCTTCCTGTCGTTAGGGAGAGAAATGTACGCTAACGTTGATGAGGAACGACGTGAATTAGCGTGGCATGTACCCGCTGTTGCTCATCATGATCCTCCCTTTGCACATAGTGATAAGGAAGTGCAAAGGATTCTAGGTCTGCAAGATATTGCAAATCAAATGCCAGACGTATTTAGCGACCTAGCAAAAGTTACGAAATCAATTATACCTGCTGCAAATGTGCCTGCAAGGATAGACGTCCCTGAGAGACGCCATGTTCCTGTGAAACATGTTGCTCCGGTCGAACCCGCCAAGCAAAGGACGCTGCCATCGGCCGTCCAGTCCGCCGCTATTCCCAAGAAGAAGGGAAGACCGGTTGGTTCCAAAGATGTTCTGTCCCGGAAGCGGAGAAATCTTGTTAAAAGCGTTTTGCCACATGAGATCATTAAGGATCACGGCGATGTATTAGAATAACGCGTTCCAGATGAAACGCCTATTCCTAATCATGCCGATAACCTCGAAATATCCGTCGAGTATGCTAGCTTAGACGATATTTTGAAGCGAAACGAAACTGTCATCGATGATGTGTTCATATACTCAGTGGCCACTGACATTATGAACAATGATGACATGGAACCTCGTAGTGTTGCCGAGTGTCAACGACGAACGGACTGGTCACAATGGAAACAAGCAATCCAGGCTGAACTAGACTCCTTAGCGAAAAGAAGCGTGTTTGGACCTGTTGCTCCAACACCACCCAATGTTAAACCAGTTGGTCACAAATGGGTTTTCCTAAGGAAGCGTAATGAGAGAAATGAGATTGTGCGATACAAGGCTCGCCTTGTGGCGCAAGGCTTCTCACAACGCCCTGAAATTGATTACGAGGAGACGTATTCTCCCGTAATGGACGTCATAACGTTCCGCTACTTAATCAGTTTAGTAGTTTCCGAAAAACTGAATATGCAGCTCATGGATGTGGTCACAGCCTATCTCTACGGGGATCTGGACACAGAGATATACATGAGAGTCCCTGAAGAACTAAAGATGCCTGAATCAAGTAGTTCCCGACCACGGAACGCGTTCTCGATTAGACTGAGACGTTCGCTATATGGATTGAAACAATCCGGGCGAATATCGTATAACCGCCTAAGCGAATACTTGATCGGTTTGGGAGACGTTAATAACGAACTTTGCCCATGCGTGTTCATAAAGAAATCCACTTCAGGATACGCAATCATCGCGGTCTATGTAGATGACATGAATCTCATAGGAACCGAAAAAGACTTGTCAGAAACTGCTGATATCCTGAAGAGGGAATTCGAGATGAATGATCTTGGAAAGATACGGTTTTGCCTCGGCCTGCAGATCGAGCACCGTAAAGATGGAATTCTTGTCCATCAAGCGAACTACACCCAAAAGGTGTTGAGACGCTTTAGTCATTTTGACGTTAAGCCGTCCGCTACTCCCATGATTGTCCGCTCTCTAGACATTACTAAGGACCCATTCCGTCCAAAGGAGGACGACGAAGAGATATTGAGTCCTGAGTGCTCTTATCTGGGTGCAATAGACGCTTTATTGTACTTGGCCCAATGTACTAGACCGGACATCTCGTTTGCTGTGAATTGTCTAGCTCGACACAGCACCGCGCCAACACGTCGCCATTGGAATGGCATAAAAGACATTTTCCGCTACCTAAAAGGTACTACGGACTTGGGCTTGTTCTATCCCTACGCGGTTTTGAGTGAGTCCAACGCTCTTGGCACTTGAAGCAACGTGACCCTTGTTGGCTATGCCGATGCGGGATACTTATCTGATCCGCACAAGGGACGTTCCCAATCTGGTTATGTCTTTACCATTGGGAACACGACGATTTCTTGGAGGTCTCGCAAACAGACCTTAGTGGCTACTTCAATGAACCACTCTGAGCTACTCGCGCTCTATGAGGCGACTAGAGAGTGTGTATGGCTTCGAGCTGTTATTGGCCATATTCGAAGTACATGTGATCTTCCATATGACCCAGATGAACCTGTTGTCGTCTATGAGGACAATACCGCTGTTATTGATCAAGCGAAACATGGTTACATCAAAGGGGATGCTACCAAGCACATATCGCCCAAGTTGTTCTTTACACATGAACAACAAGCGCTTCAGAAGATTGAAGTGCAACACATTGGATCGGAGAATAACCGTGCAGACTTGTTCACCAAGTCACTGCCAAAACACTCGTTCCGAAAACATGTCAGAGCGATTGGACTTAGGAAGCTTTCAGAGCTAGCCTAAGTGAAACATGTTTTCTGCACCCCTGTTGTGTGCATGTGAGGGGGAGCGCCCCAACGAGCGCCTCCAAAACGCCCTGTTGTGCGTATATCCCGCACCCTGTCGAGTGTGAGTGAAAAGGGAAGCATCCTGATGTATGCTTGTGTACTCTTTTTCCCTTCGACCAAAGTTTTTCCCACTGGGTTTTCTTTGGCAAGGTTTTTAACGAGACACAGTTCAAATCTCTTATTCACTAAGGATTATTATAATCAGGGGGAGTATCCAGTTGTATACTTCTAAACCATCGAGTACTCTTTTGTCCTTCGATCAGCGATTTTTCCCACTGGATTTTCTTTGGCAAGGTTTTTAACGAGACACAGTTCAAATCTCTTATTCACTAAGGATTATTATAATCAGGGGGAGTATCCAGTTGTATACTTCTAAACCATCGAGTACTCTTTTGTCCTTCGATCAGCGATTTTTTCCACTGGGTTTTTCCTGACAAGGTTTTGACGAGGCACCTTTGCAATGGTTAAGTTTACCCCCACCACACTGACCCGTGTGTACTCTTTTGTCCTTCGACCAAAGTTTTTTTCCAATGGGTTTTCTTTAGCAAGGTTTTGACGAGGCACAAGTATATGGTCAAACTTGAAGATGCAAGCTACAGACAGACGAAGAAACTCAGAGATGTTTACAAGCAAAATTTCTGGAGAGCCAAGGGGGAGTGTTGTAACTCATATGGCTTTTCACCTTTCATCTCCTTGTAACCTACATGACCTTTGGCCCTTCATTTCTTCATAACCCCCAACATCTCTCCCTATATAAAGAGAGGTTGTGATAGCTTGTAAGATGCATTTGTGGTTGATAATATACGAGAAAGTTTCGTCTCCGTGTGTTTGAGCTTTTGCCTTACGACACTCTCAATTTTATGCTTATTTTGTGACTAAATGTGTTGATTTTAAAAACAACAATTCTATGTATATATTTGAAGTCTAATTTGGATAATTTAATAAGTAGTCCAACTTTGAATGTAACTTTAAAATACATTAAATGTGTGTTACCATTTTTAATATAATTTAACCTCGATTCTATTATAGGACCAATCCATTAAACAACAGAAATATTTCAACTGAACAAATGAAATAAACCTAATTAATTATTCAGTTTTGAGTTCGGATAATTTTGGTTCGGCTCATTTTTACTCTTGCGTACTACAATACTTGAATATCCTTCAAATTTCATGTTTGTTAGATTTTGTGTCACGAGTTACTTGAATTTTCATACCTATTATTAAACAGGAGCTTAAATGGTCCCAAAATTTTGGGACAAAAGGTGTGGTGTGGTGTGGTGTGGTGGTGGTTATCAGGATCAAGTTATTTGAGTATCGAATCCTTACGATGAGTATCGAGATTGGTGGTATCGACAATATCGATAATTTTGGATCGGAGTCTAATATTTTGGCATTTGAGGATAAATAATTATTAAAAAATTATTAAAAAAAATTATTTTTATATATTTAGTCATAATTTTAAAGCACTTCAATATTGTTTTGTAGTAATTTTATACCATTATTGGCATTTTTTTCTTCAATTTTATTTGCTGAATTGACAGAAAAAGAGACCCACATTGTTGGTGTCGGTATCGATATCGATTCGGGACATGCCGAACCGTATCGGATTGGAATCGGTTGATACTGTGAGGACTTGAAATTGCTAGTTCCTTTTTGTTGTCATTATAAGAATGACTTCTCTTCATATGTGGATTCAGAACTCTTAGAAAAAATATGCTGCGTTTAAAGCCGAGTAGGAACTGAACAAAAGCAAATCGAAGCAGTAACAATGATGCATATCACCTCATCATAAGGTCAGAATCATATACAATTTTTATTATTTTTGTCATGGTCATGTCTAAGTAATACACGCTGCACACTGCAAAAAACTTCGATGCAGTAAAATGTAGTTTTCCCCTCCTCCTCATTCTTTTACATTGACATGTTCAGTTCTTGATAAAAAGCCATGGCATATTTGAGCCCTCTCAGCCCTCAGCTTCTCGATCTCGGCCTGAGTACTCGAAGCTCCGTATCCACCCCCGGCAAGCAACTCTTCTTGCAACTTGGAGATCTTCCTATCGATACTCTTCACCTGCTAGGTTCCAAAAATATAAAATACAAAATACAAAATACTATTTAGACTCGGCGTCTGTCAGTTTGTGTAGTTGTGCTCGTGTGCGAGAGAGGCGAGAATGACCTTCCGATGAGGCCAGCGACCCATCCCGTACTTGCGGCAGACTTTCTTGAGGACGGTGGGGCAGATTTTCATCTCCTTCGCGGCGTCGACTATGGGAAGGTGAAAATAATCAGCGAAGTCGCGCAAGTGTAGAGCGGCAGTCCTCTCCCTCTGATATCTCCACCAGCCACATTCGGTTTCACACATGAGAAGCAAACAACAAATCGGTAATCAAAATGTTCTATCACTAGAAACATGCATGTTTCCTAACTAATTACTCTTCCATCAATTTTCCATGGAAAAATACTATCTGGCCCGCACGACAGGTGGCCGAAGTCCATTGGCCCTCCAATAGGCATGGGTCACATGCCGGTTGACCTGTCAATGGGGTAGTGCCACCTAGCGGCGGACCAGCTAGCAGTGCTGTTTTCTATGTGATCTACTAGATTGGATGTTTCTGCTTATTCTTACTGACTGAAATAGTTCAAACTAGTAGGTACGTGGCGCTCGCTTTCGAATTTACTTAGTTAAAATGACCATAACTAAAAGCGTTATTTAGTTTTAGGGTCTCGTATAATATTCGAGATTTATATTTGGAGATATACCAGGCAATATCTTGATCTCATATCTCACCGAGACAGGTTGCCACAGACTCCAGAGAACTCGAGCAGCCAGGTCAAGAAGATATTATATATAAAATGCATAAATGTGCCTTTAACCTGGGTTTTCTTCCAAGAGCCAATGCGACCAGAAATGTTTTAAAAAAGAAAAAACTCGAATATTATATCAGATTCTAAAACTATACATACATTTTGAATACTATGGAGATCTAAACTAAATTTAACTTAATGTCATCCTAATTCAACGGTTAGGACGAGAACCAAATTCTCTCCTGAAAAATATGGAGACATAACGATATGGAGACCTAACCGTAAATTTTTAATATTATACTAGACCCCAAAACTAAATAATCCTAACAAAAAAAAACAAAAAACAAATAAGCTCTACTTATGAAGTTACCTGTGCTGCAATTCCAGTCTTCGGAGTTCTACTCGTACCATCGTCCACGATCGGCTCCACGGTTGGCCTGGATTGACATAACCCTGTGATCAAGTAAGGAAAGTAAACTCTTAATAAACCAAGCTTAACCATCACCCAAAGTGCCAATGTAGTTGTTGGAAAAATTGAGTGTATATTTGATATAATAATAATAATAATAATAATAATAATAATAATAATAATTATTATTTTCTATCAACGAAAGAGTTCCTATGGTTTGAAGTGCTGCTATTGAAGGAGAAGAACCGTTGTATCATGGGAGACTAATCGCCATTAAACCGTAAGCATCAGTGCGGGACGAATATTGTCTTAAGGACATTGAACCAAGTTCAAGCTTCGGTCTCGGTTAGATCGTTATTTTATATTTTATTTTCAGAGTCTATATACTGAGTTGTGAATTATTATTAACAGTAGTTAGTAATCATGGAAGGAGAATGAAGAAAATCTAGTTACCATCTTCGAGCAGTAGTGTTTCATCTCTATCAGTGCTTTCTGCATCAAAGTTCATTCTCACACACAGGGCGTCGTAGAAGCTGGACACCGTGTCCTGGATGACGACGTATCTGTCGCTTGCTCGCAGTAGACTGTAGTCGACCAGGAACTGTTTTACCTGTTCGTAGCTCTTGTCACTCAAACTGCACATAAATGAGATGTCAACAAAGTTATGCGAGTTCTTGAACTGAAGTGATTGCATATACCGAACAATGCTATCAGCTGTTAATTTTTCAAACATGTTGCTCAAAAAAATTCTTCAGAATTTCTGAGAAATTGTCATGTAATGGCCATGTTACAATCAGGGTTCACAGTATCGGTTTCAGATCCTTCCTATGAGTATGTCGGCAGCATCGATATTTCAGATCTGATATTGGATTTTCGTATCGGAAAACAAATAATTATTAATGCATTATTAAAATTTTAGAAAAAATATTTTATATATTTAGGTATCATTTCTAGTATTTTGGAATTAAATGAAAGTAATTTTGGAATTAAATGAAATAGTAGTCACCCTTGCCGATTGGTTAACCTGTTATAGATAAGTTTTTTTTTCGTTGTTGATTTTTTTTTCCATTCAATTTTCTTTGCCGAATTGACTGAAAAAGAGATCCTAATGTCGGTATTGGTCGGTATCGAATTGGTACGTACCAAATCATATCGTATCGACTGATACTACAAACTATAGTTACAATTACTTTGATTTGGGCCTTTTTATGCTTTACAGATTTAAGTTTTGGTCATGTCCTGGATGATTCAGCAATTTATTGTCTTGGTTCGGAATTAATACTCTCCTCTTGTAACTACAATACATGTGGCTAGTTATTTTTTCTGTCCTCCCTTTATCTTCAAATCTATGATGCACTGACGCAAATATATATGACATAGCATGAGCACAACTTTTATTTTTGACGTGTCCTAATATATTTTGGAATGTATGTGTCGTGTTCAATATATATCCTGCACGACATGTCAGGATACGACACAGATTGTCAGAGTGCATGTCTAATTGTCATATAATTGTTGTTGAGAGTCGTACTCAATGTATGATGGTTCCATGGCTTGAAGTACCCCACCGACATTGTAAGAGCTCTCGATGATTGCATGATAGAACACATTGAGCCCTCCATGGATAGCAAGCTTCAGGTTCTGTAATCCTAAAAAAAGAAAAGAAAAATTTACATAACAAATCAATAACAAATTATTGATCATAAACCAAAACTATGTACATAGTGAAGAAGTTACACACACATACCGTTGCTATGGACAACTTCTCTCAACAAAATGCACCCACCGCAATCAAAAGGGCCGGGCTCGGCCGGGCCGTCGAATTCGAGACCGAACTCCTCGTAAACTTCTTCTGGTAGTTGTAGGGGTGGTTCCTCGCAAGTAGGCGGCGGTGGCAGAGGGAGGAGAGGGACCGGGTTTTGGTCATCGGCAGCAGGTTCGTGATCGGAACCGATGGAGTCGAGTATTCTTTGGAGTTCTTCGTCTTCCATGAACTCCGAAAGGCTCGGGACAGGCTCGGACGGGTCGAACACGTCCATGGCGTATCGATAATGGCGTGATTTTGGTGGTGGGTGGACCCCTGGCCGGTGCCGGCCAAGGGTGGGAGTGGGAGAGAGGAGGAGAAGCCACAATGAGAGAGGGAGAGAGAGAGAGAGAGTTGAAGAAGAAAAAAAATGAAAGAGAAGAATGGCGGGGAAGAGACCGTTATATTTGGGACACGAACGGTTTCTTGATGTTGGTAAGCAACGGTTGGAGAATTTTCAGAATTTGAAAACTGATTTTGTCATATAAGCCCTCTAAGTTTTAAAAGTTCCAAAAGAACACAATAGCATGTAAGAACAATTCGCATGGTTCATTAGATATATTTTATTATTCAGAACTTTACTAAGTTACGCTCGTTAAAAAAGAAAAGAAAAGAAAATCCATAATATGATTGAAATAATTTTTTTTAGATTATGATAGAATATTTTAAATATAATTTCAATATATTTTAGTTATGACTTATTATAAATATATTTTTAAACTTTTGGATATGTGTTTAGTTAGATAATATCATGTAGTTAGTTTAAATATAATTTAATTCTAAATATTTTAGTATTAATACATATTCATGCACTTAGGAGGATTTTAGGTTTTAATTTAATTTTAAACTACGTGAGAAAATAATTACGGTTAGGGGACACAAATTTTTTTTTTTTTTAATAAAATTTTGAAACAAAATGGTTGATGAAATACACACCCTTAGACACCCTTAGACGGCTCAAACTTGAGCAGTTTTAAAGCCCTTATATTAGTAGACATAAGAAGGCTTGAAAATGAACCGTGTGTGTGTGTATATATATATATATATATATATATATATATATATATATATATATATATATATATATATATATATATATATATATATAATTTTTATTTTTTATTTTTTTATTATATAAAATGGCTTCAAAAGAAAAGTTAGGGTTTGGATCCGGCGACGCATAGGATCCTGGCTCGGCCAGCGACGAGAGGGGCGACGATGCGGAGGGTGTAGTGCCCCGTCCCTACATCGTGCCCCGTACTCTGTCCACGGGGTGCGCGAGAAAGGAACACTGTCGCTATCGATTCGGTCGGGATCGATAGGTCGGGATCGGCCGAGTCGATTGAACGGGAACGGTTGAATTAAGATCCATTCCTCGTTATGGAATGTCTTCTTCGGAACCAAGTCCCATATTCAGCGGGTTGCGCCTCAAGGATTGACTCTGCGGCTGAGTCGGGAGAGACCTCTCGTTGCTCTGCTTTTCACGCAGCTTGCGTTGGTTTTGGCTTTGTTTTCTGAATGCGTTTTCGTGAATATTTTCGATGGTTTTCATGGCTTGCATTTCGAACTCGCATTTCCTATCGAACTCCTTGAATAATACAGTGTTCTAATCGGTTGCTTGTGCGATTTCAGGTAATCACGTAGGCGACGTCTAGCGCGGCCAACAAGTTCTCTCGCCGAAGTAAACTCAAGGTGAGTGGCTGACCCTTCTCTTCTCGACCCCCTTCTTAAGTAAATCGATAGTGTTGTTGCGGATGAAAGAATGCAAGTAAGGGCACGGACACGGTAAAATGATCAAGTTTCAAAGAGAGAAAGTAGGCTAGGCCTTAATAACTAAATGTTGTCTTAACTCGGTCATTGGACAACTTGTCGACAAGGAGAGAGTTTCCTCGAGCGACTATCCGGGGCCACGGGACCGACTCGGCCTAAGAGGAAACACGGTATAGCTGTGCTGGATGATAGCACGGGTTAAGCGGAAACTTGCAGCGGGGCTCGCTACTTGCGCTGCAAGGGCCCCGGCTAACAAAGCTATAGTCCAGGGTGGCTTGTGATGTCAGTGACCAAACACACGTAATATTGCACTTGGAAATATAAATGATAACAATTGACAGGGAAGAACATGGTAAGTTTCAAAAAGGCACGACACGGTCCGCCGGGGGTAAGTTCCGACGTAAATTACATTATGCTTGTCATTTCTCGCTTGAAATTCATTAGGATGGTTAGCAACATTCATGAACTAAGTCATATAAACTCATTCAACAAAATGAGAGCTTGGAACTTAATTTGCCACGCACCAGTACAAAGTGTAATGTACTGATCCTCGCTCTCCACGCAGGTACCCCGAACCACGAAGGGCGTGCCACCTAAAATCTCAAGGCGGCGTGGACACTTTTGAAGCCTCGTCCGTGTAAAGGCTTGTTTCTGAATTCCTTTTGAAGACTCCGCATTCAGTACAAAAGAAGACCAATGGCGGCTGGGCTTCCCTCGATCGCAGGTGGAAAGTGTAACTATTTTGCTTGTAAAAAGGGATGTAATGAATGGAACGACTATCTCATCGGCGTTCGTTTTGTAAGTCGAGTCATGTTGTAGCCCGCGCGGCAATGAATGTAATGAAGTCAATGTAAATGAAGTTTTATTATCAATGAAAAGTCTACTTCTATTTCAATTGTGTCAATCAATTTTTATGCGTACTCTAACTTGACGTTGTGTTTCGGATAACCTTATGACTATGCCTTGTGCGATCGTAACTTAGGTTCGCACGGTATCACGCCCGGGGGACGACTATCGATTCTACGGAATCGGGGCGTGACATAATGGTATCAGAGCACGACTTTACATCCTTTGACCTCGCAACGATGAGATAAGTTGTTCCATACAATGAGTCCGTAATACTTTGTGACTGATGCGTTGCCTTCGTATCGCAGAAGTGACGGAACCCACGGCCGAGCGAGAGCAGAGCACTTCTAGCGATTCTAGTAGTTCGCATCGTTCGCGGGGCGGACCTTCTAACGATACCATCGAAAGGATGCTGTGCATGATGGAGGCGCAGTAGAACCAGTCCGAGAACCGACATCAACAGACGGAGGAACGACAGACCCAGTTCGAAGCTCGCTTCGAAGCTCGTTTCGACGCACATGCCAAACTTCAACAAAAGCAACTGGATACCCTGCAGCAGATCGTCCAGACAATAGCGGCCAACGAGAATTCTACGACTACGCCTACCGTCACCGTGCCGGCGATACAACCCATTGAAGTCGACACGGAGGATCCCGAGCGTCAACCAGCGGCACCGAAAAAGTACAACTTTGAAGTGTCAGAATTCAAGAAGGGGTGCCGCACTTCCTTCAGCGGTACCGAAGGCCCTTCCATGGCGATCGACTGGTTGGAAGAGCTGGAAGATCACTTCGAGCTTCTCGGCATTGAAGAATCGAAGCAAGTCGCCTGCGCACAACTTCAACTACGGTTGAACGCGCACGACTGGTGGGCTGTGCGTCAGCGAGCTATCCGACCGGACAACACCACCGCGCCGATCTCTTGGGCCACGTTCCATAAAGCTTTTGAAGTCCAGTACCTTCCATCAGCCGTTCGTCAAGCGAAGGAGAATGAATTCATGCAGTTGAAGCAAGGGAGTAGGACAGTGGAACAGTACGTCGCAGAATTCAACAAGTTGTCTAAGTTTGCTGGCCTGTTTCTGCCGACTGAAGAGTGTCGTGTGCGACGGTTCGAAGTGGGTCTGCGACACTCTATCGGTGCGCATGTCGGGGTCCCGGAGTACAAGATCGTGGGCGAGGCTTTGAATCACGCGCTCCGCCTTGAGAACCTGCATCCTTCCGGTGCTGACGACGTTGTGCGCCACTCCAATCACAAACGTCCTAGCTATACGGGAGGCAACAATCACACTTCAAAGCGTCCGAACCACGGCGGTTACCAGGAATGAACCCCACCATTTCCTTGTGCCAAATGTCAAAACTTAGGTCACCATGCCAATGATTGTCATGTCTTCGAAGGAGGATGCTTCAACTGCGGAGCAAGGAACCACCAAGCACGAGATTGCCCCCGGAAATGGAATCGTAATGCCCCGCCACAACAACACCGTCAAGAGAATCGAGGACAGGCGCCTCGACCTCCTCCGCCCACTCAACCCGTACCGCAAAATGGCCGAGACCGTCGCCCCAACACTCAGGGCCGCGTCTATGCCATGACTCGAGACGAAGCACTGGCATCAGATACAGTAGTGTCAGGTATACTAAAATTCAATAATGTGCCTGCTCGTGTGTTATTTGATTCAGGCGCTTCACATAGTTTTATATCGGCGGACTTTGCCGCAGAGCACAAATTTCCTGTAATATTATTAGATCTCGACCTTAGCGTAAGCACACCTTCGGGCACACCAATTCTCACAAACTTAGCTTGTATCGACGGGATTATCTGTATCGACGGTCAAAAGATCGATCTGGATGTGATAGTTCTAGACATGAAGGACTTTGACATCATTCTGGGAATAGATTGGCTCGGGCCGTGCAACGCAACCATAGACTGCGCTGAAAAGAAGGTCACATTCCGCATACCTGGAGTGCCTGAATTCTGCTACTCGTGTGGTGAGGCGTCGCCGACCTGTATGGTGATCTCCGCAATATCTGCTCGACGGATGATGCATTCCGGGTGCGAAGGCTATCTAGCTTCCGTTCGAGACATGCGAAAGGATGGTGCAAACGCGGGTCAGACCGACGTTGTGGCAGAATTCCTAGACGTGTTCCCGGACGAGCTACCTGGCATGCCACCCGATCGAGAAATAGAGTTCACCATCGATACATTCCCCGACACTCGGCCGATCTCAAAAGCCCCGTACAGAATGGCCCCTGCAGAATTGAAGGAATTGAAGGCACAACTTCAGGAATTACTTGATAGAGGGTTTATCCGTCCGAGTGTCTCGCCGTGGGGTGCGCCCGTGCTATTCGTGAAGAAGAAGGATGGATCGATGCGGCTCTGCATCGACTATCGGGAATTGAACAAAGCCACCGTCCGAAACAAATACCCCCTGCCCCGTATCGACGACTTGTTCGACAAGCTCTAAGGTGCAACGGTGTTTTCGAAGATTGATCTGCGATCGGGTTATCATCAACTCAAAGTCAAGCCAGATGACGTGCCGAAGTCTGCCTTCCGCACTCGTTATGGCCACTACGAGTTCTTGGTAATGCCGTTCGATCTGACAAACGCCCCTGCCGTCTTCATGGATCTAATGAATCGGGTGTTCCGTTCGTTCGTTGACAAGTTCGTAGTAGTCTTCATCGACGACATCCTCGTCTACTCGAAGGATCGAGCGCAACATGTAGAGCATCTGCGGACGGTACTCCAAACCCTTCGACAAAATCAGTTGTACGCGAAGATGAGCAAGTACGAGTTCTGGCTGAACAGCGTCTCATTCCTTGGGCATATCATCTCCACCGCGGGAATCGCAGTCGATCCGAAGAAAGTTGAGGCAGTTGCTGATTGGAAATGGCCCGCATCAGTTAGCAAAATTTGAAGCTTTCTAGGCTTGGCGGGATACTACCGACGCTTCGTGAAGGACTTCGCGAAGATCGCATCGCCGTTGACTCGCCTCACCCAGAAAGGAGTCGTATTCAAGTGGTCAGACGACTGTGAATCGTCCTTCTAGGAGCTCAAACAACGGCTCGTTTCGGCCCCAATACTTGCTCTTCCTGAAGGGACGGAGGGATTTCAAATCTTCAGCAATGCTTCTGGCCAGGGCTTGGGGTGTGTGCTCATGTAGCGGGATAAGGTGATATCTTTTGCTTCCCGACAGTTGAAGCCGCACGAGAAGAACTACCCCACGCACGACCTAGAACTAGCGGCAATTGTGTTCGCGTTGAAGCTGTGGCGTCACTATCTCTATGGCGTGGTGTGCAGGATTTATACGGACCACAAAAGCCTCAAGTATCTCTTCACCCAGAAAGAACTGAATTTGCGGCAGAGGCGATGGCTCGAACTAATCAAAGACTATGACTTATCAATCGACTACACGCCGGGCAAAGAAAATGTGGTAGCGGATGTGCTAAGCCGAAAGTACTTAGCTTCATTATGCATCAATGATCGACTGATGCGTGACTTGGAAGGAATAGGCATCGAGCTACGAGTTCGTTTCAGAGACGTGAAACTGGCACAACTACGGGTGGAACCGAGCCTACTGGAGAGGATCAAGTATGCACAGAAGGACGACCCCTACCTGGAGAAGATGCGGAAGCTGATATCGACAGGAAAAGCGTCCGACTTTGCAGAGGACGAGTCGGGAGTGTTGCGCGTGAAGGGACGGCTATGCGTACCGGACGACGTAGAACTTAGAAAGGAGATAATGACGGAGGCGCACTATGCAAAATATTTTTTGCATCCTGGCAGCACCAAGATGTATAAGGACCTCCGCATTGTCTTTTGGTGGCACGGCATGAAGAGGGACGTAGCGCTCTTTGTGTCAAAATGTATGGCCTGTCAGCAAGTCAAAGCCGAGCACCAGCGACCCGGCGGGGAGATGCAGAACCTCGCCATTCCAGAGTGGAAATGGGATCACATCACTATGGACTTCGTTGTTGGCTTGTCGAGGACGCCACGGGGAAATGACGCCATCTGGATCATCGTCGATCGACTAACCAAGTCAGCGTACTTTATCGCCATAAAAGTTACTTGGAGCGTCGACCGCCTTGCTCAGATATACCTTGATGAAATAGTTCGGCTGTACGGGATCCCAGTTTCTATCGTCTCTGATCGGGATGGACGGTTCGTAGCGCACTTCTGGAGTAGTCTTCATTCAGCACTGGGGACCAAGTTGAAGTTCAGCTCAGCTTATCATCCTCAGACTGACGGCCAAACAGAGCGGGTGAACCAAATTCTCGAAGACATGCTACGACTCTGTGCGATCGACTTGAAGTCAAGTTGGGACGTCCATCTACCGCTGGCCGAGTTTGCCTACAACAGCTATCAGTCCAGCATCCAAATGGCGCCGTATGAAGCTTTGTACGGCCGGAAGTGCAGATCGTCCATTTGCTGGGATGAAGTTGGGGAACGGCAGATACTTGGTCCGGAGCTGGTGGAGCAGACTGTGCAGAAGGTCAAGTTGATACGAGAGAGATTGAAGATAGCACAAAGTCGGCAGAAAAGCTATGCCGACACGCACCGACGCCCCCTTGAGTTCTCAGAAGGCGACCATGTATTCCTGAAGGTGATGCCTATGCGAGGAGTTTCCCGGTTCGGTGCGAAAGGAAAGTTGAGCCCAAGATTTGTTGGCCCGTTCGAAATATTGAAGCGAGTCGCCCCGGTAGCTTACCAAATTACCTTGCCGCCTGTATTGTCAGAGGTACATGATGTCTTCCACGTCTCGCAATTGCGGAAGTACGTACACGATCCGGGGCATGTGGTAGATTTGGGTAAGATGGACCTGAAGGCGGACTTGTCATATGTCAAAGAGCCGGTACAAATCTTGGAGCACAAGGATAAACTTCTCCGCAACCGTGCTATTCCACTCGTCCGCGTCCTCTAGAGAAACCATTCGGTCGAGGAGTCGACATGGGAGCTTGAGTCAGAAATGAAGGAGAAGTTTCCTTCCTTGTTCTCGTAGAGGTAGGTTCTATTTTAAGTTTCGAGGATAAAACTTTTTTTTAGTTGGTTATGGTGTAGTACCCCGTCCCTACATCGTGTCCCGTACTCTGTCTACGGGGTGCGCGAGAAAGGAATACTGTCGCTATCGATTCGGTCGGGACCGATAGGTCGGGATCGGCCGAGTCGATCGAACGGAAACGGTTGAATTAAGATCCATTCCTCGTTATGGAATGTCTTCTTCGGAACCAAGTCCCATATTCAGCGGGTTGCGCCTCGAGGATTGACTCTACGGCTGAGTCGGAAGAGACCTCCCGTTGCTCTGCTTTTCACGCCGCTTGCGTTAGTTTTGGCTTTATTTTCTGAATGCGTTTTCGTGAATGTTTTTGATGGTTTTCATGGCTTGCATTTCGAACTCGCATTTTCTATCGAACTCCTTGAATAATGCAGTATTCTAATCGGTTGCTTGTGCGATTTCAGGTAATCGCGTAGGCGACGTCTAGCGCGGCCAACAAGTTCTCTCGCCGAAGAAAACTCAAGGTGAGTGGCTGACCCTTCTCTTCTCGACCCCCTTCTTAAGTAAATCGATAGTGTTGTTGCGGATGAAAGAATGCAAGCAAGGGCACGGACACGGTAAAATGATCTAGTTTCAAAGAGAGAAAGTAGGCTAGGCCTTAATAACTAAATGTTGTCTTAACTCGGTCATTGGACAACTTGTCGACAAGGAGAGAGTTTCCTCGAGCGACTACCCGGGGCCACGGGACCGACTCAGCCTAAGAGGAAACATGGTATAGCTGTGCTGGATGATAGCACGGGTTAAGCGGAAACTTGCAGCGGGGCTCGCTACTTGCGCTGCAAGGGCCCCGGCTAACAAAGCTATAGTCCAGGATGTCTTGTGATGTCAGTGACCAAACATACGTAATATTGCACTTGGAAATGTAAATGATAACAATTGACAGGGAAGAACATGGTAAGTTTCAAAAAGGCACGACACGGTCCGCAGGTGGTAAGTTCCGACGTAAATTACATTATGCTTGTCATTTCTCGCTTGAAATTCATTAGGATGGTTAGAAACATTCATGAACTAAGTCATATAAACTCATTCAACCAAATGAGAGCTTGGAACTTAACTTGCCACGCACCAGTACAAAGTATAATGTACTGATCCTCGCTCTCCACGTAGGTACCCCGAACCACGAAGGGCGTGCCACCTAAAATCTCAAGGCGGCGTGGACACTTTTGAAGCCTCGTCCGTGTAAAGGCTTGTTTCTGAATTCCTTTTGAAGACTCCGCATTCAGTACAAAAGAAGACCAATAGCGGCTCGGCTTCCCTCGATCGCAGGTGGAAAGTGTAACTATTTTGCTTGTAAAAAGGGATGTAATATATGGAACGACTATCTCATCGGCGTTCGTTTTGTAAGTCGAGTCATGTTGTAGCCCGCACGGCAATAAATGTAATGAAGTCAATGTAAATAAAGTTTTATTATCAATGAAAAGTCTACTTCTATTTCAATTGTGTCAATCAATTTTTCTGCGTACTCTAACTTGACGTTGTGTTTCGGATAACCATATGACTATGCCTTGTGCGATGGCAACTTAGGTTCGCATGGCATCACGCCCGGGGGACGACTATCGATTCTACGGAATCGGGGCGTGACAGGTGAGGCAGAGGCAAGGACGGCTATCCACGAGGCGGCAGGTGGTTGGGCGACGGTCCAATGACGAAGGCACGGACAAACGACTCAAGGGATGAGGTCTCTACCAATGAGAAGAGATGGAAGGGCGGTAGGGGAGACGCCACAAGGTGATCGACAGGGATGGGGAGCCAGGCGGGAAAGAGGTGATCCACACAGGATCGGAAATGGTACAATAACGAGACAATGGTTACCGAAAGTGAATAACCATGCTGAACGTGTGGTTAGGGAACACGGTGAGATAAACAATAGGAGCGGACTTAGGACGACAACCGTGCCACCGAAGGAGACAGATGCAGGCATTGCCAATATGGGGGGTACGCCGACTAGTAAATCTTGGTCGGAGGTATGTCAATCGAAAGGGAACCACAATGGAGCAACGATGACATATGTAGCACCCAAGCAAGCAGAATGAGGTTTGTGCGCTTTATTCACTGCGGAGGAAATCCAGGAGGCTTCCTATATGTTATGGGGAATCGACCATTTTATGGGCAGATAAGAGCTTATGCGAGTCGGGTGTGGAGGCCAAAAGGAAACATGGAATTCTTTGCTCGCGAGGAAGGATTTTTCTATGTTAAGTTTAGTCTACGGGAATATGTGGAAAGGATAATACAGGGTGGTCCATGGACATTCGATGGTCGCCTAATTATACTGAAGGAATGGCATGCTGGGGTATGCTGCGAACGGAAGGATCTCCAAAGTATACCAGTTTGGATACGATTTTCACACCTTCCAATCCAATACTGGTCGATAGCCATGTTGATGAAGTTGGCTAGTTTAGTGGAAAATCCTATCAAAGCTGACGAAGCTACACATTCTCGATCTCGTCTTCTATATGCCAGAATCTTCGTTGAAATATCAGCATAACAACAACTTCTACGACAAATTGCATATGAAGTGCCATCATGACAAGTCTATCATCAGACGGTCGAATACGAATAGGTGCCACCGACGTGCATGTATTGCAAGTACTTCGGCCATTTGACGTAGAAATATACTACCGGAGGTAGAGACCCACGCCAGCACATGGATACAACAGAAGTGATGGATAGCAAGACACAGAATAAAGGAGGTGTTAAATGGCTCTCTTGCTACAGGCCCAGTGCTCCAAATTGAGGGAAAGAAAGAACATAGGGAGGCTGTGGAGAACACAAGTGAAAATCTGATAATTAAAGATAAATAGAGTATCCCAAGGGACCATGAAGAAGGCCCCCTACGCCTAACGTTCTCGAATATACGAGAATTTTCCAATGGGGAGGACACGAGTAGAGCGGAGATGGACAATGCGAAAGAGATGAAGGACATCTTTGATTTCTCGAAGCAGGTGGAGAGGAGCCTAGTAGTCTTTCGTGCGGGTAATGAAGGCCATGTAGAGCGTGGAGGCATGACAACTAGGAAGAAGGCAGCGGCCAAAGGAAAGAAAGCCAAAGCGCCAATGAGAGATACGGAAGGGCCGAGCATCAGTAGAAAAAGACATGCGGGGATGTGCACGGAGGATACTACGAGAGGAGCATCTGGTACAACCCCTCCATTGAAGGATGCGATGATGTTAGTTACGGATAACCCGGCGTGGGCCATTCATCTGAGGCAGGGCGGTGAAGGCAAGCACACAGAGGCACGAAACATGATGAGGAGCCATGAAGAGTTGGCAACACCCCCGAGGAGCCATCTCAGGTACTGAGGGGAACCAAACTTCTCATTAATGTCGATCATTGCATGGAACGTCAGGGGGACGTTCTCGATTGGGAGGTGGTGTAAAGTTTGCGTAAGATTGCATAGGGAGCAGTGCTCTATTTGTGCGTTGTTAGAGACAAAAATTAAGTCAGAAAGAATGCTTAATAGGCGTACTCCAGCTACTTGGAGACACGCTCATAATCTACAATTATGTGATATGGCCCGTATTTGGGTCAGATGGGATGCGGGACAATAGGATGGCCAGGTAATACTCAACTCAGAGCAATTAATTGTGATTGTGTTTACTAACAAAGGGGTCTTCGCTTTATCAGGGGGGCTATATACGGCCACAATGATAGAAGAAGAAGAGCAGAACTCTGGCAGGCTATGATACAGGTTAGCAGCATAGCAGAGTCAGCACCTCAGGTGCCTCTGATCATGCTGGGAGACTTTAATACAATGCTTTATCAACATGAGAAAATTAGCGGCAGAGTTGTACAAGAAGCAATACTACAAGAATTCCGATCATGTCTACTACATGCATGATTACATACCATTGAAAGACAGGGTCACATTTGGACTTGGAACAACAAGTCTATCGGGAGAAGGGTTGTGTGTCAATTAGACAGAACGGTAGGAAATCGCGAATGGCTACACAAATTTCCTCACATCAAAGTGGAAGGATTACATGCGGGCACGAGCGATCACTCACCGCTGAAGTTACAACTGCTGTCGACAGAGCAAAGGAAAGCCCGACCATTCCGATATAACAACGGGTGGCATCTACAAGCTGGGTATAGAGAGGCGGTTGGGGCGGGCCTTCAAGCAGCGGTGGAGGGGAACCCTCAATTCAGATTCGCGTGTCGTCTACGCAATACCAAATCAGCAATTCGATCTTGGGTTCATGGGCAACCGACATATGATCTTACGGCCAAAAAAAATATGCTACGTGAGGTCCTGAGCCTACTGCAGGAGGATGCCTTCAATGAGGAGCTAGCAGCGTGAGAACAGCAGCTGGTCCAAGAAGTTGGCAAGTTACAATTATTTGAAGAGATCCAAATAGCTCAGAGAGCCAAATGTGACTGGCTAGACAAGGGAGACAAATGTACGAAGTTTTTTTATGATGTCGTACGCATGAGGCAAAAATGGAACCACATCCATCGTCTCCTGAATGTGGAGGGACATGAACTCTCAACGGCTGGGGATATACAAGATGAGGCAGTCAGGTATTACACAGATTTATATAATCAAAGTAATTATTTTACTATATTTTCTATCCTAACGTGTAAGAGAGTGGTCACTGATCTCGACAATGAGGGGCTTCTGGCTCCGGTCACCATGGAGGAGATCGAGAATATAGTAATAAAGGCACATCCAGATAGAGCTCCCGGTCCAGACGAATTTGGGAGCAAATTCTACAGGCTGCATTGGACTGAGCTCAAAGAACATGTACTAGAGATTGTGGGAGACTTCTTCAGAAATGGAAGGCTTTTGCGGGAATTAAATCGTATGTTTCTCACATTAGTTCCGAAGAAGGAAGGCACACTCGCACTGGATGATTTTTGCCCCATCTGTCACGACCCGCACCCAGGGTAAGGGCACGAGTGCGTAACAGTACCCAGCCTATGCCGCAGAAACGGCGTAGAATGCTGTAGGTTTGCTATCTAACAACAGTATATAATAACCTGTTATCTCCGAACGGAGGATATAATATGGAATACAGATAACTCAATCTGTAACGCTCCAGTCCCAAAATATGTAGGACTAGAAATGTAGACATGCTAGCCGTATAATAAATATACCTAGGCTGTAAATTGCAGTAACCATGACAACTATCTCATCCACAAAAAAATAAGGAAATAAATGATATCATATAATCATCCAAGAATTATCTTTATACAAGATGTTGGATGGAGACAAATCCACTACCAACTATTTTATTGAAAAAAAATAAGTACAATGATAGTAGTTTGTCGAGCGAAGTGAAGGATGATCCAAGAACACGTCATCTTGATAGAAAAGAGATGATTATGACCTTGTCTAGAGTACCTGCGGAAGACAAGAACACACACACCTGGAGAGATCACCAGGTCCTTAGAGGAACGTAACAAGATACAGGAAGAACGTGCCATAACTGAATATAAACTGCTCAATAAATAAGTCAATTGAATTATAACATGGTCCAATACACGCCATAGAATTAGCATACCATACCCCCAACCAAACAAGGACAAGAGATGACACCCTAATTTACGATGACGTATCTTTCCATGCTATGAATCCAATATGGTATCCGGACCACAACAAGGTACAGTACCTTCTTATCGGAGTAATGAGCCACATCTACAACCAAACAAGGACAAGATATGGCAAACTAGTCTACAACAAGTTACTGTTTCAAGCCATGATCAGATACAAGTATCCAAATTAAGAGTACTCATACCTAACGGATAAGGTAGCCTAACCAATCTAAGTGAATGCAGTTTTAAGAACATCCTCCAACGCATGGGCCCTGGCTAAAATGAAATCGGCATGGTCTCCCCTGGGGCACCAGAGGCCTAGAAAGAGCATAACGTTTCGTAGAACGTCAGTGGCTGTTAGTATCCATGGGTAATCTCACCCGCCTCCGACGGAGCTCACGGGTTACAAAAGATAAAGTGTATAGTAGCCCATACGCTAAGGTATTGTCCTTCCCGTCCAATGCCTACTATGTTGTATCCATAACACAGAACCTCTATTAACCGCTAAGTCAAACTAATAGTGCAAACACTATCAGCGGTTAATCCTATCGTACGGCTTATACGTACTGGTGGCCAGCCAGTCACGCATGTCCGAGTTCTATATGCGATACACGACTTCGTAGCACAAATATGTCAAGGCCAATGTATGCAACACAACTGGGTGGTCCCTTAAATCTAGGGTTAATATGCATAAAGATAATAAGTACGGAGATAGTGATATACAATAAAATCTATCTAATTATAACAATATAGCACAATTTATTTTGTAAAAAAATAAATAACGAATAAATGCATAAATATGAGCTAAAGTAAAATAAACAGCTAATGGCGAGGTATCTTGCCTGGTATTGATGCCTGGTGTGCTGCGATAATCAAGGTGGCATGAACTATGACTTTTGTGTTACCACTATGTAAAACGACCTCTGATGATGGCACAGACTGTTCCATTGGGTCCATGATAGTCGAATCAATGAAGGATGATAGAAGGACGTATGGAATTGGAGAGGGATATGGAATAACGAGATTAGTCATAGACAAGGAGATATTGGAAGGAATTGGCATAATTTACTATTTTTGTAAAAAAATGTATAGTACTGAAAAATGTATTTCTATTAGTTAAAATAAATTTTTAGGTAAATACTTAAAAATCTAAAAATCGTTTTAGGCTAGAAATACTCTAAGCTTTATCAAAGTACAATTGTAGGTATGTAACGCCCCAGTTCCAAAATACTTAGGACTAAGTACGTAGACATGTCAGCTGCATACATATGAAGTATACTCCAATATATGGAATTCTCGTATGTATACATAAGCTGTAAAGTGAAGTAATCCATGGCAACTAATCTCATCCACAATCAGAAAATAAATGTATAATAAAAACCAACATTAAATTTATCATTTGTACAAAAGTTGGGCGGAGATAGATCCACTATCAACCATTTAAGTGAGAAGAAAAAACAAGAAAAGAATGTGAAAGTAAAGTAGCTAGACGACCCAAGGGCAATCCTCCTCGAAAGAATGGAGAAGATCATGGCCCTGGCTAGATCACCTGCAGAAATTATGAAAGCACACCTGGAGAGATCACCAGGTCCTCAGAGGGACATAACAAGATACAGGAAGAACATACCATATAAACTGTGATAATAATAGAAAATAAAGGGAAGCATGCAATAGGGTGCCTACCAGTTCTACAGTGATAATGCAGTTAAGAACAAACCTTAAACGCATGGGCACTCTGGCTACAGGTACATAAATCTCAGGTATGGTCCCACCAGGATACCAGGGACCTCAAAGCTTAACATTCCTCGAATGTCATAGGCCAGCAGGATCAGGAATAGGAAAGTGCATACGTGGCCCATACGTTAATAAACTGTCCTCCTTACCCAATGCCTAGTAGGGTCGCATTTATGTCCCATAGGAACCTCTAGTAACTGCCAAGTCGACTAGCATGTAATTCTATTGGCAGTTACTCCTAACCATCGTACGTCTTATACGTATCGGTGGTCGACCGACTACGCGAGTACGTGTCCTACATGTGACTCAAAACTCATGATGATCATGTGTCAAGGCCGTATGAGATATACCAATATCTCATCATCAATGGGTGGTCACTAAGCTAAGTCAATGTAAGAGAATAAAACAAAAGCAAGTAAACGACCGATATAGTCGTTGGCACCCAAGTGTGACTTGGACGCACAGTGATATAATATTAACAACATATAAGTAATGCTAAATATAATAACTGAAAATAAGATAAATTAAATTACAGAGTAAGGTGGCAAGGTATCTTGTCTGGCAGTGCGGGAATAGCAACTCCAAGCAATCAATCACGTCAGCAAGAAATCTCAAAATCTACGAACGGCTCCGGATGCTGAAACAAACATCAAGAACGTTCTCAATGTAAAAGATATATATCGAAAATGCCTTCCAAAAGTCCAATTCTGGAATATGGGCAAAATTGTACTTTCGGTTCAAAACGATGTCCGCCGTTGGACCCGTTTTGTACCGAAACGCATGCCAGTATCTACGGTCTCTAAATTTGTCAAACAACTTGTCTACGAGTCCGATTTGAGGAGATGAATCCAACCGTATATCCAAAGTTGGATTCCGACGGAGCGTATTCAATTTCGTACGTTGGAGCGGGTCGTGGGCCCGCCATATAGGCGTTCCGGTCGACCTTCTCAGAATTGGACCAAACTTGACATGCAGGACCCGAATTTTGATACAGTCCTATTAGCACAAGTTTCGTCTCGAACCGACGACTGTACACGAAGTTATGGCCAAGTTTGCTAAAGGTCGATACGGGAGTATTTTGACGGATACGCACTGATTTTGTCGCACATGCGCAACAAAATCGAGTTCCGTAAGTTCCCACACGTCGGCAACATCCATACATGCCTTTTGATGCATATAGTATGTAACCACGTCTCCCGATTTGTTGGGGCACACGCCGTATCGAAAAGTTTTTAACATTTTATACAGTTTTAGAAGCAATTTTCTGGTCAAATTGGGAAGCCGATTTCTCGGCGCACAGTCGTCGAACTTGACTTTTGTAAAAAGGGTGTTGTATCCCTCTATGTTGTCTAGGACTGATATAAGTAAATTTTCAAAAACTATAAGTAGGTTGGCCACGAATTGCCTTCCAAGTTGGGGGTTTGGTTTAACTTATGTTCTGTTTTCGGGCAAGTTTTTGCTCGACTTCGTGTCGATCTCTCGGACTGGTTATTCGTCTATATTCAAATCCACTTATTGTGATTTAGAGAGGGTTATGCAGGCTATTCATAGGTTTTTATAGATTCGAAAATGATTGTGAATACATGAAGATACATGATTGTGGAGATGATACCTGGGCGATCGACGAAATAGAGTGGTACTCTGTTTATTGTCGGATTTGGGCTTCCTCCCGGCGGTGCTGTAGAAGCATGAAAAAAATATGGGGTTCATGCAGATTAAAAATTGTCGCATAGGTACTTTGGGCCAAACAGGTCCGCATGAAGGAAAGTCGCATGACTGGTTCAATGACATATGCGGCCCATCGACAAACAGCTGCAGAAGGAAGATATGCGGCCAAGAGGAGCAGATCGACTGATAAAGCTGATGAGTCCTAACAAAACTGACAAAAATGACAGTTCTGACACTTCGACAAAAAAGATAAGGCATAAGACGTCGCCCAAAAGCAGGGTTCGTACGCCTTTATGCGGCCAGAAGAGTATCATCTAGCCGCATGAACCTTATATGGCCCCAAAATCTCCAAACTTTATGCTGTGATCCAAGCCGCATGAGCTTTATGCAGCCAAAATACAGATCGAAGACTGAGAAAACTATGCAGCTCTCCGCAACAGGATACGTGGCAATCTGACCAAGTCCTTAACTACCCAGATTTGCTGCAACAAAATTCCAACAAATCGACAGATGACCGCCAAAGAGCGGATCTTCGCATGCTAATCAGCCACGTAGCTGCAAGTCGTCTATGCGGCTCAACATATATTCTATTATAAATAGCAGGGTGCCACACCCCTGCAAAAGGCTGGCAACCTTCAAGAAAAAAGTAATTTTTTCACGAGCTAAAGACTGCATCAGATAGTCCACGGAGTAAGGAAGAGTTGATAGCACTTTCCCGAGCCTCCACCGTCACCCCCGAGAATCAAAACTAAACAATTGTACTTAGATTGTTTCCTAGGATTTCTTTCTAGGCTTTCCTTTGTACAAGCGAGTTTGCAATCAATTTCAGTATTCTGTAATACCTGTCTTTGATTTTTTTTATGGCAAACACGATAGCGACTCTGCTGGGGACGTCCTTCTCTTCCGATGAGAAGTTGGTGACGCAATCTGACGCATCCAAGCTCGGCTCTATACAACAGATGCTTGTGGTTCGTTTTGACCAACAAGCCTTCGAAGAATTGCTCTCTGAAGGGAGCGCAAGCCCGTCTCAGAAGCGAGCCAACCCAAAGAGGACTCGTAAGGCGTCGGTGCACAAACCTATTACCCTCGACCAAGTTCTCGAAGAAGCTCCTTCTGCAGCCCAAGACAGTGACCAGAACTCTCCTGCAGCTTTGTTTCCGACCGCAGAGGACCCCACTGTCCCCAAATCCAGTAAAAAAAATACCAAGATGCTGAGTTTTTGGAGACACAATGGAAATCCATACGGATAAAGAAGAAGCCGCATAGAGGAGATCCACAGTCTGTCCATGCGGCAGCCCACTCTGGCCGCAGGAATATGGTCCATGCGGCAGCCAGCTCTAGCCGCAAAAAGATGGTCCATGCGACGACCAATCCTGGCCTCAAACAGGATATCTCATGCGGCCCTGTCAGAAGCTCTGTGTTCGACCGCCTCTCATGAGGGCCCGACGCCATGCGGCCTACTGAGGATACAGGATATATCAATCTGGACTCCTTTTACTATGTGCCTTCGGGTGCTAAGTCAAAAAAGTCTAGGACAGTGAGGGCCCGACCAGCCCAGTCATTCCAAGTTGCTGACTGTCAGCGGGCCCCGTTGACTGTTACACGGGCTTCTGACAGAAAGTTGTACAGAACCACCTACGTCCAGTCCCCCAGGGCTAACGGACAGGGTGGGTCTTTAAAGTCTTCCTCTAAAGATCCAGAGCAAGTGCTTTTACTAGCCACGGATCAGGAAGCAAACATGATGCCTAAGCACCCGTGCGCTCGGGATACCCGAGTTCACAAGTTTGGTACAAAGGTAGAGCAGCTTCCTACCGACTTACGTGACGTGATTACTCACAAACGCAAGACGGCAGCATCGGTATGCAATGAGCCCTCTCGGGGTGTCATTCCACCCAAGTCATCATCAACTGCTGTTGCGACAAATCAGCAGCACCTGAAGATCGACAGTCAGTTTTCCAGCGACTGCAGCCAGCACCTGTCCGACAACAACTCAAAAAACAGGTGTAAATTCCAGGGGACGAGGAGTTTCCTTTCGCCTCCTATAATTCAACTCAAAAGGTTCCTCGTGGCAAGGAAGGAAAGAAGATAGGCTCTTCCAGCCCAGCCATCTCGGCCAGTATTGCAAGGAGACCCTCATCTGGGGGTTCCCATCAACCACATGGGTGTCTATTTAGGCACTCGATCCAAAAAGAAGCTTTCGGCACCTGGGGGTGCACCTTCGACCTCCTTGAGAGTAAATGAAGCTGAGGGTAGCAGTCCCCTCAATGTATACGACAACCCGGTGTACCAAGAGCACATACAAGGAGTAGAGGTCCCTCAGAACTGTGCAACCGACTTGGATTTCCCTAAGGACCACCACCCTCACCAAGATGATGCGGCTTCCTGTACAGGGGGTAGCACTCCTTCCGAGTCAGAGGAAGATGATATTTCGATATTCCCTGACAATTTTTCTATACAAGGGTATGGCACCGATAGTACCTCTGCCATAATCCTTTCCACCTCTACCCACGTGGGGACAGTCTTTATGGTTGACGATGATCATGAAGCACCTTCTGACCAACAACGGCTAGAAGTGCTGGAAGCCATGCTCATGTCCTTGGACAAGTTCGTGGACGAGATCAAAGCTGCCTTGCCAACTCAACCAGCGAGGACGCCCGGGCAAACAAGCTTGGGACCCGCAGTCAACGTGGACTCCAACACGACCGCCCGTCCTTTGGGTGATGAACCTTTAGTAGCATCCGTTCCTTCAGTCGCAGATGAAGCCAAGGAGGCAAGGAGGAAAGTCCAGGAGCTTCGGGCAATGTTCAATGTCCGAGATTCTTCTTGGGATCTTAGAATACGGCAGCCATATCCCATTGTATGGAGAGGCGTGCCTTTTCCATCATGGTACAAGCCATTCCATATCGATTCTTATGACGGGAAGACCTCTGCTTGTCGGTACATGACTTACTTTGAGGTCACAACCGACCATTTGTCGCATAGTGACGTCATCCTCACGCGATTATTCATTGGGGCATTGGAGGGGATCGCGTTCGACTGGTACCGTAACCTTTTCGACAACTGCATTCACTCTTTTGACGGCTTCAAACACAGGTTCCTAGAAAGATTTTACAAAGTGGGGCATGACGTAGCGATGTCGTCTCTCATGGACGTCGTTCAGGGAGAGAGGGAGCTAACGAGGAACTACATCGAGCGGTTCTGCCAAACCGCAATAAGATTGCCCCAAGGCAATTCTGAGAGCTCCTTGATTGAAATCTGTCAGAAAAAGCTACTTCCTGCAATTAGCATCTAGATGGGTGACGATCAGTTCAGGGATTGGACAACCTTCATCATAAGTGCTACCAATGCAGAGGCAAAATTGAAGAAAGCTCGTCAGTTGGGATTACACATTTCTGATGGAGAAGATAAGGGCAGACGGCCTGGGTCCACCTCCACTAACAGTAACAGTCGCACCACCACTAACCGGGACAATAAGGGTAAACAGGTCATGGTCGCTGATGCGACTCAGAAGCCCGAACAAAAATAGACGAAAAGTCTGTGGCCTAAGGTTAATTACTCATTTGAAGATAGTCATGTCAAACCTATCTTCGATATGCTCTTGCAAGGGGGTAGGATCCAGCTCCCTCCACCAAGGCGCGAACCCCGAACGGCAGAAATAGAGGACCCAACATATTGTCACTTCTACCGCTATGTCCATCATGCCACTCATGATTGTTTCCAATTGAAGCGGTACATTCAGAGTCTTATCGACTCCAAAGCTCTGTCGATAGACTTTGAAGAGGTTACCGTAGCGGCAAACATGGTGACTATTCAGTTCAACGACTTCTCTCCAACAAGCACTCCAGATGGGGTCATACCTGTCCCTTGGGCAACGATGGAACTTACTAATCTTCCACCCATTCGGAGCCAAACATCTGGATTGGTACCTCTCACCACATCGCGATGAGAGATCATGTAGGTGCATCCAGACTTGGTGCCCGAAGTTACCCAGGGGGTGTCATCTCCTACCAGCAAGAAAAAGGACAGGAAGTCTAGGTCATGTCATATAATTTTATTCGAGGCTGAGGAAGCTGCAGCTGTTGTTACCCAGTCTGTAGCACAAGTCCAGCCCATACGGGATAATTCAGCCGAAGATCCTCAGTCGGCAACGTTGCCTCCCTCTGATGTTCCAAGGTCATCTCAGCCTCCATTGGCGGATAAGTCCAAGACAAAGGAGACCCGCTTTGACAGGCCACTCCGTAAAGATGTACCTCAGGGACTGGAGAGACCTTACAACTTCGACATATTAGCACAATTGGCTAATACGCCAGTGCAGTTGTCGTTATACGAGCTCCTAAGGCTCTCCAAGGATCTTCGTGTCGCATTAAGAGAAACACTCAAGAATGCTGACGCCTACTTAGCCCAGGTCAAGCCTCCGGGGAAAGACCCGCCAGCAGATTTACAGGGCGACGATAGCACAGATGCAATGCCCAACATCATATTCACTCCTCAGGACATGTTGATCAAGTCCAATTTGCATGATCACCCCTTGTCCTACACTGGATACATATGCGACATTGTAAAACCCCTAATTTATACTACAATTTTTTTAATAAATATGGTATTAATTTTTATACTTCGTATTTATACGTCGCGTACGAGAATAAGTACGTAGTACATATTTTTTAAAATATTTTAATTATATAGATGTAGAAAATATTTTAAAATAATAGACGATAAATATTTTATATTGCTTGAAGTTGTAAATACGTCGCGCCGAGGATTGCCAAACTTTATTTTTATTTTAAAAAAAGGCCATTTTATTTTATGGTACAAGTATAACTAGTAATTTTAAAAAACAGTATTTTATGTAAGTATTATTTTTGCATACGAGTGTATATATATTTGCATTTTTGAAATTAATTATTATCATTAATATATTATTTTGAAAAACGTATATTAAATATGGGTTAATTTAATATATAATTAATTATGGTGATTTAAGTTGGAAAAAAATAAAGTTATTTAATTACAATTTAAATTAGAGGTAGAATCTATCTACATTGGATTATATTTGATTGAGTTACTTTTAAATCAATTTGAATTAAATAGTGGAAAATCCATGGGGAATTAAAACTCTTCTTAGTCCTTATCTAGATAAGACTTTTGTAAACCCCCTGATTTTTTCAAAATAAATATTTGTTAAATTTTTGGATTTTTAAATAACTATTTATTGACTTATTATATAATTTGTATTATTTTACATATATTTAGTATAATGCTCATTAGTGAATTTAGTATACAAATATATAAAGTTATTTTTCTAGTACATTAAGGATCTAAACTATATTATACAATATTTCTCAAAATTTTAGGATTTATTTCATAAATTTTATTACTTTTTACATGTTACTTATATTGTACACTATTTACATAATATAGAATAAATGTCAATTTAGTATTAAATATTTCAGCTTGTATAAATGAGATTAGATGAATGTTGTTTAAATAAATATTAACTTTATTTATTATCTATAGTAATTTTAAATAATGTTATAGATAATTTAGATAAATATGAATTATATTTTAAGTTAATCATAATCCTAAGTCTAATAGGAAAGCATCTCTATCTATATCCTATCCTAACAAAACAAAATCCAATTTATTTAAATCATATCCTATCTAATTTAGGAGATAAATCTGAAAAAAATACCTATATAAACTCAATACATCTCCCTTCTATCAGCCATAATTCGAAATTATTTTTAGTCCAATAGAAACTCTAAAATTCGTCATTAAAATTTAGCCCCTCTTTTTAGCAACAAGAGCAACTTGGAACGACGATATCTCCTAGCTCCGGACTCCATTTCGTCTCCAGTTTTTTTTTTAAAAGAAGCGTATCGAGGTAAGGTTTTTTAAAACATATTTTAATAAACAAAATTCTTTCTATAAATTTCTGAAAAACTATTTGAGTATCTAGTGTCCAAAAAATAAACGTGTTTCTGTATTTTTGCGATTTTGGGAGATTCCGGAAACGAAAATGCGATCCGTTTAGTTTTTCGAAAAGCTGATACGAAAACCTATACCATATCCTAACTTCAAAATTTATTAAATAAATATAATAGGTGCAGTATTAATTATAATTAGATAATAAACTATTTTCAGCATCCGAAGTTGTTTCTACATCTTCCTCTTTATGCGCTGTTGTTGATTCGTCACCAGGACATCATCTTACCTCACTCGGACATCAGGCAAGACACCTTGCCTTTGCTGTTTATTTACTTGCTCAATATCATGCATGCTTTTATCTATTATTTATTTCTAGCAAATGTAAAAATTGTACTTTCAAAACCGTAAGTAGATTCAAATTACTATACTTTAGTTTTCTTATGCATTTTGACTTAGAGTTAAGGGATCACCCTTTTGTGTGTCGTATTCATTGGCCTCGACACTTGTGTACCACGAAGTCGCGAGTCGCATATAGATATGGACTTACGTACTGACTGATCATCGGTGCGTACAGGCCGTGCGTTAGGATATGACTGCTAATAGTTATGGATGTCTAGAAGACTTAGCGGTTATTAGAAATATCGTGATGTGGATACAGCACATGTAGTGCATGGGGAGGAAAAAGACAACTATTAGGCGTAGGGCTTTCACTCGTTTACTTTCCTCTAGATGTCCTTAGTGGCTCAGTCGAGTGCTAGTGGGTCGTGCATTTATTTTCCTCTAGCTACCGTTAGTGACTCACCCGAGAGCTAGTGTGCCGTGCATATATTTGTTACTTTTCTCTATATACCACTATTGCCTCGGTTGAAACGCTAACGCATTGTATTTCTAGTTTTGGAAGGCCCCTGTGTGGAACGTTGTCTTCAAAGTACATTTTCACATAGAATGGTTAAGGACCTTTATATGTTTAGACATATGCAATTTTTTGTTGTGCTAACTATATTCAGTTTATGGCATGATATTATGTGTCTTGTTACGTCCCTCTGAGGACCTAGTAATTTCTCCAGGTGTGCTTTTGTGATGTTGTGCAGGTGCTCTAGCCAAGGCCATGACTTGCTCTCTTCTATCGAGGATGATTGCACTTGAGTCGTCTTTGCATCGCTCAAAAATTTCTAAATTTTGTATTCTCTCTTTGTTGGAAGTGGATTTGTCTCCGCCCAACGACTGGTGTAAACAATAATTCATAAGTTATTATAAATTCTTTCTTTTTTATTTGTGGATGAGATTAGTGTCGTGGCTTTCTACACTTTATAGCTTATGTATACATACGATGGTTCCATATATTGGAGTATACTTCGAATGTATGCAGCTGGCATGATTACGTTCCTAGTCCTACGTATTTTTGAGACTGGACGTTACATATTTTTGTGGTGGCCCATGCGGGTCCAGTTTATCACTTGGGTTACGTTATTGTATCGATGTGAGCTTGCATATAAGATTAGAGTTTAGAATCTCATCCATCTACTTGACATCCTTTCTTAACTTTAAATTCCGAACTCTCGTTCGACCTCCTTGATTTGCATCTTGCTTGACTCCTTCTACCGTAAATTCTTAGTTTCTTGCTTAGTGACAACTAGGAAGATGACTACACTATTATATGATCATAGGTCAAACACGTGACTAGAAGGATTACATTCACAATTAGTATACATTGAGGTCTTACTTAAGATATAGAGGCATTTATTTTTCTAAAAGTATGATCTTAAGGATTAGTTAATTCTAAGTTGGGTAGTAGCAATATTACCAACTTTGAGGACAGAGAGAATTTTATCTTGAGACTGCTAGGTGTATTCACCAAAGGATTGATAGAAGATTGAGTAAAATCTTTGATTTTGAAGATTTAGAAAATATTTATGATTTTTGGGTTATCGCTATTCATATCTTTTGAGGATATAAATTGATTTGAGAAAAATTTTAAATTTTGAACTGTGTCATACGATCTATGATTGATAAATATATTTAGATTTTGAGTTTAATATTTCAATGGCGAAAAAAAAAATCTTCAAATTTTGTCGCATAATTCACGATTGATAAGATTATCTAAATCTTGAGTTTAAAGTTTGGATTTATAATATTGCGATTTTTTGGAAAATTTATTAAGAGATATTATAAAGCTTATTTTGAGATTGATTAGAGGAATCTAATTTTTTTTATAGTTATGATGGATGACCTCAACAGACTAGAGAATAAGAAAGTTTAGTTTGTGCATATTGGAGGGAAAAAATATATATATATTGTCATACTAAGGGTTATCTTAGGGTTATTAAAGACTTGAATTATTTTTATAATTATGCTTGAATATCATAGTTTATGTCAAGCTTGGAAATAAATATTAGAAACTCAAATTTTGGGATTAAATCTTATTTTGATAGAGAACCAAGAAGCAGGCAAGGTCACCCTAATGAGATAGAGGTACTCTACATTCCATCCATGACCAAGATAGTTGTATATACACAAGTACAGTTAGTCTTCGACCAAACCATGTGACTATATCTCAATTTTGACTTACTCGACCTTTCTTCCAAATCCAGATCTTTTATTGTGACCTTCTAACCGTTTGAAATTTGAGAAATGAATTAATCGTTCCTTGACTGTATCCACCTAGGAGACTATCTTCTCTCTGAAAACTGTGTCCCTAAATTATTTTACTAGATTTCTTAATTAATTTTATTTCATGCTTCAACTTGATCTTCTTTAATGTTTGTGCATTAATTGTCACTTCATGAACTCCCACTTTCTATTTTAGATCTTTTTGTGTCCTTTACCGTGACTTTGATATTTGAAGTGTAATACTAGATGTTACCTTCCAACAAATATCATATGTAACACTTAGATGAGCTCACCTTCATGTAGGTATATCACGTGCTACTAAAATACGTCTTCTTGTACTATATTTTCAGGATATGACTTTTGGGCCAAAAAGACTAGACTATAACCTTTACCATGATACCGATATATTTTTGACCAAGGATAGGGACTCAACCTCGACTCAATTTTTTCGATCTGATGTGATTTTGTTCTACTTAATTCCTTATATGCTTATCTTTGTGCTTTATCTTGATTGCTTGACCCATTGTCCCATTACACTACTAGTTTAACTCTTGTTAGTTGGATAGAATACCTCATGGCCTAACAAATCTTTGTCCTTGTGGCCCATATTGATAAGTTTACTTAGACTATAGAATTCAGAGGACCCTAACTTATCTAGTCAACCAAGCCATAGATAAGAAAACTCTTGGACGACTGCATAAGCCCAAACTTCGGATAAGACTTAGATTTTAATAGATCTTCGACTATTTAATTTTCTTCATTAGTATTCCTTACTTATATTTTGACTATCTTATGATGCTAATTTAGCCTTAGTTTTGCAAGCTTATTCTTTTATCGAGCTTGTTTACGACATATGTGTTATTGGGGACGCCCACTAATAAATTGTCTAATCAGAACCGGTGCATGATGGTCTGATCAATCTAGTGCACTTTGGTTCACTTTTCATATATTGTTCGACGTGGATGGAGATATAGTTAAACTTGGTCTCTAGAATTCCATCCGCGACTGCCTTGGCAATTTTTTTTAAAATTTTTCAATCGTCTTTGAACCACTTATTCGTATTCGATAATATCTTCTTCGAACTCTTTATTATTTTCGTCTTTCACCTATATTAGAAAGACAAACACTCGTACTTGATATCCCCTTAGTTGTCCACCATCTATTGCCAAGATAGTTAACCACTGACCAACCAATGTGACTATATCCCCGTCTTGAGTTACTTTTTTTCTCTACCCTAGATTCATTATCGCAACATTCTAATCGTTCTTGAAACTTGAAAATGATTCAAATCATTTCCTTAACCATACCTTAAACCAAGACGACTATATTAGCTCAAGAAACCATCTCTCCTAAATGTCTAAGTTATTCTCTTTGATCTACTCAATTCCTTTCTATTCTCTAATTCGTGTTATCATAATTTTATTACCTTAACTAGCGACCCTTCTTCAATTCCATAACCATGATGTATTTTCACAAAAATCAAAATCACGATCTTCCAATGCATGTTTGTGTCGAACGTCGTCTCTTCGCCTCATCCAAAAATTTAATCGTATTTCGGTATTTATGAACTCTTTCTATCTCCCTACCCTAGCTATTCTTAAATTTTGAGGACGAAATTCTTGTAAGTTGGGTAGGATGTAAAACCCCTAATTTATACTACGATTTTTTTAGTAAATATGATATTGATTTTTATACTTCGTATTTATACGTCGCGTACGAGTTTGCGTTTCGTAAATTTCTCGTCAAGTACGAATAAGTGCGTAGTACATATTTGTATAAAACGTTTTAATTATATAGATATAGAAAATATTTCAAAATAATAGACGATAAATATTTTATATTGTTTGAAGTCGTAAATACGTCGCGCCGAGGATTGCCAAACTTTATTTTTATTTTTTAAAAAGGCCATTTTATTTTATGGTACAAGTATAACTAGTAATTTAGCAAAACTGTATTTTATGTAAGTATTATTTTTGCATGCGAGTGTATATATATTTGTATTTTCAAAATTAATTATTATCATTAATATATTCCTTCGAAAAACGTATATTAAATATGGGTTGATTTAATATGTAATTAATTATGGTGATTTAAGTTGGAAAAAAATAAAGTTAATTAAATACAGTTTAAATTAGAGGTAGAATCTATCTACATTGGATTATATTTGATTGAGTTACTTTTAAATTAATTTGAATTAAATAGTGGAAAATCTAAGGGGAATTAAAACTCTTCTTAGTCCTTATCTAGATAAGACTTTTGTAAACCCCCTGATTTTTTCAAAATAAATATTTGTTTAATTTTTGGATTTTTAAATAACTATTTATTGACTTATTATATAATTTGTATTATTTTACATATATTTAGTATAATGCTCATTAGTGAATTTAGTATACAAATATATAAAGTTATTTTTCTAGTACATTAAGGATCTAAACTATATTGTACAATATTTCTCAAAATTTTAGGATTTATTTCATAACTTTTATTACTTTTTACATGTTACTTATATTGTACACTATTTACATAATATAGAATAAATGTCAATTTAGTATTAAATATTTCAGCTTGTATAAATGAGATTAGATGAATGTTGTTTAAATAAATATTAAAACTATTTATTATCTATAGTAATTTTAAATAATGTTATAGATAATTTAGATAAATATGAATTATATTTTAAGTTTATCATAATCCTAAGTCTAATAGGAAAGCATCTCTATCTATATCCTATCCTAATAAAACAAAATCCAATTTATTTAAATCATATCCTATCTAATTTAGGAGATAAATCTGAAATAAATACCTATATAAACCCAATACATCTTCCTTCTATCAGCCATAATTCGAAATTATTTTTAGTCCAATAGAAACTCTAAAATTTGTCATTAAAATTCAGCCCCGCTTTTTAGCAGCAAGAGCAACTTGGAACGACGATATATCCTAGCTTCGAACTCCATTTTGCCTCCTGTTTTTTTTAAAAGAAGCGTATCGAGGTAAGGTTTCCAGAAACATATTTTAATAGACAAAATTTGTTCTATAAATTTTTGCAAAACTGTTTGAGTATCTAGTGTCCAAAAAATAAGCGTGTTTCTGTATTTTTGCGATTTCGGGAGATTTCGGAAACGAAAATGCGATCCGTTTAGTTTTTCGGAAAGCTGATACGAAAACCTATACCATATCCTAACTTCAAAATTTATTAAATAAATATAATAGGTACAATATTAATTATAATTAGATAATAAACTATTTTCAGCATCCGAAGTTGTTCCTACATCTTCCTCTTTATGTGCTGTTGTTGATTCGTCGCCAGGACATCATCTTACCTCACTCGGACATCATACAATACACCTTACCTTTTCTGTTTATTTACTTGCTCAATATCATGCATGCTTTTATCTATTATTTATTTCTAGCAAATGTAAAAATTGTACTTTCAAAACCGTATGTAGATTCAAATTGCTATACTTTAGTTTTCTTATGCATTTTGACTTAGAGTTAAGGGACCACCCTTGTGTGTGTCGCATTCATTGGCCTCGACACTTGTGTACCATGAAGTCGCGAGTCGCATATAAATACGGACTTACGTACTGACTGATCATCGGTGCGTACAAGCCGTGCGTTAGGATATGGCTGCTAATAGTTATGGATGTCTAGAAGACTTAGCGATTATTAGAAATATCGTGATGTGGATACAGCACGTGTAGTGCATGGGGAGGGAGAAGACAACTATTAGGCGTAGGGGATTTCACTCGTTTACTTTCCTCTAGATGCCCTTAGTGACTCAGTCGAGTGCTAGTGGGCCGTGCATTTATTTTCCTCTAGCTGCCGTTAGTGACTCACCCAAGAGCTAGTGTGCCGTGCATATATTTGTTACTTTTCTCTATTGCCACTAGTGCCTCGGTTGAAATGCGAATGCGCCGTATTTCTAGTTTTGGAAGGCTCCTGTGTGGAACGTTGTCTTCAAAGTACATTTTCACATAGAATGGTTAAGGACCTTTATCTGTTTAGACATATACAATTTTTGTTGAGCTAACTATATTCAGTTTATGGCATGATTTTTGTGTCTTGTTACGTCCCTCTGAGGACCTGGTGATTTTTCCAGGTGTGCTTTTGTGATGTTGTGCAGGTGCTCTAGCCAAGGCCATGACTTGCTCTCTTCTATCGAGGATGATTGCACTTGAGTCGTCTTCGCATCGCTCAAAAATTTCTAAATTTTGTATTCTCTCTTTGTTGGAAGTGGATTTGTCTCCGCCCAACGACTTGTGTAAACAATAATTCATAAGTTATTATAAATTCTTTCTTTTTTATTTGTGGATGAGATTAGTGTCGTGGCTTTCTACACTTTACAGCTTATGTATACATACGATGGTTCCATATATTGGAGTATACTTCGAATGTATGCAGATGGCATGATTACGTTCCTAGTCCTACGTATTTTTGGGACTGGGGCGTTACAATATCAAGGTGGATCGGATGCATATCGACCCTGGCTCGTCAATAAGCATCATCCCAAAAATCTTGCTTCAACTTCTTAGCATCCCTATGCTTCGGCTAGCAGTAACCAACACTGCCATTAGCGGTTTTAAATTGGGAAGAAGCTATCCCCTAGGGAAGATCCGGTTGAAGTGCCAGATTGGTGACTTGAAGACGGGAGTTACCTGCTACGTCATAGATGCAGACACCTCCTACAACATCCTCCTGGGATGTCCGTGGATACATGACTATATGATCGTGCCATCCACCCTTCACCAGTGTTTCAAGTATGTCAGTAAGCACGGCTCCGTGAAGACTGAATTCGCCGACATTGATCCCTTCAAAGGGGTTGAATCTTATTACTCTTCGGAGGCTTGTCTATATGACGAATCCAGGAAACATATAACTGACGAGCTGGAAGCCATCACAGAGCCAGAAGAACCCTTGAGAATTCGTCTCTAAGCCCGCAAATCGGGCAGGGCCATACCCCTTGTCGCAACCTTGTATAAAGAGGTGCTCGGTTCTCCTGCCACACCTACGCAGTTGGAACCAATGGTCATCCGTCTCCCAAGATCCAGCCAGGAGCCAAAATCTGTCATAGGACCAATGGTGATCCGGCTGCCAAAGTCCAATCAGAGGCAACAGGAAGATGCAAGGCCCTTTGTAACACCGATGGTAATCTATTTGCCAAAATCTACTCCCAGGCGACCGGAAGACACAAAGTCCCTTGCTGAGACCATTGTCATCCGTCTTCCCAAGACGAGCCAGCAGCCAAGTGTCGATCCAATACTCTCAGGCAAATTAATACCTCAAGCGGAACCCTTGGTGGCCAAGTTGCCCAAGACAGCATCCCGACCTCTAAGCTCGCAGGGGTAGCCAAGGAGGATGAAGAACTTGCCAAATACGTGGTTACACAGGTGGATAGCCCCTCTCCTGATGATGTAATCCCTGTGGATAAAATTTTTTATTTCATCAATAAGAGGCTGCCGTTAAACTATTCTGAGTATGATAAGCTGAATCTAACGTATGCCGTACGGGACTATCTAGACGTTAGCCTGCACACACGGGTGACAACCGTCCATACCCCAAATCGACTTGCTCCCATAAAAGGCGCTTACTTCCTGGTCCCAGACAGAAAAGGATGGGATCACACAATTATCTTTGGCCGAAAAGAAGGTCCTCAATCTTTTACGCCACAAGAGTCCGACCTCGGACCCGACGCTGGAAGACTACCGCTCTACTTGTATAGTCCTCAAGCCAAATATTTCATGCAAAAGCAGGGGTACAACATAGAGGCTACCCCGGGTCTAAATTATGGCAGTGGTCGACGATTGCCTCTATAGCCGCCGGCACCAGCAGAAAAACCTCAGGATCATTATCACAGATCCAGACGCGACTTCGGGTATGTTACTCCACCAACAACGCCCGGAAGTTCTGATGAAGAATGCGAGTGGCACTCTCATTCATCCGAGTCACCCATTTACGACTCCGATAGCAGTATTGGAGATATATTCAGACAGACATTATCTGCCAATATGACATTCGCTGATATCGATGAGGAAGACGAAGACCTACTTGAACCACTTGAGTTGGAGACGTGGGTCCAGCAACTAGATGTACAATAGGAGAAATACTTTGAACTTCGTGATCCTTCCACTGAAGATGAGGTTATGCAAGTTAACCTCGGCGATGAATCCTCTCCAAAGCCAATCTTCGTCAGTAAAAGTCTGACAGACGACGAGCGAGAGTCGTTGTTACAACTCGTCAGAGAATACATTGACGTCTTTGCTTGGAGCTATGAAGATATGCCAGGACTAAACCCCGAGATTGAACTCCATATGCTCGACATTTATCTGGACGCAAAACCAGTCAAGCAACAGCAGCGACAATTTCGTCCAGACATCATGAATTCCATCGAAGCAGAAGTGAACAAGCTTATAGCTAGCAGTTTCATCCGTGAAGAGCAGTACCCAGACTGGGTAGCCAACGTAGTACCAATCATCAAGAAGAACGAGAAAATTTGAATCTGCATCGATTTTTGCAATCTGAATGCGGCATGCCCTAAGGATGAATTCCCTCTTCCAATCACCGATATAATGATCGATAATACGTGTGGCTTCGAGCGCATGTCCTTTATGGATGGCTTTTTAGGATACAATCAAATTAAGATGTCTCCTAATGATGAGAAGCATACATCATTTCGAACGTCGATCGACGTATATTTTTATACGGTCATGCCCTTTGGCCTGAAAAATACCGGTGCTACATATCAACGGGCTATGAGTGTCATCTTCAGAGATCATTTGCGTAAGACGGTGGAGTGTTACGTTGACGACATCGCTGTCACGACCCGTACCCTAGAGTTAGGGCACGAGAACGTAACAACGCCCAGTCTACGCCGCAGTGTCGGTGGTAGAACGCTGTCCTAGGTCTCAATGCATCTAACAGTATAAGACTAAACAGTTTATACTCCCCGAATGGGGGTGACATAGCAGAATGTAAACTCAATCACATCTAAGGTAGAGCATAAAGGAAGATAGATAAAACATGAAATCGAAAAAAGATACAACAGATAGAAGTCTAAGTGTCTAAGATACAAACTCAGAATACATCTCAAAACCCAAATACAGTAATCCATAAATACAACTCAAGATGACTGAAAATAAACTATAAGCAAAAACCCTAGCTATCTATGCAACCTCTACTGTCTCCTCTAGGCTAGCAGGCAACCTCCAGGCTATCTGTAAAATTTATCAACAGGTCCAGTCAGGACAGGAACGAGTACAGTACATCTCAATAATTCATAGCAGGTTAGAAAATATAGACATGTAGTAAAGTAAGATACAAGTACTGAAAGAATTACGGTATAAAAACAGAGAGAGAACTGTAATAGAAATATCTACTATAAATAGAGAGCTAACATGTGGCTAGTGAGTCAGAGTACAACATAAACATGTAAATGGCCTGGGATGATTCAATGAAGACACTACGGAATGATTCAATGAAGATACTATTGGTGTATTATTCACATGTCCACTTCTACTCCCCCGTACCCCAATCAATACACAAGGATCCAGCCAGGTTATGTTATATGATTCCATGCACGGCCTCCGAAGGGTGATACATGGATGTCCCATAAATGGGGATTCTGGGGGTTACCTAACAGTGTAAGATTCAAGAGACTCTGTGATCATGAGGGTACATGTCACAAGTAATCAAGTGAACCAAGAAGCATAGTGATATGCCATGTAAGTGAAACGCACAGAATACGTAGTACCCGATGCTCCCTAAGGATAACATCTCAAGAAAGGATCCATATAGTACCAATCCGTGTGACCATCGTGACAGTACAAGTAAAGTAATCTACTGCAGAAAATAATTCTAAGCAGGATATGAAATGATCAGAAAATGTACTCGCCTGTATCTGAATGTCCAAGGTAAAGATACTGTCCGAGGAGAGGTGTCTGGCTCCTAATTAGAACAACATAAGTTACAATATATCCAAAAGGGTAATATAAAGTACTACAATGCATTCTACATGAATCTAGGTCAAACTAGGCCAAAGTCAACCCTTGGTCAACTCTGGTCAACTGCACTAGTCAAACTAGGTCATGTCCTAACCCAGTAAGTCTTACTAGGCCTAACCAAGACTATCCTAGCAAGCACACATCAATACAAGGCTATACAAGCCAACATACACCCAACTCTATATAGCATGCAATTATTCAATACTCAAATAGGCAAGAATTTACATTGGATATACACTAGGTAATCTATTACTTTAAGTTATATATGTCTACACATATATACACATGCATATATTGGTATTCAACATTAGGTCTATAATTATGGCATTTCAAATGGTTATATAAACTTATATATTACAACATAATATGCTAACATATATATAATATACATACATAGCTAAGTTAACTATATTCATAAATACTTATTTAAGAGGCTATGTGTGTGTATGTGAACATGGCAAAGGGGCAAGTGAGGGTTAAATGGGCATACATAGTGTATACATATCAAAGAGTGTCAAAGTGTAAGTGAACAAAGTGTCAAGTATGATAGTGTCAACATAGTGTAAGGGGGTACATGAGGTAATATAGGATTTGTGTTAACATAGAACATTACATCTCATTAACTTGTATATTGTATACATTACATCTATTATTATATTACATTCATGCTTGCATTCCTTCATCATTCATTATTCTCTTGCACCACTATATGCACCATACATTATAGACTATGGAACCTACATATTCATTACAAGCCATACTTATGCATGCTTACATTAGATAGGATACTTACACCTCATACATTATTTATTTAACCATTTACTCATGCTTGTATTCTCTATTTAATTACATAATGTATATATATTAACATGGGTTAAAATCAAATAGAACATTATATTACACACAAGGGTGCACAAAATGCATATGCCGAATAGTGACTCCTACTAATAATCAATACTGTACCATCTCAGCATGAATTAAAATCTAGAATTAAAGTATGTTATAGATCTATGTGTTAGCTTTCCGAAACTTCAAACGGATCATATTTTTGTTTCCGAAAACTCCCGGAATCGCAAAAACACCGAGAACGCGTTTGTCTTTCGTACAGCTGACACTCAAATAATTCTCCAGAAAGTTACAGAAAAAATTAGGCCTATTAGTATATATTTTTGGAAAGCTAACTTCAATACGCTTCTTTTAAAAAAATGAGAGATTAAACTGAGCTTTGAGCTAGAAGTTATAACATTTCTAAGTTAGGGCTGAAATTAAAAACGTGGATAAAAATCATGACGGATTTAGATAGTTTGAGCCAAAAGAATACACAATATATATCCTAATTATCCACAACAATAATAGCAATAATAATATGAGGAACCACACTCACAAACTTGATTATATAATCATCATGAACCATTTATTATATATATAAATATAGATACACTCTCATTACAATATATATATCTATATATATAACATGAACACATCCACAACTCAAAGGACACTCCTATGACCTCCAAATGGACACAAAATGGACACAAATGGAGATACAACCATGGAGGTCATTCCTATGGGTTCAAAATAGACCTATATGCATAAGAAAATGAAAAGGAGAAGAGATTTATACCTCCCGGTAGATCGAATCGAAGAAAAACCTTCCCGGAGCGACACCGACACGTAGAGATTCCAAAAGGACACGAACGAGCTCCGAATCCTCCCAAACTTGGGTAGCTTCCTCCTTGGCTAGAATGGAGAAGGAAAGAAGAAGATTTGGTGATGAAATGGAAGGATTTGGTGGAGAAATTGCTAGGGATTGCTCTCTAGGAATTTGGGAAAGAACAAGAGAGAGAAAAATAGATGGATAATGACAAATGGGAGGCTCAACCCTATCCTTATTATGGCTGGCCATAAAGGTGGTTTTGTCCTATTAGGAAAAGTCCAAAAGCCCCTACTAACCTATTCTATGAGTATTAGGAAAGGGCTAATTGGTTGGGGCTAAATTAGTCATTCTAAAGTCTCTAATCACACTAACCTTATCCATAATAATTAGTCTGACCTCTAACTAAAATATTTCTATCATGTGGACTAAAATTAATATCATGTGAGCCATGCCTAACTAGTGTGTGGGTCCCACTAGAGTCAAACTACCCCCGGTCCCCGTTTCAAGTCGAATTGAGTTGAAATTCGAACCCGACTCAAATAACCCCAAAACAATATCAAAATAATTCAAAGAGGTCAAATGCAAAAAAATATCCTTAGGCCAAAAATGACATTAAAATATCATAATCACATGGTTAGGCTCTAGGTCAAACAGTCTCTAGGGTTTCACTAGCAAAACGTCAAAACCACAAGTCATTGATTTAAATAATTTTAAAATGATTTAAAATCACCAAAAATCATATCACGAATTAAATATCATTATTAAATTAATTATAAACACGAAATTTCAAAATTACCCTCATTTGGGAAACTGGGTGCTACAATCGCCGTCAAGAGTTGCTCCAAAAAATGATCACTTACATGATTTGAGAACAGTGTTCGACCTTATGCGGGCACACAACCTGAAGATGAATCCTACCATGTCTTTCCTGGAGGTGTCCAGCAAAAAATTCTTGGGCTTCGTCACTACTTCCCGGGGCATTCACATAGATCCCGACAAAACAAAAGCAATCCTGGAGATGAATCCACCAAGGAACCTCCGCGAACTCCGCGGCCTTCAGGGAAGACTAGCCTATATCAGGAGGTTTATATCTAACCTCTCAGGGTAATGTCAACTCTTCACTCAACTCATGAGAAAATGTGTCTCTTTTGTATGGAACGAGAAATGTCAGCATGCCTTCGATGATATTAAGGAGTACCTGATGAATCCGCCAGTTCTGGTAGCCCCGGTCACCGGAAAGCCCTTCCTGCTCTATGTACAGGCGATGGAACACTCCCTCGGTGCTCTTCTAGCATAGAATAATGATGCGGGACATGAACAAGTCATTTACTATCTCAGTCGGATGATGGTAGGACCAGAACATAGGTACACCGCCGTGGAGAAGGAGTGCCTTGCTCTAGTATTCGCCATTCAGAAAATACGACACTATATGACAGGGCAGACCATCCATGTTGTTTCATGAGTTAATCCTCTCAGGGTTCTCATGACCAAGCCAGGCGCACTCAGTTCTCGTCTGGCCACCTGGGCGATACTATTATTCCCATACGATATAGTTTTTGTTCCACAGAAGGCTATCAAAGGTCAAGCCCTAGTTGACTTCTTAGCAGCCCATCCAGGCTCAGAAATAGCTAGAATTTATGAAGAAATTCCTGATGAAGTCGTCGCCTCGAACATGACTTCGCATAACGCTATTTGGCGAATGTTCTTCGACGGTGCTTCAAGAATGGGGCCACAAGGTGATATCTGTAGGCCTTTAAAAATGATAGTCACGCTGAGTTGATCAGGACAGAGTCAAAAGTCACGCTCAGTTGATCAGGACAATATTTATAAATCACGCTGGGGAGACAGCTCATCATTTGTCAGAGAGTAATTATGACTGACAGCACAACAGTCGAAGGATGTCTCTTCGTATGCCACGTATGCACAGAATTCGAGAGATCACAGCCGTCTATTGCGTGATATTCGAAATCTTCTTCAGCAAGACTCAACCTTCGTCAAGTTGGCATACCAAAAGAGCTTCTTGTCATTTAATGTGACTGACAAAAGCAATCACTGCCAGAGATTTTGTGTCAGTCGAGGCACGCTGAATCAAGACAGCTGGCAGTTCTATCCTCAAGTCTGCGTGGATTCTGAAGTTTTCTTCCTCAAGTCTGCGTGGATTCTGAAGTTTTCTTCATCAAAGTCTGCGTAGATTCTGAAGCTTCTTGCCCCAAGTTTGCGTGGATTTTGAAGCTTTCTACCCCGAGTCTGCGTGGATTTCGTCTTCACCAAGTCTGCGTGGATTCTGAAGCTTCTTGCCCCAAGTTTGCGTAGATTTTGAAGCTTTCTATCCCGAGTCTGCGTGAATTTCGTCTTCAATAAGTCTGCGTAGATTTCATCAAATTGGAGTACGTGGCAGCCATGCCACTGATCTCTCGTATGCGTGTCCTGTAACTTGCACACGACTCATGCATGATTGCCATGTGTCCAACAGTTACAGGCCACGTCCAGTAACTGCTCACAACCTTGCGTATGTTAAATCCTGCGTGATTTTCAACTAAGCACAGGCTGTGAAGACAGTTATCTTTTCAGTTATTATTTTTGACTCTATAAATAGAGTTCTTTTTTTCATTCATTACAGATACATAGTTATCTACTGTCAAAATTTTGAGAGCTTTTCTTCTTCGCATAGTCCAAGGGATAAAGTGATCGTCTTCTAGATCAGATTCCCACAGTTATAATTTTCCCAGATACACAATAAATAAAGGAATTTATTTATAGAAAACAAATTGGCGACTCTGCTGGAGAAAACCATCTCGTCTTCTGAGATGGCAACAACTCAATGTGATACTTCGTCAATCGGCTCGACGAAGAAGGTGATGACGATCCAATTCGATCAACTCGCCTATGAAGAAATGCAGCGGGCTAAGAGTGGTAAGCCCACTACAGCCTCCATCATTACTGCCAAGTCGAAGGGACACTCTGTCTATGTCCCTAAGAATCAGTTGGCAGCCAATGGTGAAGTCTCTGCCACAGTGTCTGCTCCTAACACTGGCAAGAACTCTACTGCAAGTACGCACACTCTTGTACGCTCGAAGATGACAGCAATCAAAGATCACGCTAACAGTACTGCCTTCTTAGCCAAATCTGTTCCAGTGTGTGTCTCCAAAGTTGAAAGTCACGCTGACAGTACTGTCTCCTTAGCCAAATCTGTTCCAGCGTGCAATTTCAACCTCAAAAGTCACGCTGACAGCACTGGTTCCTTAGCCAAGTCTGTTCCAGTGTGTAATTCTAAAATCAACAATCACGCTAACAATATTGGCTCCTTAGCCAAATCTGTTCCAGCGTGTATTTCCAAAGTCAAAAGTCACGCCAACAGCACTGGTTCTTTAACCAAGCCTGTTTCAGCGTGTATTTCATCTAAGAAGAATAGCTCTTTAGCTATCTCTTCTTCTTTGCCAAGTTCTACCAGAACTGGAGGTGGTCTTCCACACAAAGTCCCTTCGAAAAGAAATAACTCTTTAGTTGTTTCTTCTGCTCCTGTAGTTTTTACTTCAGGAACAGCTTTGACTGACAATTTTGTTAGTCAAAGAAAAGGAGATGGTCTTTTGACTACTCTTCCTTCTGGACATTCTATGTCTCAAAACTTGAATGAGTCTAAGAAGAAACATTCCTTAATGTTTTCTTCTATGACTTCTTCGAATTGGGCACAGAATTCGTCTAGAAAAGGTCTGTTATCAACTCCTAATCAAGGGGGTGGTTCAACTCTTCCTTCTCTGCAAATATCCAGATCAATGGAAGGAAAACTCCATGTTTCCAAAACCAATGTGTTACCTCCAACTAATCTAAGAACAAAAATTAACACTTCTGGTGTTAAGAAACCATACCAGTTAGAAACAAGGATAAGAGATCCAGATGCAGAGTATGCAAGAAACTATGTGGCTCATATTTATCATTCTCTATATAATCAAGAGCCATCAAGACCCAAGAACAGGAAATATACTCCTCAATCTTCACAAACAGATTTACGAGAATATCTTCAACAGAAGAGAAGAAGTGATTCTGTGTCAAAGGACCATGCTGAATATGACTTCTATCCAAGAGTCATAATTCAATGCAGATGTCAATCAATAGCTCATGATCATGTTGATCATAAATGTGACTTCCAGCCAAGAGTCACAATGCAATGCAGATGTCAAACAAAACGACAATCTGTCTTCAATCGGATTCAATGTGAACCTATGCCTGATGAAGATGAGCCTTTGTTTGCTTCTGTCAATATGACCTCTCGGGATGCTAGGGGTAGAGTTGATAGTCCAGATGGAGTATATAGAAATACCAGAGCAAGAGTCCTGGCCTCTAGTCAAAGAAATTTGATCTCTGAAGATGATTCTGAATTCTTTGGAGAATCTAACTTTCCACCTCTTCCTACTGGGGGTAGTTCTCCTATAATTGACTTTGATGCACAAAGCAATGATTCAGAACAAACAACATCTACCAGTTCATCAATAATTCTTCGTACAGTCACGACTTATATGGTTGATGGGAATACTGATGAACCTTCTTCTTCCTTGACTCCTCAAGATCAAAGAATTGCTTCTTTGGAACAACAAATGAAGTCTATGGCTGATACTATAAAGTCGATGTATGAACTCATGGCAATACAGATACAAAATTGACATACTGTACCAGATGCCATACCAACTGACACTGATATGAGTCCAGTACAGTTCTTCCAGCAGTACAATCCAATACTCCTGGACCAGCTCAACCAAACCCTAGTCTCTCTGGAGCCGGGGGTAGTACTTACAATGCTGTTCCTCCTTCCAACTATTCTCTATAAGTTACAACTCCACAATCTTCTGGAGTTGTTAATGAAGAATTGAGGAATCTCAAAACTCAATTCGAGGCATTCAAACAGAAAGATGGTTTACAAAGGTTAGGCATCAAACAACCTTATCCGATAGAATGGAAGCAAGTATCGTATCCTCCTAAATACAAGCCTCCCACTATCTCATTCTATGATGGAACCACTTCTCCAAGTCAGTTTATTAATCACTTTGAAGTGATGACTGATCAGCTGCAACCAAGCGACGCTCTCCTTACTCGGGTGTTTGTTGGATGTCTCAAGGAAACGGCTTATGAATGGTATAGAAGTCTCCCAGATGGGAGCATTACCTCATTTTCCGATTTCAAACAGATATTTCTTGAACGGTTCTATGAAGGGCTCAATGACATGACTATGTCTGCTCTTATTAGAATCAAGCAGAAAAATAATGAAACTACAGAAGAGTACATTGAACGGTTTCGAAGAGAAGCTCTGAAGATGCCTCTTGGAACTCCTGATGTTGTCACCATCGACACATGCAAATCAAACTTGTTGTCAATCATCAGCATGTGGACAGGATCCACTCAATTCTAAGACTGGCTTTCTTTCATAGTTAGTGCCAAGGCCGCAGAAATTAGTGCTGAAACCTTCAAAGGTTTAGGAGTGCAGATGACTCCTAAAGAAACAGGTCAAGGTACTAACAATAAAAACAATGCACGCAAGGGAAAAAAACTCTTGAAGTTAATCTTCAGAGCAAAGATGCATCAACTGTTCAAACTTCTCCTACAACTCAACAACCAAGAACACCTCGCCCCAAAGAAGAATACTCTTTCGATGACGACGATGTCCTTGGTATCTTTGAATGTCTGCTGAAAGGTAATAAGATACAATTACCTGAGATCAAGAAACCTGATGAAGCTGGTAAAACAGATCATCCCAAATACTGCCCATATCACAGAATGTTGGGTCATACAATTCGTACATGTTATGTACTAAAAGGAAAGATCCAAGAAATGATTAAATCTGGAGCTATCTCTCTTACTCCAAAAGAGAAGACCGTCACCTCCAACGTCGTCTCTATGCAATTCGGAGATTTCCCTCCTCAACTCCTTGAAAGTGGGATCGTTCCTATTCCCAAGGCAACTCTTGACATAGTGAATCTTCCTTCTCCACAGTCTGAAGGATTAGTGCCAATCACTTTGGAAACTAGAGAAATCATGTGGATCCATCCTGATCTAGTGGCAGATTTTGAATCGCCTTCTACTCAAAAGACTACATCTCGAAAGTCCAAGAAGGCTGGAAAGATTAAGTCATGTCTTATGACTTCTCTTGGATCTATTCCTGACACAGAGCCAAAAGAGAAAGAAGAAGCACTTGTTAGTGCTACTCGAACGGGGAAACCTTATCTAAAGGATTATTCCAAGAATCCTGAGGATCCTCGTGATATCCCTCCAGTTGATAAAGATGCTTCTAATGTTCCTCCTGAAGAATCATCCACTGAACCTGTTCCTCCCAAGCCTACAGCTCTGGAAAAAGGCAAACAACAGGCTCGGTTTGATAAGCCAATCAAGAAGTCCTCTCCTCTTGGACTTCAGAAGCCTTATAATTTCGATATTTTAGCTCAGCTTGCTAATACTCCAGCTAGAATGTCCCTCTTTGAACTTCTACGTCTTTCCAAAGAGACTCGGGAGACATTAAGTGAAGCACTTCTACAAGCTGACTCTTGTCTTGCACAATTGAAGAAGCCAGATGCGGAACCTGCCACTTGCTTATATTGCAACAGTGTATTGGAGATTATCCCAAATATCACCTTTACACAAGAGGACATGCTATTGGAGGATAATCGACATGATCGGCCTCTCTACTATACCGGTTATATCGATACAATGAAGATAGATCGTATCCTCATTGATCCAGGGTCTGCTATAAGCATAATGCCAAAGAGTCTGTTGGAACTAAAAATCCCTCTTCACAAGCTCTCTAAGACGGTTACTACTATCCTGGGATTCAATCAAAGCCGAAGCGAGCCTTTGGGAAAGATTCATCTGAAGCTTCAGATAGGCGATTTCAGATCCAAAGTCACTTTCTATGTGATCGAGATCGTGGGATCCTATAATCTTCTTCTGGGGAGGCCCTTTCTTCATGAAAATAATGTGGTGCCTTCTACTCTTCATCAGTGTTTTAAATACATTGATAGCAATGGAAGAGTACAAAAAGAAGTTGCTGATATAAATCCCTTCTATGGGGTTGAAGCTTATTTCAATGATTTCCGAATGTACAAAGAAGAGTATACAAGGGTTATACAAGCTATGGAGAAAGAGGATTCACAAAGTGAGACCTTAATAATTCCTGTTAAAGGTCGAACTATTCAGCAACAATCTCTCAAACTCTCTGAAGAAGGTTCTTTCATCATTCCGATGAGTGGACGGATTTCTCTGTTACCTCAGTCGTTTGCTCAAGACACAATGATTATTCCTGTCAGTGGGCGTACTGTAATTCCTGTATCTCCACATATGAAACAGGATACTCTGCTAATTCCAGTTGGAGGGCAGATTATTCTTCCATCTCAAACTTCAAGGGAGCTCACCTCTTCTGAGCCATTTGTTATCGATCTTAATCGAAACAACGCTTCTTCTCGTTCTTCTTCTCCCCCTTTAGTCATTGACTTGGCTAAAATCTCTAAGGCTCAGCCTTCTCCCAATGTAAATACTGCTGCTTTTACATTTAATGAAAAGTCTCCATCTTTGCAGTATGCTGATGTGTGTAATTATGTTCATAGTTATTTACATTTGTTAGATGACTTGAACGCAATAACCATAGGGGTTGTATAGACTGTTCATACAGATGTATCCCTAGAACCTGTACAATCTTTATACTTTCTAGTTCCCAGCAGAAAGCCAGGAGACATTCCAATATTCTTCTATAAAGGGCCCCAAAGTCCTTCTGATTTAGAAGATGAAGACAAAAATGATGATGCTGGAAGATTACAACTACGTCGTTATAGTCAGCAATCTAAAGACATCATCAAAAATATGGGCTATGACTTCAGGACTGGCCTCAATAGTAGAAAGGGAAGAAAAATGCCTGTTCGTATTCCTTCTCTGAAATATGGAAGGACGAAATACGGACTGGGCTATATAGCCCCTACTCCTTTTATCAATATTATCCATGAAGATCCCGAGTCTGACGAAGATAAGAGATCTGATTCTTCTAGTACCACTTCTTGGGATTTCGATACAAGTATCGGGGACTTCTACTGCAACCTTCTGTCTTCCAACATGGTTTCCATTGACCATTCTGAGGAAAGTGATGAAGACGAAGAAGAGTTTGAAATCTCATCTGAATCGGAACAATGGGCCCAAAGATTAGATAATCAATGGAAGTTCCGTTTCGAGCAAAAAGAACCTCCGACTGAAGACAAACTTGTTCAAATAGATGTTGGTGAAGAGGGATCTCCCAAACCAATATTCATCAGTGAAAGTCTTTCTGAACCTGATAAGCAAGACATGATCAAACTCATTCGTGACTACATCGATGTCTTCGCTTGGAGTTATGAAGATATGCCAGGACTTGATCCACAAATTGTAACTCACAAGCTCAATATCTTGCCGAATGCTAAACCGGTCAAACAACAACAGCGACGATTTCGTCCAGACATTATGGATGCAATTGAAGTTGAAGTCAATAAACTCATAACCTCCGGGTTTATTAGAGAGGAACAACATCCCGATTGGGTGGCTAACATAGTTCCTGTCCTTAAAAAGACTGGCAAGGTCAGAGTATGCATAGACTTCCGCGATCTCAATGCGGCATGCCCTAAAGACGAATTCCCTCTACCAATCACTGATGTCATGATTGATAATACCTGTGGATTTGAACGGATGTCATTCATGGACGGGTATTCTGGATACAATCAGATTAAAATGTTTCTAGATGACGAGAAGCACACTTCTTTCAGAACGTCGATTGGTACATACTGTTATACAGTTATGCCATTCGGTCTCAAGAATGCAGGAGCAACTTATCAACGAGCTATGAGCACTATATTCTGTGAACATTTATGGAAAACAGTCGAATGCTATGTTGATGATATTGCAGTCAAAAGTCGACAAAAGGAGGATCATATCCAAGATTTGAAGACTATATTTGATCTAATGCGTAAGCATCAATTAAAGATGAACCCTACTAAGTCCTTCTTAGGCGTCTCTAGTGGTAAATTTCTCGGCTTCGTCATTACCTCTAAAGGTATACACGTGGATCCCGAGAAGATCAAAGCCATCCAAAAGATGCGTCCTCCACGCACCTTAAAAGAGCTACGAGGATTTCAAGGAAGGATCGCTTATATCAGGAGATTCATCTCTAATTTATTAGGACGCTGCAGACCATTCAACAAACTTATGAAGAAAGGTGTTTCTTTTGTCTGGAATGATGAATGTCAGAAAGCATTCGATGATATAAAACAATATCTGATGATCCCTCCAGTATTGGTACCTCCTGTTTCAGGAATTCCATTTCTCCTATATACTCGAGCAATGAGTCATTCATTGGGTGCATTACTCGCTTAAAAGAATCAAAATGGTCATGAACAAGCCATCTACTATCTCAGTCGTACTATGACCGGAGCTGAACCTCGATATTCACCGGTCGAAAAAGAATGTCTAGCCTTGATGTTCGCTGTTCAAAAGACACGACATTATATCATTGGCCAGACTATTCATGTCATCTCCAGGATCAATCCTATACGGATCATGATAAAGAAACCCAGTGTTTTGAATTCTCGATTAGCTAACTGGGGAATCCTACTTGCTCAGTATGACATGCATTATATTCCTCAGAAGTCAGTCAAAGGACAAGCTTTAGCTGATTTTTTGGCTGCTCATTCAATTCCAGAAGATTCAAAATTCTATGACAAAATTCCAGATAAAGTCCTAGATTCAAACCAAATTGCTGAAGAAGATCCTACTTGGCGCCTATTCTTTGATGGAGCTTCAAGGATAAGTCCTAATGGTGATATTGTCGCTGGAGTTGGAATCGTTCTTGTATCGCCAGAAGGTCTTGCTATCCAAAGAGCTTATTCTCTCGATCAGCCGTGTTCAAACAATGTATCTGAGTACAATGCATTACTCATTGGTCTTCAACTCGCTAAACATCTAAATATTCAACATTTGGAGGCGTACGGAGACTCTAAACTCATTGTCAATCAGATAAGGGGTACTTATGAAGTCCGCCATCAAGATCTGGTTCTTTATCATAGATCAGCTATAATTATGGCTTCTTCGTTTGAAGAATTCTTCATTGAACATGTTAGACGAGCATGTAACACAGAAGCTGATGCTCTAGCTAATCTTGCAGCGGTATTGGCTATCCCAATTAGACGACAACAAATGATTCTTGTTCGCAATCGAGAATTATTTTATCTTGAAAATAACCTGACCCTAGGACTTCCAGTTGACATTGAAGAATCAACATCTCATGACGTCAACACAACAAGAGGATTTGGATTTAGTCGTAAACCTTTATCATCTTCATCTGATTCCAGCATGGAATTCATCTTCAGTCATTCGGCCGAGAATCAAAATACGGATACGGATTGGAGACTTCCTTTCTTAGATTTTGTATTGTATGATATTCTTCCGGATGATCCGAGTGAAGCAGCATCTATCAGACGACGATCATTCCGATTCTATTATAATCATACAACAAAGACCTTATATCGTCGAGCCTATGATGGTTTACTTCTCCGATGTGTTGTCGGTGACGAGGCTCAACAAATTATTCGTGAAGCACATGATGGAATTTGTGGAGCACATCAGCCTGGACCAAAACTTCAAGACCGTATTCGACGTATGGGTTATTATTGGCCTACTATGGTATCAGACGCCATCGAATATGCAAAGAAGTGTAAAGCTTGTCAAATCCATGCGGATTTTATTCATCAACCTTCGAAATTTCTACATCCGACGGCAGCATCATGGCCCTTCGAAGCTTGGGGCATGGACATTATTGGTCCGATCAATCCGCCGTCATCCAAGGGTCATCGATTTATTCTTGTAATAACCGATTACTTCTCCAAATGGGCCGAAGCCATTCCTTTGTCTGAAGTTAAGACGTCCAATGTCATTTGCTTTATTAAGCACCACGTCATCTACAAATTTGGTGTTCCTCGACGCATTATTCATGATAACGGACCACAGTTCGTCAGTCAGAAGTTTACTCGATTCTGTGACGATCACCGGATCAACAATGTGGCTTCTACTGCATATAATCCGGCAGCTAACGGATTAGCAGAAGCTTTCAACAAGACCATCATCAAACTCCTAAAGAAGTTTGTCTCTACTAACAAACGTAATTGGAGTGAGAAGCTCGGTGAATGTTTGTGGGCTTATCGCACTACAGTTCGTAATGCTACTAAATGTACACCCTTCTCTCTGGTGTATGGTTGCGAAGCTGTTCTTCCATTAGAGATTCAAATTCCTTCTTTAAGGATAGCAATCGCTAATGAACTCACTGCAGAAAATAATGATCGTCTTCGACTTCAAGAATTAGAAGCTCTGGATGAAAAGCGATTATCTGCTCAACAGAATATTGAATTCTATCAAGCTAGAATTTCAAGAGCTTTTAATAAGAAAGTCAGAATTCGGGCGTATCAAAAAGGAGAACTTGTTCTAACAGTCAGACGTCCTATGACTATGACTCATATGAGCAAGGGCAAATTTGACGCAAAGTGGGAAGGACCCTATATTGTGAGCAAAGTTTTCTCAAATGGAGCTTATCAACTCTCAGAATTGGATGGTCGAAAAGTTTTGATGCCTATTAATGGCAAATTCCTTAAAAAGTACTATGTATAAATGTAAATGCTTGTAATCATCAGACAGTTTCATGTTTAGAAATAAAATTTTTATTTTATTTTTATCATGAATGATGATACATGATATTAAAGAAGATCACTATCATCCTTTTCTACATTTGGATGTGGGCCACTGCCGTCCTTCTCGAAGACGTGATCAGCAAAAGAGTCGAAAACCTCCTTGCTAGAACCCACGAGGAACTTGCAAACGGCCATCCTCATGGCTTCTTCTTCTTCAGTCTTTCCTGGTTCGAGCAGGAAATCTAGAATGTCCCTTGGTGGCTTGGGTGCAGACGAACCTTCGCCTGCTTCCATCTTCTTCGATTGAACTGGATCAGCAGGGTGTTCTTCAGTGCCTTTCTGAACTTTTGAGGCAATTCCAGTTTTCTTGGATGCTTCTTCAGACGACATTTTTATGTTTGAAAGAAGAAGTGTTCGTTCTTGTCAGATTTCTGCTATATTTATAGGCAGAAGTTCTACAAATAATGAAACGTCACGTTCATCCGACGGTTCATCCATCCATTAATTGCGTTCATCCGACGATTCACACATTCATTAATACTTGACGGTTCATCCGTTCATTTATTCGTCCGTTTATGATCTTCTATCAATTTATTAAGTGGGGATTCGTTATTGATCACGTTTTCATAACCTCTGAATCAATTCCGAATCTACTTGCTCATTTGTTATTTTTTGACCTCTGCATAGAAATCAATCTATTTTCTTTTGAGTTCCTACATATTATCACGTCCATAATACCTCTGATAATATCATATACTCTAAAACAGAAAAGAAGATTTCATTATCTATCATGTCCACAATTCATCCACAAATACAAATCTTTGAGCATAGAAGAATTATCATTTCCATTCTCATTTCACCACAAAAAGTCTATTACATTTTCTTAGACTTTCTTACAAATCATAATGAAAATCTATTACAAATCTTGGATTTTCATTCTACATCACAACAATAACCTAATAGAGATCTATCTTCTTCTTTGGATCTTCTCCGTCTGACCTTCTCCGTCAGGTTCGTTGTTGGTGGCAGTTCCTGACTGTCTGGGTCCCAGTCACGACCAGATCAGCAAGAATCAAACTCTGGTCTTCTCTCTTAGACGAGAGGAGAACCACAGAGTATGGCAGCCCGAAGTCGTGGTGCTGCCAATACAACTGGTGGATTGGGGGTAACCTCTCAAGGAAGACAAGAATGTATCCAAATCTTGGGATGCAATTTCTAGTTCTCCCGTAAAAGGAACTCTACTACCCGATTTCTCGGGATAGAGTTGACTCCACCATCCAACTCTCGTGTATAAAGGCTCTTCCTACCATCTGAGGAAGACCCTTCTATCCCACGAAGAGTTCTGAGTTGTCTGATTTACGCGTCAAAAGCATATGAGCTCCCTGATGTAGATGTCAGCAGGATATTCTTCACAGCATCTACATCCCTAATGCCAGTTTTGAATGAAATTTTCAGCCAAATTTCTGCAGAAAGTATTAAGAAGAAAAAGATTAGATCAACAGAAATCATTCAGCGTGCATTTATCAAACAGAAACAGACGTGTATTATTCAAATCAGAAACAAGAAACAGAAAGCCTATCTTCAATAGCAAAAATAATACACGTATTACACTGACTTACCTTCAAGTTTGGTGCTAAGGATTGGCAAACTCATGTTTGATACAGTGCGCAGAAGTCGAACATTAGAAAACATTGCTTTCCTGTTTGAGAGTGAAATCTCCCAAAAATTTCATTCTCAGAGAAAAAGAAGAGAAATGGGAGATGAGTATCTGTGAAACTCTTCTATCTATTTAAAGGGCAAAGTACAAGTCTATTCTTGGAAAAGATCCGCATAAATAACGCTCGTAAACCGTGGAATGAGTGTTACGTGTGCTTTGGAAGACAGAGCAACATTGGAAATAGTCAAAGGGTGCTAATTAATATTCTTCATTAATGCACGCAGATTAAACACAGAAGTTGTACTTCATTCTTCAAGACAGGCACTGATGGCCTTACAAAAGACAAAACAAAAAGAGTGCAACAAAAGCACAAAAGACACGCTCTATTTTCCAGAGCGACTGAGCTTAATGCCTAGTTCTTCTACGCTTTTGACCCCCATGCGGTGTAACAGAGCCTTCAACATTTCACGCTGCTCTATGAGGCTGCGCCTATCAGAAGAGAACGAGCCATCTAAGCCAAAATAGCTCAAGAAATTCTTGGCTAGTTGCAGGGGATCATCTTTGAGTTCGAAGACAAGGGGCTCTGGCTCTTCACCTCCAAAAGTGGGGTCACCATGGGAACAAAAGCCCAACTTGCGTGCTTCTTCCTCAGCTTTCTCTTTTGGTGTCATGTTGACGTAAGATGAAGATTAAATGAATCCTCTCCCTGTTTATATAACAGAGCTCGCCGACGGTTCATATTCCACCATAAACTGGATGTAATCAGTCTCGGAAAATGAAGAGTCATCATGACATTTAATAAGTTCATTTGGATATTCTCAAAGAACTTCGAAGTCTTTCCAACTTCCGAAAAATTTGAAGTCATCTCAACGTGACTGATTTCATTTTATCATCTTATTTTCAAAGTATTTCAAAAATTTTGAAGTCTTTTCAATTTTTTGAAAACTTTGAAGGGGGTCTTGTAGGCCTTTAAAAATGATAGTCACGCTGAGTTGATCAGGACAGAGTCAAAAGTCACGCTCAGTTGATCAGGACAATATTTACAAATCACGCTGGAGAGACAGCTCATCATTTGTCAGAGAGTAATTATGACTGACAGCACAACAGTCGAAGGATGTCTCTTCGTATGCCACGTATGCACAGAATTCGAGAGATCACAGCCGTCTATTGCGTAATTTTTGAAATCTTCTTCAGCAAGACTCAACCTTCGTCAAGTTGGCGTACCAAAAGAGCTTCTTATCATTTAATGTGACTGACAAAAGCAATCACTGCCAGAGATTTTGTGTCAGTCGAGGCACGCTGAATCAAGACAGCTGGCAGTTCTATCCTCAAGTCTGCGTGGATTCTGAAGTTTTCTTCCTCAAGTCTGCGTGGATTCTGAAGTTTTCTTCATCAAAGTCTGCGTAGATTCTGAAGCTTCTTGCCCCAAGTTTGCGTGGATTTTGAAGCTTTCTACCCCGAGTCTGCGTGAATTTCGTCTTCACCAAGTCTGCGTGGATTCTGAAGCTTCTTGCCCCAAGTTTGCATGGATTTTGAAACTTTCTACCCCGAGTCTGCGTGGATTTCGTCTTCAACAAGTCTGCGTGGATTTCATCAAATTGGAGTACGTGGCAGCCATGCCACTGATCTCTCGCCTGCATGTCCTGTAACTTGCACACGACTCATGCATGATTGCCATGTGTCCAACAGTTACAGGCCACGTCCAGTAACTGCTCACAACCTTGCGTATGTTAAATCCTGCGTGATTTTCAACTAAGCACAGGCTGTGAAGACAGTTATCTTTTCAGTTATTATTTTTGACTCTATAAATAGAGTTCTTTTTCTCATTCATTACAGATACATAGTTATCTACTGTCAAAATTTTGAGAGCTTTTCTTCTTCGCATAGTCCAAGGGATAAAGTGATCGTCTTCTAGATCAGATTCCCACAGTTGTAATTTTCCCAGATACACAATAAATAAAGGAATTTATTTATGGAAAACAATATCGTCGCTGGAGTCAGGGTGGTATTAATTTCTTCCTCTGGACTAGTAGTCAATCGGGCGTATTCTCTTACAGAACCCTGTTCGAACAACATAGCCGAATATAACGCTCTCGTCATCGGGATCTAACTCGCAAAAGAAGTGGGGATCAGATACCTGGAAGCATATGGTGACTCGCAGTTGGTTGTTAACCAGATCCGAGGTTCATACGAGGTTCGTAACGAGGACCTGATTTCCTATTATGAGACAATAATTCCCATCATTACAACCTTGGAGGGGTTCTTTATAGAGCACGTTCCTAGGCTTCAAAATATCGAAGCCAATGCTCTAGCAGGTCTCGCCGCTTCCTTGGCGCTTCCAAATGACACTCATCATCTAGTCGACATAATAGGTCATGAACTGGTCTGTCCTAGGAACAATCTTCAACTGGGTATGAGTTACTTCGCCCAGATAACCAATGACATACAAGACTGGAGACGCCCGCTCATCGACTTTGCGGTCTATAGAATTCTGCCAGAGAATGTGAAGGAAGCAACCTCAATCAAAAGACGTTCCCTCAGATTCTTCTACGATACGGAGACAAAAACGTTATATTGACGATCCTACGATGGGCTACTACTAAGATACCTGTCAAATACAGAAGCCAAAGAAGCCCTACATGAAGCTCATGACGGTACTTGTGGGGCTCACCAACCTGGCCCGAAATTGCAAGATCGTCTTCGCCGGATGGATTATTACTGGCCCACAATGGTTGCAGATACAGTTGATTATGCAAAGAAGTGCAAGGCTTGCCACATCCATACAGATTTCATATATCTGCCATCTGAATTCTTGTAACCGACAGTGGCCTCTTGGCCATTCGAAGCATGGAGAATGGACATCATTGGTCCAATCACCCCGCCGTCGTCCAGAGGGTATCGGTTCATACTTGCAATCATCGATTATTTCTCCAAATGGGCAAAAGCTGTTCCGTTGGCAGAGGTCAAGACATCGAACGTGATTAGCTTCATAAAACATCACGTCATCTACCATTTTAGACTGCCATGGAGGATTATTCAAGATAATGGACCACAGTTCGCAAGCTACGCTTTCTATCGATTTTGTGACAAGAATCGGATTCAGAACATGGCCTCGACAGCATATAACCCATTGCGATCGACCAAAGGTCTGGCTGAAGCTTTAAACAAAACCATAATCAAGCTCCTCAAAAAGTTTGTGTCTACAAACAAACGCGACTGGAATGAAAAGCTTGGTGAGTGCTTATGGGCTTATCGGACGATAATTCGGACGACCACAGGAAATACACCGTTCTTCTTGGTTTATGGGAGCGAGACAGTCCTCCCAATGGAGACTCAGATCCCCTCACTTCGAGTGGCCCTTACCTACCGGTTAACGACGGACGATAACTACCATCGATGGTTACAAGAGTTGAAAGCATTAGATGAGAAGCGTTTACAAGCTCAACAAAGCATAGAGTTCTACCAAGCGCACATCTCTCGAGATTTCAACAAGAATGTCAAATAGAGAATATCCCAAGTCGGCGATCTTGTCTTGGCCATTCGCAGACCAATGGTCATGACTCACAAGACCCTCGACAAATTTCACCCTAAATGGGAGGGCCCGTTCATCATCGAGACCGTGTTCTCCAACGACGCATACCGTCTCGTAAAACAAAACGGAGACTTGCTCATGATGCCCATCAATGGCAAGTTCCTCAAGAAATACTATGTCTAAACGACACCTTCCAACTATCTCTCATATTGCGAGTTATATATCCTATGGTATCGCTGAACTTACACTCTGACTTCAAATCTTCCAGATTGTTGAGTTATGTACCCTCAGGTACCTCTGAACTTACTCTCTGACTACTCCGAATGAATTTATATCTCATCTCTTGGTTGTATCTATGAACTTCCTGGTCATAGCTTTTCTTCACCAAGAATTTACCTCAAAATCTATTACCTGCACCACCGGTGCGCAGAAGGGTAGTAGGTCCATAAAACTTGTCCTAATCTATTACTCGTACCATCAGTGCACAAAAAGGGTAATAGGTCCATAAAGTTCTTCCGACGAGAAAAACAACCACGTCCATATTACCTCTGAGTTATTTTCCCATCCATCACAAACACCCAATGCATAGAACTTCCACGTTGATAGCACCTCTGAGTTGTTCTGTGTACCCCTATTATGCCTACTCCTACCATGTCCTCATTGCCTCTGAGTAGGAAGGCTCTATTTTGACCCATATTTACCACGTCCTCATTACCTCTGAGTAAATATGTTGGTTTCCTCTCCACTTATTTTCCGTACTCGCATCGCCAGTACACAAAAAGGGTAATAAGTCCACAAAAGTTATCCTAATCTATTACTCGTACCATTTCCAGATGCACAAAAGGGCAATAGGTCCACAAAAATCCTCCAGTGGGATATCCTTTATCAAATACAAATGCTGTATTAGGCCCTCTAGTACAAGTACCACAAAATACCACAGATAAAGTATGGGGTGAGCATACCTTTTTTATTCAAAATCAGTTACATTCATAGGACTATATCGACAGCAGAAAACAAAGAAAGGAAAATTTGGCAATACATAGTTTGGTTTGACAGCACTTCGTCTTCAAGCAGTTTTGTGGCCCTCGAAGGAAGTTATGTTTTACTGCTGAGAAGCAAACAAAGCTGTTGAATCTCCAAGGAGCTGCCGGGAGAAGGGAAAATATAGCATGCTATCCTTCCCTCCGTATTGCGGATGCCTTAGCCCCGCTCCCCCGAAGGATAATACCTTCAAAACATGGTCCCTGATGGTGGTTTCGCTAACTTGGAGAGCCGTAAAGGCAGGATGATCATAACGACGCCTGACCACCGTCCAACTCTCCAACGTATAAAGGCCCTTCCTACCACCTGGAGAGAACTCTTCCGAAGCATGAAGAGTCCTGAGTTGTTTGATGTGTATGCCAAAAAGGCGCGGGGAAAACTCTTCCAAAGCATGGGGAGTTTTGAACTGTCTGATGTAGGTGCCAGAATGTTGTATTTTACTCCATCGCCGACACCAGTCCTAAAGAAGTTTGCTAGCCAGATCCCTACAAAAATAAGGGAAAAATGGGATTTAGCACCAAGGAAACAAAGAACTCTGTTATGCGGCTTAGCCAGTTATGCGGCCCAGCCAAAACAGAACTCATACAACCCAAAATCATGAGGCCGGCTTCTTGAAGTACTCATGCAGCATTTATACGGCTCAGTCATTATCATGTG
>JANAVB010006397.1:13070423-13097923 GCA_029216955.1 Iris pallida | reverse complement strand
CTTCACGATTTGATGAGCGTGCACAAAGTTGTGACTTAATTTGCAAATGGTCGATATGGGGTATCTCGACGGATACGTACTGATTTCGTCGCGCACATGCAACGAAATCGGGTCCCGTCAGTTCCCACACATCGATAACATCCATACGCACCTTTCGATGCGTATAGTGAGCGACCACGTCGCCCGGTTTGTCGGGACGCACGCCGTATCGGGTATTTTTTTACTTTTTGAAAACATAATTTACAAATTTTTGGGAAACTTTAACAACGTGTAACTTTCTACATACTAGATAAAAAATAAATCCAGAAGGTGCGTTACAATTTCGGTTATATTGTCTTTGACTGTCTTCAATTAGTTTCTACAAAATCCTATTGTACAGAAAGAAAAGTGGCCGACAAGTTGGTATTTTAAAACAGTTTTTAATATTCCAGAAAAGTGATTTTTCTCCAACTTTGCCTCGATGTTTCGAGCAAGTTGGATGGCTATGTCGAAATCCACCTGGAGGATCTCGAAGAGAGTCAAGTCTACTTTCCAAAAAATCTTACGGATCGAAAATCGGTGCTACGAGTAAAAAGTTACGTCGTAGGGAAGTAGGGTACCTTGAGTGGGAAAACTGCTCCGTGGATGACGAGGGGCTGACTTTCGACGCTCCGTTCGTCGCGCACAAAACTCCGTCGCTGGTGAAACGAGCTCCTAGGCAAAGAGGGTATGTTCTGCTAAAATTTTCATTTTGGGAGTCTAGGGTTTTGAGGTCTGTGGAGGATGTTATATTTATAATAACTTGGGACAAAACCTAATACTAATAGACTTTATAAATAGTTGTGACCCACTTGCTCGCGAAAAAATTTTGCTTGCTGCATGCAGAGCAGCAAAAGGAGAGGGTGGGGGGCCCGCCCACTTATGTGGGTGGGTGGTTTTCTTTTTCTTTTTTTTCTTTTCCTTTTCTTTTCTTATTCTAAACTTTTAAATATCAATATATATATATATATATATATATATATATATATATATATATATATATATATATATATATATATATATATATATATATATATATATATATCTATATATGTATATATATCCATAAATACACCAAAAATCTATTTAAAATCCAAATACCATTTAAAAGTCAACTATCCAATTATTTAATATATTTGAGCATATCTACATATATATAAATTCAATCCTTAATAAATCAACTCAAAATAATAATAATATTTAAATAAGAAAACATGTTTATTAAATCTCCACAAAATAACTTTAATAATAATAAATTAAAAAGATCGTCCCAATGAGTGAACTCATACCGTACAGCCTCATCCGAATCCAGAAATGGTAAAGTTTTGTAAAATATTATTTTATTAATAAAATATAGATTTTTGTACCCAAAGTCAATAAATATTCAACAAGTTCTAAAAAAATTTAAAAATATTTATATATACACAAAATATTCATGTATGGTCACCTTAGTCACCCCACATGCTCACATGGGCTTAAATTTGGTTCGAGCCCTGTTCGGACTGAATTGGCCAAACCGGGTCATCAAAAAAATAAATAAAACCATAAATTGTATAAATATATTTTTAAGTCTAATAAAATAATAAAAAATAATAAAAAATAATTAAAAAATAGGAGTTTTATACTGTTTTCTATTAAAATATCAAGAACATGAATTATAAATGAAATTGAACTTGATTGCAAACTCGCTTGTACAAAAGAAAGCATAGAAAGAAATCCTAGGGAATGATCTAAGTACAATTGTTTAATTTTTGATTCTGGAGGTGACGATTGAGGCTCGGAAAAGTGTAGCAACTCTGCCTTACTCCTTGGACTATCAGACACAGTCTTTGCTCTTGAAGAAATTGCCAGCCTTTAGCATAGGTGTGGTATCCTTCTATTTATAATGATTTCGGGATGAAGTATATTTTGGGCCGCATAGATGGTCTCGTGACCACGTGGCTATAACAACACACGAAGACTCGCTCTTTGGCTGCCAGCTGGTAGATTTGTTGATATTTCTTTGTTGCAGCAAATCTGGGTGGTTGAGACTTGGTCAACTTGCCATGTGTCCCCCCCCCCCCCACAAAGTAGAGCCTGAATCGTTTTGGCCGCATAGTGGCCTTAGGAGCCTTTCTTCTGCGGCTCGGCTCCGCTTGGCCGTATGGGATCTTCGGGAGCATTCCTTCTGTGGCTTGGTTCCACTTGGCCGCATGGGATCTTCGAGAGCCTTGTTTCTGCTGCTCGAGTCTACTTAGCCGCATGGGGTCTTTGAGAGCCTTGCTTCTGCAGCTCTAGTCTTCTTAGCCGCATGGGGTCTCCAAGAGCATTCCTTCTGCAGCTTGGTTTTACTTGGCCGTATGGGATCTTCGAGAGCCTTCCCTCTGCGACTTAGTATCTTTTGGCCGTATGTGATCTTCGAGAGTCTTGCTTCTGCGGCTTGAGTTTGCTTAGCCGTATGAGGTCTTCGAGAGCCTTACTTCTGCGGCTCGAGTCTTCTTAGCCGCATGGAGTGATGATCCGCATAAACTCCATCTTTTCTATGCTTCTACAAGACCCCTTTCAAAGTTTTCAAATTACAAATTTGGAATACTTTGAATATGAAACATGGAGACATGCATAAAATGTCAAGCCGCAGGAAAGCTTCGAGCCGCAGGAAGATTTCGGTCTGCTGGGAAATTTTGAGTCACAGAGAGACTCTGTCCAGCTGTCACTACCGTATTTAATGCTCGGTTTTGTTTTCTGGATTTGGGTCTGTCTTTTCGGTTAACGGTTATAAAGGATAGAATTTCGAGGGTCATCATTATCTCTTAATGGGCATGAGAATCGAAGCGGCGTCTACTCTGTTTACGCTTCTTGGTGGGCTATAAATATATAGGCCTTACGACAGCGAGAGAACTCCTATTGCTTTCTTTCGACTTCTTCTCTTTTCGGCCTTTTCTCTTCCAACATCCTTTCCACTCCCGATCAACCATGGCCCCCGAAGCCTCCAAGTTGACCGACGCTGCTAACGAAGGAAAGGGGTTTGTCTCTTCGTCGATAGTTGCGGACCCATTCATCGCTCATCCTGACGTACAACCTCCTATCCATGGTAAGGATGGTGGGAGAAAGAGTGTTTTGAACTCAGATGGCTATGTCATATACTTTATGCGTGGGCCAGTCACATATCAACGCTGTGCTTGGGCTTCAACACCTTTTGTGCATAGTCGGGCTTCCACGGTGCATGTGTTCCCTGTCTCACTGGGCCGCATGTGTTGTGTAGTGCCCCGACCCGCAAGATGCCTTATGATGGATGGTTGGTTCGATGAAGCCTTGTTGGACTTAGGATTATATGAAGGATCGCTTGGAAGACTATGCGATCGTGGCAGGATTCGTCCTATGAATGTGAGTAGTGTTGAACCCTTCAAAGATCCTTTAGCTTCACGCTTAAAATAAGGATAGTATGCTATGTTTCTTGTTGAATTGCTCAATAACACCTTGCATGGAATTTGGAAAGATAATAATCACATGAACGTAAACTGTTGTGGCTAAGTGAATTGTATGCTTGTACGCTGTTGCGATGAATTACATGACAGGTGAAGGCAAAGTCCCAAACACTTGGGCAGTGAGTATATCGAGCTTTGGCTCAATGAATAGATGGTAAAACAGATGTTAAGACCCAAGAACTGGGCAGTGAGTATGCTTGAATTATGTCCGAATGAATGTATGCTAAACAGGTGCTAAGTCCCAGGAACTGGGCGGTAAGTACATTGAGTTGGTTGGAAAGAGGTATGATATCAAAGATGTGGCAAAGAGATTAGAAAACAACATTCTATTATCCTGTGCCGATGTAGAATGTTGGTTTCACTAAGACCCTGGATGGGCAGATGATAATGTGAGCATTGGCTCAAGGCAAGATGGCTAGATGGCAAGATGGATGAGAATGATGGTTTTGCTTAGTTTTCCTTATCATGCATTATATGTTTTCTTCTTAGATAAGTTGCATATAGTTGCATGGTCATGGACAACTTGTCGACAAGGTGGTTTCTCGAACGGTATTCCTGGGCCATGGAACCCGGTTCGTCCTAGGGGAAACCAGTGCCGAAGTAGTGGCAGTGCTGATGTACTAGCACGGTATACAGGACTTGCAGTGGGGCTAGCTACCTGCACTGCAAGGGCGCTGTATATCTGTAAGACGGTCCAGGATGGCGTGTCGCCAGTGACCTTCATATAGATAGGTCAGGTGCTAATGATGTCTTATGCAGGCAGAGTAAGTTATTACTCAAATACAGGGAAGGATATCGGCTGTTGGTAAGAATCACCCGAACGGTGATATTCATATTGAATCATGATATTGTTCCTAACAATGTCTTGTGCAGGCAGAGTAAGTATTATAAATGTACAGGGATGGCTACACGACCGTGGGTAAGAATCACCAAAGGGTGATAACAGTATGCTTTTAATTATGTTGGCTATGAGATTTGCATGCTTTACTTCTTGTCGGCTATAACATGAAATTGACCCTAAGGCAACGAGAAAGACCATTGATAATAATGTTCTGTAACATGATTACTTAGTGCTGTCTTCTTAGGTGAGTTGGGCCAGCACCGCTCGCCAGTACATTGATGATGTACTGACCCACGTTGTGGGCAATATTACAGGTGTTTGCTTGGGGGAAATCCTGTGAATCAGTGCTTGGCATCGATGAATCGGATGGGTGTGCAGAAGCTCTTCTTTCAAGACGATGTCTTCTGCTATACGGGACATAATGTATGGAACAGTGGAACTCAGATGTACCAGTGAGATTGTAGCCAAATTGGCAAGTCATTGTAAAGAAGTCGGTATATTCATTTGTAGCCTAAAGGGCAAGTGTATACATTCAGTTGGCTATTCAAGAGCCTTGTAAACAGTTGTAAACTCTGTATTCTGCTGCGAGTCTTGTAATCAATTGTAAACTCTGTATCCTGCTGCAAGTCTTGTAATCCATTTTGATTATCAATAAAGAGATACATTTCTTCATAAATTGTGTGACTTCAATTTATCTGCTTGGTTCTGCTGCCTTGTCGATGTTTTCTGAGAATTACCAGGAACTGTAATGGTTTTGCCTTGTACAAGTGAAATCTAGACTTGTACGGCATCACGCCCAGTGGCTTGTTTTCGATCCTCCGGGATCGGGGCGTGACATAATGGTATCAGAGCACGGCTTTACGTCCTTGGATTCCTATTCGATTTGTTTCGAATCAATGTTGCTACTAAGATGATTCTAAGCTGCTTCCGCGATGATTCAAAGATTGCTTCCGCGATTATTCAAAAGTTGCTTCCACGGTGAATCAAAGTTGCTTCCACGAATACTCAAAGTTGCTTCCGCGAAGAAATCAAAGTTGCCTCTATGATGATTCATAGTGCTTCTGCGATTGTTCTGTGTTGCTTCCAAACTATTCTATGTTGTTCCCTTAACTGAAAGTCCGTTGATCATTCTAACCTCTCACTGGGTGTTCCATACAATAAGTCTAAATATGTGGGCTGTGATATGTGTGCTTTGTTGAATTTCTAAAAGATACCAAAAAGAATAACAATGATGCGATGCGTAAGTTTGTGATGTATGCTGGATGTCTTATGTGTGGGATTCTTTGAGTCGATTGTTATGCAGCAATCGACCGTGGGTGATGGCTTGGTATGTTGGAACAGAATGTGCATGGATTTCAGTGAATGGGAATCGACAGAATTTTGAGTCGGTATTTGTGGTCAGCATAACCACTGCAGGATGGATAGTCCATGTTGGACGTTGGTTCGATGAGAAGGAATATTGTGTTGGAATGGCTTGAGTTCTGGGTGGTATATTGCATATACCCTTGTCGTGATAAGATGTCCCTTGACCCTTAATGTGTTTATGAGTTTGTGATTGCTTTACCTATAATATTGGGTGGTATCGAATCGTAGCTGAGCTTACGATTGATACATGTTGGCTAGGAATGTCCCTTGATGATTAAGTTGGATGACCCATTGTGAGATTTTGATGTGTTCGGGTGAACCATCGCTAGACCTTGTCGGTTAGCATTATGTTGGGTAATAAGAGAATTGAGAATATAATGGATGGCTTGGTTGGGAATGAAATAAATTTTAGATTCAGGCGAGTACTTGAATCAGTTGGGTAAGAAGGATGGTAGGCTTAGTAACGATAGTGTGGTGTTGCTATCGAATGATTTTGCGGGAATAACTATGGACCGAATTTTGAACGATGTTGGAATTGAGTGAAAGAAATTGCATGTTGGATATCGACAGAATTGTTGGCGATGTTAGACGCTTATCGGGATGTTGTAAATGATTTAGAAGATGCCGAGAGTCGCATCAACGATTGAAAAATTGAGAATGGGCTTGAGAAATAGATGATCTTAGCACGTGGTGCAGTTGTGCTTGAGAGAATTTGATGTGTCCCGAATTAACAAGTTATGACCCTTAACTATTTTGAGGCATAGAGAATGAGTACTTGTCCCTTGATGCATGAAAGAGTAGATGTTCCTTATGAGAGTCGAATGGCTGGAATACAAATAAGTATCGAGGTGCAGCGATATGTAATAGACCCTGTCAATAGATGATGTTGTCGCATGGATAACAAGTTGGGTGGAATATAGAATTGTTGGATTATGACTTAGCCGATGAGTTATGTCATGTCCACTAAGATGACCGATATATGATGCGAGATGATTGGTGCTATAGAGATTGGATTGGTGCATGAATAGTAAATCTTCTTATGGAATCAGAAGGAAACGATACAAAATAAATATTGATGGTTAACGTGAATTGCTAAGAGATGTCCGTGTTGGTGTTAGAAAATTTATAAGTGATGTCTCGGAAGAAATATGATTATAGTTGCCTGATTTTTTTGTTGGTTAAAAGAGTACGGACCGTATCGATGATCTAAGAATGTGGGAAACGATTATGTCGCGAAGAGACCGCAAGAAAGAGATCATAAGTGATAAAGTATTGAGATAACAATATCGGATGATGATTCGAAATAGTTGACCCGATTGAATAGACATATGAGTACGATATGAGGATGCAAGTCGGATTGAACAAGTGATGCTATGTCTATGCAGATGGAAATTGAAAGTTGAATATTCTATTGAGGAGTTTTATATGATAGCTTCGAGATTGACCCATAGAATTGTCGGATAGATTTGGTCGGTTGCGGGTAAGTCTAGAATGAGACTTCGTTGGGTATGACTCGAGTATGAGTACGGGTAGAAAGACTTGACCCTAGATTGTTGGCTAGTTGCCTAGATGGTCGGTTGGTTGCCTAGATTGTTGGCTGGTTGCCTAGAGTGTCGGTTTGTTGCCTAGACTGTTGGTTGCTTGCTTAAGTCTCAGATTGGTTGGCTATGTTCTTCAGTTGTCCGTGTTGGGTATAAGTTCATAAGATTGGGGTGGTGTCCCATGTCCCTAAGTTGGTCAGACCATAGAGTTGCCCTATGTTGAGAATTGGTTGCCTCTAAGATAAGAGATAAGTATGTCCCTGATAGCTACTCATCTCATATGGGTTAGCTGAATATCTGGTTTAGCTTAGATTAGCTGACCGTAGAGACTTGATTGTATGCTAAGTTGACTATTGGAAAACCGTAGGATGTCCCTATTGGTGTTGCGTGAGTATAGTTGGAATGAATAAGATGTGTTGGAAGGTAGGCTTTGGAATAGAATAGATATTTGGGAAAAGTTTGATGTTATAATGTTGGATGGGATGACGGATCATGTTGGTTTCGGAAATTGAGTTGCCTTGGTTGAAATATTGGAAATTCTTAGAACTGGTTGGATTGGTTGATTGATATTGAGCTGAGAAAAAAAAAATTGTTGGTAGTGCTTTGAGATAGTCGAAATAATTTTATTGACCGGATCAAGATTGAGGATAAGTGTACTGACGGAATTGGATAGTGCATGTAGCCGAGATCGGCGAATGTGAATATGAATGACCCTCATAATTAATGTTGCTGGAATATGATAGTTGCCTATGCGAGAGGATAATATTGTTGGCTTGATCAATACGAAGAAACTTTTGAGTACAATGAGAAATATTACTAGAAGTGGGATGATGGTACAATTTGATGGATGAATCAGGATCGAGAGAATTTATGAGTTGCAAACAATGTGTATGGATGCGATCGATGATGAGTACAAGATTTGACCGATGAGAATCGGGGTATCGAAATAAAATATTACTATGGGATTTATCAACTTTGGTGGCATGGATGACAATGAACTTGAAAGGAATACTTGATACATCTAAGTCCGAATACTTTGGAAATGTTGGATCGCTTGAGGAAAATGTCTTGATTTGAATTAGCAACATCTATTGTGTTATCAATTGGTTGGAGTATCGAATAAAACAAAGTGGGATTATACGAGATGCTTAAAAAGAATTACTGATGTTCGAAAAGGAAGGTACACCGTAGCTCGTTCGTTTTCTCTATCACTGAACTTGGCTGAAGTGCATGTATTTCGGGGACGCCTAAAATATGTGTATGATTCCGACTAAGTGGTATGCTGAATTCAAACGAAGCCACGGGAAGGATTATCTTGTGCTAAGGATTTACACGAGTGTCGGAGGAAAGATCAAAGATGGTAAACTATTTTGAATCACATTTGGGATGCTGTACCGAGATGGTACATTACTTGAAATTAATCGAGAGATTGCGGAGAAAGATTAGATGGTGCAAAGTTGATCGTTGAGGAGTTTCATGAAGAGTTGGTTGAAATTTTGGGGATGAGTTTTGTTTTAAGTTTCGAGGACGAAACTTTTTCTGGGTGGTATATATTGTAGTGCCCCGATCCGCAAGATGCCTTATGATGGATGGTTGGTTCGATGAAGCCTTGTTGGACTTGGGATTATATGAAGGATCGCTTGGAAGACTATGCGATCGTGGCAGGATTCGTCCTATGAATGTGAGTAGTGTTGAACCCTTCAAAGATCCTTTAGCTTCACGCTTAAAATAAGGATAGTATGCTATGTTTCTTGTTGAATTGCTCAATAACACCTTGCATGGAATTTGGAAAGATAATGAAAGATAATAATCACATGAACGTAAACTGTTGTGGCTAAGTGAATTGTATGCTTGTACGCTGTTGCGATGAATTACATGACAGGTGAAGGCAAAGTCCCAAACACTTGGGCAGTGAGTATATCGAGCTTTGGCTCAATGAATAGATGGCAAAACAGATGTTAAGACCCAAGAACTGGGCAGTGAGTATGCTTGAATTATGTCCGAATGAATGTATGCTAAACAGGTGCTAAGTCCCAGGAACTGGGCGGTAAGTACATTGAGTTGGTTGGAAAGAGGTATGATATCAAAGATGTGGCAAAGAGATTAGAAAACAACATTCTATTATCCTGTGCCGATGTAGAATGTTGGTTTCACTAAGACCCTGGATGGGCAGATGATAATGTGAGCATTGGCTCAAGGCAAGATGGCTAGATGGCAAGATGGATGAGAATGATGGTTTTGCTTAGTTTTCCTTATCATGCATTATATGTTTTCTTCTTAGATAAGTTGCATATAGTTGCATGGTCATGGACAACTTGTCGACAAGGTGGTTTCTCGAACGGTATTCCTGGGCCATGGAACCCGGTTCGTCCTAGGGGAAACCAGTGCCGAAGTAGTGGCAGTGCTGATGTACTAGCACGGTATACAGGACTTGCAGTGGGGCTAGCTACCTGCACTGCAAGGGCGCTGTATATCTGTAAGACGGTCCAGGATGGCGTGTCGCCAGTGACCTTCATATAGATAGGTCAGGTGCTAATGATGTCTTATGCAGGCAGAGTAAGTTATTACTCAAATACAGGGAAGGATATCGGCTGTTGGTAAGAATCACCCGAACGGTGATATTCATATTGAATCATGATATTGTTCCTAACAATGTCTTGTGCAGGCAGAGTAAGTATTATAAATGTACAGGGATGGCTACACGACCGTGGGTAAGAATCACCAAAGGGTGATAACAGTATGCTTTTAATTATGTTGGCTATGAGATTTGCATGCTTTACTTCTTGTCGGCTATAACATGAAATTGACCCTAAGGCAACGAGAAAGACCATTGATAATAATGTTCTGTAACATGATTACTTAGTGCTGTCTTCTTAGGTGAGTTGGGCCAGCACCGCTCGCCAGTACATTGATGATGTACTGACCCACGTTGTGGGCAATATTACAGGTGTTTGCTTGGGGGAAATCCTGTGAATCAGTGCTTGGCATCGATGAATCGGATGGGTGTGCAGAAGCTCTTCTTTCAAGACGATGTCTTCTGCTATACGGGACATAATGTATGGAACAGTGGAACTCAGATGTACCAGTGAGATTGTAGCCAAATTGGCAAGTCATTGTAAAGAAGTCGGTATATTCATTTGTAGCCTAAAGGGCAAGTGTATACATTCAGTTGGCTATTCAAGAGCCTTGTAAACAGTTGTAAACTCTGTATTCTGCTGCGAGTCTTGTAATCAATTGTAAACTCTGTATCCTGCTGCAAGTCTTGTAATCCATTTTGATTATCAATAAAGAGATACATTTCTTCATAAATTGTGTGACTTCAATTTATCTGCTTGGTTCTGCTGCCTTGTCGATGTTTTCTGAGAATTACCAGGAACTGTAATGGTTTTGCCTTGTACAAGTGAAATCTAGACTTGTACGGCATCACGCCCAGTGGCTTGTTTTCGATCCTCCGGGATCGGGGCGTGACATGTTGTGTGATCGGTCCACATGGATTGAGCCACATAGATTTCACACGATTGAGCCGTATGAGCTCTCCCCTGATCTGGGCCGCGTGTGTTCTATTGTGACTGGGCCGCATGAACTAAACAAAAACCCATTCACTTTGTTTTCTTCTGACTGCTAACCTCTTTTCCCTTTTTTATATTTTATAGGGATCTGGCTAGCAAATTTCTCCAGGACCGGTATCGACAATTTTAGATATGGTGAAGATGCAACATTTTGACACGTACATCAGACAGCTCAGAACTCTCCACGCTTCAGAAGGGTTTTCCTCAGATGGTAGGAAGAACCTTTATACATCGGAGAGTCGGACGGTGGTTGGGCGTCGTCGTAAAAGTTCTATTTTTACGGCTCTCCAAGTAGGTAAAAGCAACACTAGGGATGTTGTTTTGAAGGTATGGCCTCTTGGAGTAACGGGCCTAGGACGTCCATAATATGGAGGGGAGAAAGATGCTTTTAGCATGCTATATTTGCCCTCCTCCGTGTGGCTTCTCGAAGGTTCAACAGTCTTGTTTGCTTCTCAGCAGTAAAATATGACTCCTTTCGAGGGCCACGAAACTGCCTTTTGACGAAGGCGTGGTGCTGCCAAACTGACCTAAAAAGCTGAACGTCGAGCTAAATTGAAGATCGACCGCCCCACTGCGCCACTTGAGGCGATACTCACTGTGCTATGTGTTGATGATGAGTAGTAAATTTTCTCCTTTTTTTGCTGCTGGAGATGTAGTCCTATGAATGTAACTGATTTTGAATAAAGAATACATTCACTTCATTCTTTTTTTGTGGTATATGTGGTGCTTGTACTAGAGGGCCTAATACAGCATTTATGATTGGCAAAGGACATCCCATTGAGTGATTTATGTAGATCTATTATCCTTTTGCATACCTATGGTACGAGTAATAGATTTGAACAATTTTTATGGACCTATTACCCTTTTGTGCACTGGTGGTACGGATAATATATTTGAATAACTTTTAATGGACCTATTACCCTTTTTTGCACTGGTGATACGAGTAATAGATTTTGAGACAAAACCTAACAGAGGTAATATGGACGTGACAGGTTATGTGGTCTTAACACCATGACTTTATCCCAGATTGGGTACAGGTGTTAGATGAGAAGACTATCTATATCAGAGGTAATATGGACGTGACATACAATAATCATGAATAATTTTTGGTGGACATATTACTCTTCTACGCACTGGTGGTACGAGTAATAGATTTTAAGACAAAACCTAACAGAGGTAATATGAACGTGATAGGTTCTGTGGTCTTAACATCATGACTTTATCCCAGATTGGGTACATGTGTTAAGTCAAGAGACTATCGGTATCAGAGGTAATATGGACGTGATATACGATAATCAGGACCAGAAAGTTTGCTCAGAGATGGCAATAAGCCTGGTAAACTCCGGCGGGGTGAAGCATTAGGTTGGAAGTTCAGAGGTATTAGTATACATGACTTGTCACCCAGGGGGATGCAATGTAAATCCACTCGAAGCTAATATAGTGTAAGTTCAGAGGTACTTGGTGTACATAACTCGACAGTCTAGGAGATTTGGTGGTTTGAGGAAGTACCAGCATGTCCTTAGACATAGCATTTCTTCAGAAACTTACCGTTTATGGGCATCATGAGCAAGTATCCATAGTGACATCTTCAAAATCTAGCGACAGAGCTTTGGAGTCGATAAGATTTTGGATGTACCACTTTAATTGGAAGCATTCATAAGTGGAATGATGGATATAGCGGTGGAAGTGGTAATATTCTGGGTCCTCCATCTCCGCCGCTCGAGGCTCGCGCCTTGGTGGAGGGAGTTGGATCATATCCCCTTGCAAGAGCATGTCAAAGATAGGCTTGACATGACTATCTTCAAATGAGTAATTCACCTTGGGCCACTGAACTTCTGCCTGCTTTGGTTCAGGCTTCTTGGTCGTACCAGCGACCATGGCCTGTTTGCCTTTGGTGTCCCAGATATTGGTGGTGCCGCCACTGTTGTTGTTATTGGAGATGTTACCAAGACGTTTGCCCTTGTCCTCTCCATCTGGGATGTGTAATCCCAGCTGGCGAACCTTCTTTAACTTTGCCTCCGCATTTGTAGCGCTTGTTATGAAAGTCGTCCAATCCCTGAACTGATCTTCGCCCATCTAGAAGCTGATTGCGGGGAGCAACTTCTTTTGGCAGATTTCGATCAAGGAGCTTTCAGGATTGCCTTGGGGTAATCTCATCTTGGTTTGGCAAAACCGCTCGATGTAGTTTCTTGTCAGCTCCCTTTCTCCCTGAACGACGTCCATGAGAGACGACATTATCATATCATACCCCACTTTGTAGAACCCTTCCAGGAACATATGTTTGAAGCCGTTAAAGGAATGGATGCAGTTGTTCGAAAGGTTGCGGTACCAGTCGAACGCGATCCCTTCTAAGGCTCCGATAAATAATCGTATGAGGATGGCATCACTATGCGGCAAGTGGTCTGTCGTAACCTCAAAACACGTCATGTACCAGATAGCAGAGGTCTTTCTGTCATAGGAATCAATATGAAACGGTTTGTACCGTAGAGGAAAAGGAATGTCTCTCCATGCAGCGGGATACGGCTGCCGTATTTTGAGGTCCCGGAAGGAGTCTCGGGCATTGAACATTGTTAGAAGCTCCTGGACTTCTTTCATTGCCTCACTGGCCTCATCTGCAGCTGAAGCAGCGGATGCTCCTAGAGGATTATCACCCAAAGGAGGAGCGGTCATGTTGGGGTCCGAGTTGACTGTGAGTCCCAAGCTTGTTTGTCCAGGCGTCCTTGTTGGTTGAGTCGGCAAGGCAGCTTTGATTTTGTCTACTGACTTGACCAAGGATAGGAGCATGGCTTCAAGTACTTCTAGACATTGTCGATCAGTAGGTCCTTCATGTTCATCGTCGACCATAAACACTGTCCGTACGTGGGGAGAGACAGATGGGACCGTAGAGGATTTGCTTTCCGTATCGTACCCTCGTACAGAAAAATCGTCGAGGAACGTCGGAATGTCCTCCTCCTCGGACTTGGAAGGGGTGCTATCCCCTGTGCAGGAAGCTGCATCGTCTTGGCGAAGGCGATCACCGTCGGGGACGTCCAAGCTTGTTGCATAATTCCAGGGGATTACTGCCCCCTGTCCATCCTTTTGAAACACCGGGTTATCGCACAAATTGAGGGGACTGCTACCCCCAGCTTCATCTACCCCCAGGGAGATCGAGGATGAACCCCCAGGTGTTGGAAGTATCTTTCTTGAAAGGGTGCTTAGGTAGACACCCCCTGTGATTGTCGGCGACAACCCCCCAAATGAGAGTTTTCTTGCCATGCTGGTTGAGGTTGTCGAACTGGAAGAGCCTATCTTCTTGCCTCCCTTGCTGGCAGGAACCTTCTGAGTAGAATTACAGGAGGCAATGGGAACTCTTCGTCTCCCAGACCGAGTTGTTGTTGGACAGGTGCTGGCTGGTGCAATCGTTGAAAATGGACTGTCAATCTTCAGGTGCTGCCGTCTTGTTGCCATAGCAGTTGATGATGACTTGGGTGCAATGATGTCCTAAAAAGGGCTCATCACATGCCAAGGTTGCTTCTCTCTCCTTGCATTTGTGAGTAATCACCTCTCTCAAGTCGATAGCAAATTGATCTACCTTTGTATCCAATTTATGGACTCGAATATCCCAAGCACACGGGTGCGTAGGTATCATGTTTGCTTCCTGATTCGAGGCTAGTAAAAGCACTTGCTCTTGCTCATAATTGGAAGACTTTTGGGACCTACCCTGTCCGTTTGCCCCTGAGGGCTGGACGTGGATGGTTCTGTACAACATTTCATCAGGAGCCCGCATAATAGTTAACGGTGCCCGCTGACGGTCAGCAGCTTGGACAGTTAACTGGGCTTGTTAGGCCCGCACTGTCCTAGACTTCTTCGACTTAGCACTTGAAGGCGCGTAGTAAGAAGAGTCCATATTGGAACATTCCATATTCTCAATAGGACGCATGGGGTCGAGTTCGTATGAGAGACGGTCGAAAACAGAGCTTCTGACAGGGCTGCATGGACAGCCTGTCTGCGGCCAGGATTGGCTGCCGCATAGGCCATCTGCCTGCGGCAAGAGTTGGCTGCCGTATAGGCCATCTGCCGACAGCCAGAGTTGGCTACCGCATAGGCAAAATGCCATTTTTTATGCAGCTTCTTCTTCGTCCGCATGGATTTCCCTTATGCCCCCAAAAGCTCAGCATCGTAGTGTTTTCCTCTGCTGGATTTGGGGACAGTAGGGTTCTCTGCGGTCTGAAGCAAGTCCGCAGGAGAGCTTTGATCACCGTCTTGGGCTACAGAAGGAGCTTCTTCGAGAACATGGCGAGGGATGGCAGTTTTGTGCTTCGATGTCCTGTGGGTTCTCTTCGGATTGGCTCGCTTCTGTGATGGGCTGGCACTCCCTTCAGAAAGTATTTCTTCGAATGCTTGTTGGTGAAAGCGAACCACAAGCATTTGTTGCATAGAGCCGAGCTTGGACGCGTCGGATTATGTCACCAACTTCTCATCAGAGGAGAAAGAAGTTCCTAGTAGAGTCGCCATCATGTTTGCCATTAAAATATCAAAAACAAGAATTACAGATGAATTAAACTTAATTGCAAACTCGCTTGCATAAAAGAAAGCCTAAAAGGAAATCCTAGGGAATGATCTAAGTACAATTGTTTAATTTTTGATTCTGAGGGTGACGATGGAGGCTCGGGAAAGTGTAGCAACTCTGCCTTACTCCTTGGACTATCAGACACAGTCTTTGCTCTTGAAGAAATTGCCAGCCTTTAGCAAGGGTGTGATACCCTGCTATTTATAATAATTTCGGGATGAAGTATATTTTGGGCCGCATAGATGGTCTCGTGGCCACGTGGCTATAACAGCACACGAAGACTCGCTCTTTGGCTGCCAGCTGGTGGATTTGTTGAGATTTCTTTGTTGTAACAAATCTGGGTGGTTGAGACTTGGTCAACTTGCCACGTATCCTCCCCACAAAATAGAGGCTGAATCATTTTGGCGGCATAGTGGCCTTAGGAGCCTTTCTTCTGCGGCTCGGCTCCGCTTGGCCGCATGGGATCTTCGGGAGCATTCCTTCTGCAGCTTGGTTCCACTTGGCCGCATGGGATCTTCGAGAGCCTTGTTTCTGCGGTTCGATTCTACTTAGCCGCATGGGGTGTTTGAGAGCCTTGCTTCTGCGGCTTGAGTCTTCTTAGCCGCATGGGGTCTCCAGGAGCATTCCTTCTGCGGCTTGGTTTCACTTGGCCGCATGGGATCTTCGAGAGCCTTCTCTCTACGGCTTGGTTTCTCTTGGCCGCATGGGATTTTTGAGAAACTTGCTTCTGCGGCTCGAGTCTACTTAGCAGCATGGAGTCTTCGAGAGCCTTGCTTCTACGGTTCGAGTCTTCTTAGCCGCATGGAGTGATGATCCGCATAAACTCCATCTTTTTCATGATTCTACAATATCAATTATCTTGAAAATAGAGAAATTCTTCTAAATAGAATACAAAAAAATATTTTGAAAATTCAGGAGTTTACATCCTACCCAACTTATAAGAATTTCGTCCTCGAAATTAAAATAATCTAATACCAAAGAACAACGGGATTAAATTCGATGGGTGAGCAAGCACGTCCAATCATATCCCAATTTTTGAAAGGATGGAGGGGGTTATCACAAAATCCAAATTGATGTCATATTCTACAAGATAGAATATTCTTCCTTCAAGACTCTACCCAACTTATAGAAGTTGGCTAACCGTAAAATCATCGTTACGAGACTTCCGAGAAGGATAATTTCTATGGAAAGGCACGTAAATTTTGGACATTTTTTACTGTAGTCACGGGTCCTAAAGGAACCTTAATATTGGTATGGCACTTGGTTAATAACTCCTATAGGAGGGTTATTATCGTTTAACATTGTTCCTATAGGGGTTATTCTTCAACACGATAGTAAGCATCTCTTGTTCGAGTATAACTAAAATGTGTCGGTTCAAACGGATTTTGTTCTTCGCCTAACTAAGAGATAATATTGCAGAAATCAGGGAAAAGGAGTTCATGGGCCAAGGGGTGAGGTCCATACTAAGTGCAAAACTTTGCTATAGAATATGATTAGGTACGTGCTTGGGATCTTTAAGTCATAGTATCTAGTGTATACGAGTTGATGTTTGGTATCGTGTAGGCTTGCTTGGATGGAGTGCCTACCTCATAGGTGTGGTACATTTGGTATGGATCATGGGTATCCGGTTTAGTCAAGGGAACGGGTAGATATTTGCATGATTAAAATCAAATGGAACAAAAATAGTCATTTATGGTTTCTTCTAAGGAAAAAATTTGTCATATCAGCAGTGTAGTTGAAATGGAGCACAAGAAGGTGCGTTTGTGTGGGACATGTATGTCATGTGTGCAACTTGACTGGTCTAGTTCATGAGGGTAGAATTTATGGGAAGAAAAGGCTAGTGTCGTGCCCCCAAATGTCAAAGTCACGGCAGAGGTTATCAGATGATATAGATAGAAGTGGATGTTATGAGCTACTGTTTTATTAGTGCAATTGGAACCAATCTATCCCAATCATCTGCTAATGCTTAGAGAGGCTTGCAAAATATTTCATGAATTTTCACTCTCGGAATTGAAACTAAGACATAATTTATTGTCCAGTACGGAGTTTGAAGAATCAAAGTTGCGATCTCCTACCGCGGCTATCTAACGATCGAGCAAAGGGATATAAAGTGTAATATGAAGATTGTATCGTAATTCCCAACAGGTAGAAGAACAGTTAAGAAGGGCCTCATATTCTAAGAGATAGAGTGCACTAAGTTCAATGTTCTACGCAAGTTACAAAAATCGGTTAATCAAGAAAAGTGCAATAATATGACTTCTAGGAAGGTCAAATGTCAAAAAGATGCATGAGGATATGAGGTTCTTCTATCATAGTCATGGACTCTAGAGGAAGTCTAGGTATTACTTATTTAACATTGCTCATATATTGACCATGTCTTATCAAGGTAGTAGGTGAGGTCTTGGTCAAGTGTCACGACCCGCACCCACTTTTTGGGATGCGAGTGCGTGAGCAAGCCAGCTACGTATCAAGCGGACTTCCAGCCCGACTCGAATACGTATAAGTTGTCCATGTAACTCCTCTTCCCAAAATTTTATGATTTATTTTTTTATTTTTTATTTGATTAGTTTACATTTAATTTTTCTATGATCATAGGAGTTGTGACTAAGCCCACAGGTGATTTATGACCATCTTGTGGTCACATGATCTCTAAATAGGGTTTATAAGCATGCTATAGCTATATTATATTTTCCAATGATTTTTAGACATTTTTAGATATTTATTTATTAAAGATATATTTTATTGACTTTCATGAATTACTATAAGGTCATTTGGGACTATTTTGAGACAAGTTATTTTTATTTAGGTTCTAGGAGGTTAGAAATATTTTCTAGAATATTTTAGAATTTTTCTAGATTTTTTTAGAATTTTTGGGAATTTTTATATAATTAAAACCTATAGAAATTATATTTTATAGGCTTTGGAAATTTACTGTGAGGTCACATGATGATATTTTGTGTTAAAATATTTTATTTAGATTCTAGACACTTAGAAATATTTTCTAGAATTTTCTAGAATTTTTCTGGATTTTTCTGCAATTTATTTGATTTATTTGGACTTAAAATAATTTTTAAATAATTTTTTGAATTAAATAATTAATTACCTAGAAATTCACCCGGGGGGGCCCACCTGTCGGCGCCCAGGCTGAACCGCCTCTCTCATATATATATATATATATATATATATATATATATATATATATATATATATATATATATATATATATATATATTATATATATATATATATATATATATATATATATATATATATATAAAATATATATATATAAAAAAAAAAAAAAGAAAAAAAAAATATATAAAAAATATATATATATATATATATATATATATATATATATATATATATATATATATATAATATTCGAAACCCTAATTAAATTTCAGCCGTATTTTTGAGAGAGAGTTCTATTAGAGATCTCGACTTCCCGAGACGATTGCCGTCAACTGCGACGTGAATTTAGCATGCCATTTTTTTTATTCGTCTCGAAGTAGACTTTCTGAATATATGATTTATTTTCGTATAGTATATTGCTAAATTTCTGAAAAATTCGTAGAGTGTCAGTTGTCCGAAACTTGACACGTTTCGGTGTTTTCGAGATTTCGGGAGAACCAGAAATCGAAATCACGAAACGTTTGAAGTTTCGGAAAGCTAACACAGAGCTCTATGAAATATAATTTTTGTAAAAAATATTTCGTTCATATAGTATTTTATTTATTCTGTTGAACTCAGAATTGATCAGTTGATCACCGTTTTGGTCATGATTAGCCATAACGGCGATATCTTTTGACCAAAGCGTGATTTTGCGGCACAGTTAATTCCAGCGCACTCGTGGCGCTGAAATCTACCAATGTGCACTTTCAAAATCTAGAGTTCACAGCGTTTGACTAGATAGTCAACGGTACGTCTTGATTTGTGTGCCATAGTTTCCAAAATTGGAAACATGACTTTTGATGGCCAAACTGGCATGTTTAGATTATATTCAGATTATTATTAGGTTAAATTAGGTTTGTAAGTAAATTATTCCAGAATTAATTATTATTAGATTAGTAACCCAACTAGCCACTATTACATGAATTTAGAACTAGAATATTAGAATTGATTTATAGTTTTCGTACACGGTTCATGGTGCGATATGTGTTATAGGTTGACAGCTCCTAGATCGGCATCCCCTCATCCTCGACTTGTGACTACGGCTTGTGAAAGGACCACAGGCAAGTATACCTTGCCTCCCTCTACAGTTTTATTTACATGCTTTGTATTTTATTTTCCAGTTTTGATTGTTATGAATATGTGCTCTTCATATTATATTCTGTCGAGTTTTTTTTATTGCATATAGCCGTGTTCATGTTTGGTCTTGTGGTTCATAATTGGAGTCTCTTATCAGTACCTTGCTTGAGTCGTGTCATAGAACGAGTGCGTATAGTGAACTGCTAAATCCTTGACTATCGTTTTACCCAACCAGAGAGTCCACACTCGGAACGAGGGTTGATCCGTTGCACCAAAGAGTCCACGCTCGGGACGAGGGTGTTTGTTTCCTTGGCACCTGAGGGTCCACTCGGGACGAGGGTGTTGTCTTGATCTGTTTACATCAGAGAGTCCACTCGAGACGAGGATGTTGACTTATACTTGCATCAGAGAGTCCACTCAGGACGAGGATGTTGACTTATACTTGCACCAGAGAGTCCACACTCGGGATGAGGGTGCCTTGCCGTGAACTAACCAGAGAGTCCACACTCGGAACGAGGGTTAGTGATTAGAACTAACCAGAGAGTCCACACTCGGAATGAGGGTTAGTAATTAGTTCAAACCTGCGAGTCCACTCAGGGAGAGGGTTTGGTTCTTCTATTGATCTCGTGTTCATTGTTCACCTCGACAGTTCATTTATACGTAGTTGTTCTAGCGTTCGTGTTCGTGTTCGTATTCATTTGTCGTGTTCCTGTTTTTCTTGTTTATTTTCTTACGCATGATAAAACTGCTAGATAGGCATATTTTTATGTATCTTGCTATGTCCTCTGAGGACCTGATGATCTCTTCAGGTTAGTGATTGCGTGGAGTTAGTTAGCAGTTCTGGATGGCGGATGATTATAACACTTGTGGGTTTCAGACAATTACTATTGCTTGTGAGATTCAGGTATTTGTCAGTGATATTACGTTGTTATCCTCTCGTGCTTTCCTTTCAGTATCATGCGATATTCTATTTATTGATTCAGTTTATAGACTCTTGTTATGTTCCTTGGAGTCTTATCGGACATTTATGCTAGTGGGCTGCAGACTACGACCCATAGTGTTCATTTATGTTTCGTATACTTATTGTGGATTTGAGATATAGATTACATTGCCATGATTTGGCAGTAGACCATAGCTTTGACATTTTTTACATATTCGAGTCGGGCTGGAGTCCGCTTGATGCGTAGCTGGCTTGCTCACGAGCTCGCGTACTAAAAGCGAGTGCAGGTCGTGATAGTCCAGAAGAGGGTATCATGTCTAATCTAAACTATATCTCAATCCACAGGAATTATGTAAAACAAGAACGAACAAGTATGGGTCGTGTTCTGCAGCCCACTAGCATTTATGTCCGATTAGACTCCAAGAGTAATATGAGTTTATAAAGTTAAGCTGATAAGCAGGATATATTATAAAAGTACGAGAAAAATAGCAAATCAACAACACTAACAAAATACCTGAATCATGCAGATGAAATCAACTACCACATGCTCAGCTAACTAACTCTGTGCCATCAGCTACCTGAAGAGATCATCAGGTCCTCAGAGGACTAGCAAGATACATAAAACATGTCTACTAATATGACAGCAAATAACATGTATGGGGGATAAGAATACTGCAAGAAGAACATCTAAGGACGACGAGTCGTGTGGAAGTGTAATACTGGATAACTATCAATCAGAACTTCTATAGCTTGCAGTACAATGCAAGATACTCCCAATCTATAGTGTTTCAATTGACGTACAAAGTAGGATACTCTCAGTCGAGATTAGCCAATTCTAGTATCGATCTCCTCTCCTGAAGGATACAAGGTCAAGTAGACTCCTATAAATCGTAGTATAATGCAAGATACTTCTAATTCATAGTGTCACAAATCAAGTCAATCAATATATGCCATTGGTCGTAGTACAATGCAAGATACTCCCGATCTATAGTATGTATCAAGTCAAGTCAATCAAGCAATATCAAGATAAAGAACAGACTATAGGTCATAGTACAATGTAAGATACTCCCAATCTATAGTATGTCTCAACTGTAATACAATACAAGATACTCCCAGTCAAGAATGGTCAAGTCAAGAACAGGATATAGAAACTGACAACTCAATCACGAGACAAGGTAATACGAAAAGACCAATAATTAAGCAATGTCGAATATCCTATACGTGTATATAAATCTAGAAACAAGTAAAATAATCGATGACAAACCGATCACAATATGGAAAACAAGTAACCATATGAAAGAAGTACAATAGAAAGAAAATAATATAAATACTGCATATGTTCGGCAAGGTATACTTGCCTGTGGTCCTTGCACAAACTATAGTCACAAGTCGAGGATGAGGGGATGCCGATCTAGGAGCTGTCAACCTATAACACATATCGCACCATGAACCGTGTACGAAAATAATAAATCAATTCTAATGTTCTAGTTCTAAATTCATGGAATAGTGGCTAGTTGGATTACTAATCTAATAATAATTAATTCTGAAATAATTCACTTAAAAATCTAATTTAATCTAATAATAATCTGAATATAATCTAAACATGCAATTTTGGCCATCAAAAGTCGTGTTTCCCAATTTTAGAAACCATGGCATGCAAATCGAGACGTGTCATTGACTATCTAGTCAAATACTGTGAACTCTAGATTTTGAAAGTGCATCTTGGTAGAGTTTAGCACCACGAGTACGCTGGAATTAACCGTGCCGCAAAATCACGCTTTGGTCAAAAGATATCGCCGTTATGGCTAATCGTGACCAAAACGGGGATCAACCGATCAATTCTGAGTTCAATAGAAAACTAAAATACTAGATGAACGAATTAATTTTTGGAAAAAATATATGTCGTAGAGCTCTGTGTTAGCTTTTCTAAACTTCAAACGGTTCATGATTTCGATTTCGGTCCTCCCGGAATCTCGAAACACCGAAACGTGTCAAGTTTCGGACAACCGACACTCTACGAATTTTTTAGAAATTTAGGAATAATATCTATAAAAATAAATTACATAATCAGAAATTATACCTCAATATACTTCCAACAAAAAAATGGAGCACAAAAAGCACGTTGGGGTTGGCGGGAATCGCTTCGGGAAGTCGGAAACCCTAGATGAGTTCTCCCACAAAAGGCTGCTGGAATTTAATTAGGGTGGACGAATATAATAATATATATATAGGAGAGAGAGAGAGGCGGTCACTGTAGCAGTTGGCGCCGACAGGTGGGCCCCCCGGGTGGATTTCTGGGTATTTATTTATTTAATTCAGAAAAATATTTAAAAATTATTTTAAGTCCAAATAAATTAAAATAAATTGCAGAAAAATCCTGAAAAATTCTAAAAAATATTTCTAAGTGTCTAGAATATAAATAAAATATTTTAACACAAAATATCATCGTGCGACCTCACAGTAAATTCCCAAAGCCTATAAAATATAATTTTTATAGATTTTAATTATATAAAAATTTCTAATAATTCTAAATAAATCCAAAAAATTCTAAAATATTCTAGAAAATATTTTTAGTCATTTAGAGCCCAAATAAAAATATTTGGTCTAAAAATACCCCTGTATGACCTTACAGTAAATTCTGAAAGTCCTTAAAAATAATAAAACCTTAAATATTAAATACCTAAAAAATCCAAAAATTGTAGAAACATATAAAATAGCTAAATAATGCATATATAATCTATCTAGAGGTTATATGAACTTAATATGGTCATATCCTACCTACAAGCTTTGGCATGACTCACAATGACCATAAAATTAATTATAAACAAATAAAATTAAAAAAATTAAAAATTTGGGAAGTGGGCTTACATCAAGTATAACCGAAAAACAAGTTGGTACAATGGAATTCCATTCATCTCATAACATAGTCTACAAAGATACTGTTACAAGATTTATGGAAGGAAAATTAGTGAGCCAAGAGGTGGGGACGACATATAAGGTGTAGGGACCTATTTCCTAAAATTTGGTTTTATGGTCCAAATGTGGCAATATACATGAATAGGTTTAACTGGGTCTTAATGGGTTCTCTAGTTTGACATCAATCCTTTATTGAATGAATCTTGATTTTTAATCTATATTGACTGGGCACGATGCCAAAAATTTATTTGAATCATTCATATTAGATTAGGGTAACATAAAATAGGTTCCAACTCAAGTAGTTGAGCTACTTGCTACTCGGGTTGGTTAACTAGTTTCCTTACGCCAAAAATGTGCCTTCTGTGACTTTTGTATTTAAGTAGCACAAGAAGACTCAATTTAGTGGCACACTAGTGGCATATGCGTAGTGGGCTTCGAGTAGATCACGACCATATATTGGGTCTAAAGATTTGAGTCAAGGTTGGATTTCTAATTGCAGTCGAAATGTACATCGGTGTTATGGTAAGGGTTATCACTAGTCCTTTTTGACCTAAAAGTTGTATCATAAAAATAGAGTAAAAAGGGACGTGTTTTAGAGGGACATGATATATCTACATGAAGGTAAACTCGTCTAGATCTTATATGTGCAATTTGTTGGAAGGTAACAGCTGGTCTCGTGCTTCGAATATTAATGTCACAGTCGGTGACACCAAATGATCTAAAATATAGAGTGGAATTTTATGAGTCACTATTTTATCATCTAAGTGGGAACCAATTTACCTCAATCAATTGGTGATCCCATAATTCCTAAAATGAAGAATGGCTTACAACTATTCACTCTAGATACTAGGACATGATTTTAGGAATAATGAGATTAGGAATATTTGAGTCGTGACATCGAACCTTGACCTTTGGTAATAATAAGTCACGATGTGATTGATAACGTGATGTAGTAGTTATGAATCAATTTCGAGGATCGTAACCCAATTTCTAATAATGGAAATGATTGCGTACCACGATATATGAGTCGATAGAATAGAATGATCCACTCGTCCGTAGTATACGAGTGTTATCGATGAGGGCAACGAACTCTACGACACGTCATATGAAGACCTCTGACGACCAAGTCATAATTTCTATTTGTGTCAAGCCTGCAAGACTATAATCACAAGGGCTCTAGTGGTATCAAATGTAGTGCTCATGCATTACTGTTGATAATTGGTAAATCATAATATGACAGGATATTATACTATGGTATTGGCTAAGCTAGTGATTGTGGTGTTCCAATGCTAAGTCAGGTCTTAATAACAAAATTTACATAACTAGAATAATATATCTGTTGGACTCCAATCTTGGGATGGGTGTATGCCATAGTCATGGTAAATGATTGTCCTTACTTTTTTCTATTCATCTTAAGTCTGAACTGTGGGGCTTGGTCGGATAAGGGTTGGGTTAAGGCATATGGGTTGCTAGTTACGCAAAATCAAGAGAAAATAATTAGAAAATCACAATAATTGGTTTATAGGGATGGATAGTCTCCAGGGTTGGTGTCTTGAGCGGGGGTACGGTCCTAATCATTCTCAATTCCAAATTACTAGAAGGTCACGATAGTAGGTTTAGGGTCGATGGGAGGACGAGTAACTCAAGCAAGATTGTAGTCATATGGCTTGGTCGATGGTTACTATACTTGTGTATATATAGCCTTTCATGGCCAGAGGTGGTATGGTGAACCAAGGGAAACATTATGTACCTATCTTCTCTCAAACACGAGCATTTATTTTCCGTAATAAGTAACGACAAAAAATAATAAGGAGTTCAAGGGAGAGGGAATCAAATGCGAATACGGGTTTCCAAGGGCGATTAAATAATTCAGAGAGAATTGTCAAGGTAGTACGGATGAGATCCTAAAGACATCTATATCTCACTCCACGTGGGATAATCATATGAAGAGTGAACCAAGTGCACCAAGGTTGATCAGACCATAATACACTGATTCTGATTAGACAATATGTTAGTGGGCATCCCCAGTATACATATGTCCTGAACAAGCTCGATAAAAATAAGCTTGCAAAACTAGGTTATAAATAGCGACATCATTCATGAGAGTGCAAAGTATAAGTACGAAAGATAATGATGAAAACAGTAATAAATAGTTCAAGTTTTACAAAGATCTAAGTCTTGTCTGGTGTTCCTATTTATACAGTTGTCCTACTGGCTCTTGTATCAGGGCGTGGTTGACCAATGGAGTATGGAATACTAAAACTCTATATTATAGGCAAATATATCTTCCTACACTAGCATATATTCATTGCCACTCAGTTACACTTCATTAATAGGTTACAAGAATGTGGGGTGGTAGGCCGCGAGACATACTATCCATCTTATAAGAGTCAACTACTAGGGTGATTGAGCAATATAACATGTATAACTAGTATGATTCAACTTCCTAACCTCTATATCAAGCACGAATGGAAAATATACGTTTCACAGTGGGAAATGAATCAAGCAGATGAAAATCAAGGTAGTCAACCGAGAGTCCGAAATTGGATATCAAGGGAGGAGATTCAAGCTTGTGGATGAGATTCCTATATCCTAATCCTATATGCAGGCTCACATCGGTACAATAACGTAACCAAAGTGACAAACTGACCTGCATGGGCCACCACAAAAATATGTAACGTCCCATCCCAAAATACTTAGGACTAAGTACGTAGATATGCCAGCTGCATACATACAAAGTATACTCCAATATATAAAATTCTCGTATGTATACATAAGTTGTAAAGTGCAGTAATCCATGGCAACTAATCTCATCCACAATCAGAAAATAAATGTATAATAAAAACCAACATTGAATTTATCATTTATACAAAAGTTGGACGGAGACAGATCCACTACCAACCATTTAAATGAGAAGAAAAATACAAGGAAAGAATGTGAAAGTAAAGTAGCTAGATGACCCAAGGGCAATCCTCCTCGAAAGAATGGAGAAGATCATGGCCTTGGCTAGAACAACTGCAAAAATCATGAAAGCACACCTGGAGAGATCACCAAGTCCTCAGAGGGACGTAACAAGATACAAGAAGAATATGCCATATAAACTGTGATATATAATAAAAAATAAAGAGATGCATGCAATAGGGTGCCTACCAGTTCTACAGTGATGCAGTTAAGAACAAACCTTCAACGCATGGGCACTCTGGCTACAGGTACAGGAAACTCAGGTATGGTCCCACCAGGATACCAGGGAGCTCAAAGTACAATATTCTTCGAATGTCAGAGGCCAACAGGATCAGGAATAGGAAAGTGCATACGTGGCCCATACGTTAAGAAACTGTCCTTCCCATCCAATGCCTAGTAGGGTCACATCCATGTCCTATAGGAACCTCTAGTAACTGCCAAGTCCACTAGCATGCAATTCTATTGGCAGTTACTCCTAACCGTCGCACGTCTCATACGTATCGGTGGTCGGTCGACTACGCGAGTACGTATCCTACATGTGGCTCACAACTGGTGATGATCAAGTGTCAAGGCCGTATGAGATATGCCAATATCTCATCATCAATGGGTGGTCACTAAGCTACGTCAATACAAGAGAATAAAACAAAAGCAAGTAAACGACCGATATAGTCGCTGGCACCCAAGTGTGACTTGGACGCACAGTGATATAATACTAACAACAGATAAGTAATGCAGAATATAAATAACTGAAAATATGATAAAGTAAATCAAAGAGTAAGGTGGCAAGGTATCTTGCTAGATAGTGCGGGAATAATAACTCCAAGCAATCAATCACATCAGCAAGAAATCTTAAAATCTACGAACGATTTCAGACGTTCAAACAAACATCAAGAACATTCCCGTTGTAAAAGATATATCAAGGAAATACCTGTCCAAAAGTCCAATTCTGGAATAGGGGCAAAATCATAATTTTGGGTCAAAACAATGTCTGCCGTTGGACTCATTTTGCACCGAAATATGTGCCAGTATCTGCGTCTCCAAAGTCGTCAAACTATATATCTATGTATCCGATTTTAGGAGACAAA
>JANAVB010006397.1:13055423-13065423 GCA_029216955.1 Iris pallida | reverse complement strand
TCTAAGGTTTCCAAACGATTAAAAAGTCGCGATAGTAGATATAGGGTCGAAGAAAAGGACGAGTAGCTCATGGCAAGGTTATAGTCCTATGACTTGGCCGAGGGCTAGCTACACCTTTGTAAAACATCAAAAGTTCAAGGGAGATGTGAGCGAATACAATTACGAGTTCAAATGCGATTTAATAGTTCAAAAAGGAGGTTGTCGGTTGCGGTTGAGATCCTAGAGGGCAAGTTTAACTATATCTCAAACCATGTAGGATAATCGTATGAAAAGCGAACCAAAGTGCATTGGGTTGATCAGACCATCATGCACCGGTTCTGATTTGATAATATGTTAGTGAGCGAGCGCTCAATAGCATATGTCTTGATCAAGCTTGATAAAGAATGAGCTTGCAAAAACTACGCTAGTCTTAAACCCGACTAACCCAAGTCAAAACTAGTCTGGTCTTAAACCCGACTAACTAATCCCCAAAAACACAATATATGATAAATAAATATTCACAAATATTATAATATTGAAAAATAACAATTTTATCCTTATTTTGAAAACTGGTAGTGACAAGTCTACCCCCTAAAATAATTTCGTCCTCGAAATTAAAGGCGAAACTATCACAGCAAAGAAAAACAAAACAAGGAAAAACTACTACCTCAAGGCTCGAAGAGATAAGAAAATCGCTCCCGCATGTCGTCATCTCTCTCCCAGGTAGATTCACCGGAGAGTGATGCCTCCATACGACTCGAACCAAAGGAATAACCTGGTTCCGGAGCACCTTCTCCATTCGGCCCAAAATATCAACTGGCTGCTCAGGGTAACTGAGAGTCGGTCCCACCTCGATCTCTGAGCGGTCCAAAATGTAACTGGGATCTGTCACATACCGTCTCAGCTGGGACACATGGAACACGTTGTGCACTTTCTCTAGTGTAGGCGGTAACTCAAGTCGGTATGCCAATGCACCGACCCTCTCCAGGATACCGAAAGGTCCGATGAATCGCGGACTAAGCTTTTCGCCTCCACCAGTAGGGGTGAGCATTATTCGGTTTTGAACCGAAAACTGAACCGAACCGAACTGAATAAGCGATTCGGTTCGGTTTTAAAAAAAATCGGTTCGGTTTTGGTTTTGAAAATAATAGATTTTCTTATTCGGTTTCGGTTTTGGATTTCGGTTTCGGTCCAAAATCGAAAACCGAATAAGAAAATTTAGTTATATATATATATATATATATATATATATATATATATAAAATACATATATATATATATATATATATAGGTATATACTATACGTATATATATATAGGTATATACTATAGGTATATAATAAATATATGTAGGTAGATATAGTTATTATATATATTAACCCAAAAAAAAACCTAAAAACCGAATAAATCGAAAATCGAACCGATTTAGTTCGGTTCGGTTATTGACCAATTCGGTTTCGGTTTTGCTTATTCGGTTTCGGTCCAATTCGATTTTTGCTTATTCGGTTCGGTTGGAACCAAATAAACCGAATACTCACCCCTATCCACTAAAACGAATCGTGCCTCGCGTAAAAGAAATTCGCAGAAACACGAGATCACCAACCTAGAACAAAACGCAAATCTTAAAGCTTGATCTAAACAATCACAATCAGACTCAAATACTAGAAAAATCTAAACTATACCTCAAACTCCAAAGGTTTCCGGTGGCTATCGGCCCAATGCCGCTGTCTATCCTGCGCCACCCGAAGTCTATCTCTGATAACTCTGACCTTTTCTGCTGCATCTACAACCATCTCAGGGCCAAGCAAAGTCCCCTCGTCGACACCATCCCAAGACAAGGGAGTACGACACCTCCGTCCGTATAGAGCCTCAAATGGTGACATCTCTATACTAGCATGGTAGTTGTTGTTGTAAGCAAACTCTACCAAGTGGAGATGGTCCTTCCAAGATCCTCCGAAGTCCATAATACAGGTACGAAGCATATCCTCGAGAGTCTGAATAGTGCTCTCCGACTGCCCATCTGTCTGGGGGTGGTATGTGGTACTGAATTTGAGCTGAGTGCCCAAGCTAAGATACTAACTCCTCCATAAGTGGGAAGTGAATCGACTATTTCGATCCGAGACTATGCTCAGTGGAATCCCGTACAATCTGATTATCTACTGCACGTACATCTCTGCCAGCCTCTCCGTAGACAAACCCACTTTGAAAGACAAAAAGTGGGCCGGTTTGGTCAATCTATCAACGATGACCCAAATCGCGTCTTTTCCCCTGGAGAACGCGAAAGTCCAGACATAAAGTTCATAGTGATATGCTCCCACTTTCGCTCCAGAATGGGTAGTGGCTGTAGCTGACCACCTGGCCTCTGTCTCTCGGCTTTCACCTGCTGGCACACAAAGCACCGAGAAACAAACTGAGCCACCTCGCGCTGCATGCCATACCACCAAATGTGCTATCTCAGGTCTCTGTACATCTTGTTAGCACCAGGATGCATAGAGTACTGAGAATGATGCGCCTTCTGAAGAACCTCCTCCCGAAGCTCTCCACTCGTTACGCACAGTCTGGCACCATGCCTCAATGACCCATCTTCTGTAATAGAGAAATCATCCAATAATCCTACTTGAACCTGCTCCCTGATGACCCTTAGAGCTTCATCCTCAAAATATGCTGCTCTGATCCTGTCTATTAGCTCTGACTGCTCCTGAAGATCCCATATATACTCCTCAATGCCAGGGACTATAACCTCAATGCCTAGGCTCTTCAAATCTGCCAGAAGGTGACGATCTATCGTCAAACACATGGCTACCGGATACCTGCTCAAAGTATCTACAACCACATTGGCCTTCCTTGCTCAAAGCATCCTTCATCAGCTCTAATCATTGTCTCTGCCTCATATTTAGCTCCTTCTGTGTAAACACGTACTTCAAACTCTTGTGGTCAATAAAAATCTTCGTACGCTCTTCGTACAGATAGTGTCTCCACAGCTTTAAGGCAAAGATGACTGCTACCAACTCTAAATCATGAGTCGGATAGTTCTTCTCAAGTGGGCGAACTACCTAGATACATAGGAAATTAACTTTCTATGCTGCTGAAGAACGCATCACAAACCCTTTCCCGAAGCATTATTATAGATCGTGAATCCTTCGAACCCAGATGGCAATGTCAGAATAGGAGCCAATGTCAACCTCTTCTTCAGCTCCTCGAAGGCGGCCTGACACTCCTCGGACCAAATAAACTCTGCTTTCTTCCTGGTAAGTCGTGTCATTGGCTCGACAATCCTAGAAAAATCCTGTACGAACTTCCGGTAATAACCTGCCAGACCCAGAAAACTCCGAATCTCTGCAACTGAGCTCGGCGTAGACCAGGACTCCACTGCAACAATCTTCTTCGGATCCACAAAAATCCTATCACAATGGTACAACGTGGCCCAGAAACTCCACTCGGTCCAAGAAGAACTCGCACTTCGACAACTTCCTATACAGCTGCTCCCTCCTGAGAGCGTCCAACACAATTCTCAGGTGCTCCTCATGCTCCTCTGGCGTCTTCAAATAAATAAGAATGTCATCAATGAAGGCCATCACGAACTTGTCAAGGTACTGATGGAATACCTTGTTCATCCAGTTCATGAATACCACCGAGGCATTAGTCAACCCAAACGACATGACAGTAAACTCATACTGGCCAAACGAGTCTGAAAAGCAGTCTTCGAAATGTTCCCATTCCTCACCTTCAGCTGATGATAACCCGACTTCAGGTCTATCTTCGAGAATACCTTCAAGCCGCTCAACTGATCAAACAAATCATTGATCCTCGGCAGCGGGTATTTGTTCTTGATAGTCAATACACATACGTATTGATCCGTCCCTTTTCGGTACGAACAATACCGGAGCACCCCAATACAAAGAACTGCACCTGATGAATCCCTTATCCTGCAACTCATCCACCTGCTTCTTGAACTCTGCCAACTCACTGTTGTTCACTCTATAGACATGCTGCGAGATGGGCTCTGTACCTGGCACCAGGTCTATAGAAAACTCAATATCCTTGTCCAACAGCATCCTCAGCAACTCCTCTGGGAATACATCCATAAACTATGTAATCAAAGGATAAGGCAGCTTCTTCTCTTCAATCATAGCTCCACAGATAGCACCATCACTCTACCCTACTGCTCCCCTAGCAAACTCAAACACTGGCTCCCCTGGAGGACTGAATACAACTGACAACTCTACCTCCTCTATAATCTATACTAGCAAAGTGCATACTCAACCAATTCATCATGAGTACAACATCGTAGCTCAGTAGTGGCATTACGAGCAAATACATACTCAATTCTCGGCATCCCAATGAAACACTCCGCCCCTTGCAAATATTACCGACCAGGATAATACCTCCCCCGGTCATGATCTTGCAAGTCCTACCCAAAGACACATCAGGAATATAATGCTTGAGAGCAAAAGATACATATATGAAACTATAAGATGCACCACTATCAAATAAAGCTGAAGCTGGAAAGGAATCAAGAAGAATAGAACCTGCTATAACATCTCTGACGGGCTCAGCCTTCTCAACTGCCAGAGCAAACGCCCTGCCCTGAATACCGTTCTGCTGGTGGTGCTGAGCAAATCGCTGCTACTGGGTCGAAAGTGGTGGACCCCTCGGCTGTGCTGCAGGTGGCCTGGCTGCTGCCTCCTGAGCTACACCCATTCCAAAAGCTGCTCTACGAGGGTTCGTAGGACAATCCCTCAACTGATGGCCTACGCCACCACAATAGAGACACACCTCCAGCCTCTTCCGACAAACCTTCCAGATATGGTCGGACTTCTTACAGAAGTTGCACTGAGGAGCCTGCTGCACCTGCTTTGTTGGTGGTGCTGCAACTGCTGAACTGGTGCCCTAGCCTGAATCTGCAGCTGGTGATGCTGAAAAGAACGATGCTGAAGCTGAGGGCGTTTAGCAGCCCCCGCGCTACTAGTAGCCCCCGAGAACAGATCGCGATCCCTCTTGGGCTTCAAGCCCCACTCTCGTTCCATCTTACGGGCCTCCGTAAGGATCTCGGTATAAGTCAAATAGAAAGAGGGAGTAAGGATCTTAATATCCCATATCAACCCCTCTCGGAAGTGCCTTGATCTCCGGGTCGCAAACCATATACTCCGTATATCAGCTCAGCCGGTCGAACTCTACAGCATATTCTTCCACAGACATACTCCCCTGCTGAAGGTTCTAAAACTGCCTCGCCAGGTCGATCTTGTTTGTAGGGGAAAAGAACTTCTCCTTGAAGAGGTCCTTGAACTCGGCCCAGGTATAGCCCTCTCCAGCAAGAGCCGACTCGTTCCTGAACCAGGTACGGGCGATATCCAATAACTATAGCCCAACCGCCTCGACCTTCAGGTCGTCTGCAAGGCGGGAAGCTCTCATCTGCCGTTCGATGTCCTCGAGCCAGTCGTCGACATAAACGACGCCCTCATTCCCGTTGAAATCTTGAGGCCTCAACTTCTTGAAGTCCTGAATGTTGCCTGGCCTTGGATGCGCTCCCTGATGCGGAGCCCCAGGCTCCACGGCTACTAGAGCCAACTGATGAGTAACCTCTATCCCCTGATGCATCGCGTTGGTCTGTCTCTACTGTGCCTCCATCTGGGCTCGATGAGTCTCCAATATCTGCTGGAAGAAAGTGAGCATCTGCCCCATGTTTGTAGGCAGAGGAGGCAGAGGAGGAAGAACCTCTACAACTGACGGAGGAACAACTCCTGGTACTGCGGTAGGAACAACCGTAGCGACATCCGGGACAGTCCACGGAACTGGTGGAGGAGCGCTCCCGAAAGGTCGATGATCCGACTGCGACAGAAGTGACTGGATCAGGTCCACGAGATGTAGCAGACCTCTCAGTATCTATGGGCCCAGAACGCTGTGATCTCGACTTAGACATGCTGAAGACAGATCGAAAGAAAGAAATCAATATGGCACAAGATAGATTATATCAAGGAGGACAGTTAGAATGTAAGATTCAACATCAGAAAGGACAGTTAAAAGATCAGCAAGTAGAAGTTTTTCCTATTTTGTGATTGAGTAAACTTAGCCTATAACCTATATCCTATATATGTTCTATAGGCTCGTAACAATACTCTAAGTCGAGTGCCGCTATGACATCGTACTATTTGCGACTTCTAGACCTGCATGGGCCACCACTAAAAATGTGTCACGACCCGCACCCAGGGTAAGGGCACGAGTACGTAACAGCGCACAACCTACTCTGCAGAAACGGCATAGAACGCTGTAGGTCTGCTATCTAAAAATAGTATATAATAACCTGTCATCTCCAAACGGAGGATATAATATGGAATACAGATAACTCAATGACAATCTAGCAGGAAGAGTTTATGGCACGAATAAAGATAGAGATAAATCACAAAGTGCAATATCCAGCTCAACAGAGAGAGAGAGAGAGTCACAAAATATATAGTTATACAATCAGAAATAATAACATGCATAGAGTAGTAAGTTGGAGACAAAGTCCAGTCCAAAATCCTAGTCTAACTGAGCAATAACTAAAGTCTCATCAGCCGGAGCTAATCCCTGCTGGACTAGGGTCTCCAAGTCAATGCCCACTACGTCATGTGGACCATAGTAGGTACGGCAATCCTCCTCACCGCCATCTATAATATTTTGTCAACATATCCAGTCAGGATGGAACGAGCACAAATCTACTAACAATAATTCACAAGATATGACAAATGCTACGAGACTATAAATAGAGAGTATATACAAGAGAATGGACTGTACATGTAAGTAGTATGGCAAGGCAAAAGATGTAGACTGGAGATAGAACAATGGCAAGTAAAACTGATCATGGTACAAGAATCAAGAATCATCTATCTAGGTGTGTGAATACTAGCTACGATATGTGGCCGGCTTGGGTACTTGCACAATAACTTTATGGCCTGGTTAATCATACGTGGGGTGTATGATCAACACTCACAATCACAATCACAATAGTTGCACAATAGGGAATTGATCACATATCTACACTAATACTTTCCGCCCCCGACTGGTAGAGTGGATCCAAACAAGACACATTATGACACAGGATTCTACGAGAAGGTAGAAAGTCTCCTCGAGAATCGATGTCTATAACTTGCACAAGAACTACAAGGGCTTGCACAATGTACGCCAAGGTAACCAAGCAATAACATCTCATGTCGGGATCCATAAATACCAATCCGTGTGACCAATGTGTCAAGAACAAGTATATCTATACTAAGTACATAAATTATAACAGTTATCTTAAATTAAAAAAGTTATCAGAAAATGCACTCGCTTGAGATGTGATAGAAAATGTCAACTAAGTCCAATACAGTGTCTCGAGGACCTAAAGATGGAATATTGTATCAATATAAAGTTTTTGAAGTAAAAGTAAGTCAAACTAAGTTAAACTAGGTCATACTAGATCATCCTATATCTTACTAGGTCATACTAGGTCATACCGAGTCAATCTGAGTTAAACTAGGTCAAAAGTTGACCTATAGTTGACTTTTGGTCAACTAGTCAACTCTGATCAACTTCTAGTCCATTCTAGGTCAAACTAGGTCAATAGTTGACTTACAATTGACTTTTAGTCAACTTGTCAACTCTGGTCAACTCCTAGTCCATTCTAGGTTGGATGTTGACTCTACGTTGACTTTCAGTCAAAATAGTCAACATTGATTAAACTAGACCAAGAAGCCTATTTCTAACCTTTACCTACCAAGTTATCCTAGTTCTAACCATAATCTACCAAGTTAACCCCATTACCTTAGATATATGGTAATACCCTTTATCCTATTAGTATTACCTTAGCTAGTAGATAAACCACTAACTAGGCTAATTAGATCCTAATAACCCTTAGACTAATATCTACTAGCTCTCTTAGTCTTATACTAGAATCCTTACCAAAACTTACCCTTACCTAGGTAAATACCCATTACCTTACCTTGTATACTAATACCTTGCCAAGGTAAACCCAATACCTTGCCAAACCCACTTATGATACCCTTTTAGATACTAGCTATCCAGTATCTCATCTAATACATCTAACTAATCCTATACTTCTAGTATCCTACCCAAGATACCAACTTGGTATCCTAATCTAGACACTAACACACACACACCCACAAGGACACTAACATATTATCTAAGATACTAACATACCTTACCTCACTTTCTAACTCATTCACATATCTACTTATACATATACATATAACCACTAATCTAACTCTCTAATCAACAACAAGACACACACACACACATGCATCAAGGGAAGGGGAAATGGCGGCCCTGAACAACCATCTCAGGCTGATGCTGCTCACAGTTACTTGGCAGCTTGCTGCTGCTATTGTAGTAGCAAAACTGCTGCTGTATGCAGCATTAAAATGGCTGCTGTGCAGCCCCCTTTCCTTGCTGCTGCAGTGCAGCATATAGGATGCTGTGGTGGCTTCCTAGAGCAGCCCCACACTCCTCTCTTCCACCTCCAATCACACTCTATAACCCCTCTTCAACCACTCTATAAACCACCAATCAAACACTCTCAAACACAATTCAAAAACCCACTCTATCACCCTCTAACAAACACACACCAACACACACTCACTCTACCTTCCCACCACCAAACACACACTCACATGCTCTCACAACCACACTAACACAAACAATAAATAGGTAGGCATGATCTCCCATCACCCTCACACACAACAAGCCACCACACACACACACACACACACACACACACACACACACATATATATATATATATATATATATATATATATATATATATATATATATATATATATATATATATATATATATATATAATATCAAAATAGCATAAATCAGTCCACTATTCTAATATATACTAAATAACTCATATATACATATAAATATGATATGTAGGCCAAAAATACATGCCCAAACTTGTAGGGAACCAAATGAAAACTATAGGAGACATCTCTACCTTGTCTAAACTACCCTCTATCATATCTAAAACTGAAATTAAACATCAATAGGTCCATTTTGGCATTTTTCTCAAATACATGGTGTGCCTCCTTTGGAATCTCTCTATGGGGGACACAAATCTCAATGCAAATACCAAATAAGGACTCTATTGGGCCTCTAAAACATTCTAAAGGGTGATACTAACATGGGAGGTGGGTTCCAATGGGTCAAATCCACAAATAATATATGTAAAGACAAGATTTGATATAAATATACCTATTGAGAGTGGTTTTCCAATGAAAACTCCCAAGGACACGAATCTGACACAGACTCTTCTACCAAATGGACACCCCTCCTTGCACTTGGCTTCACCTTGCTTGTAGCTCCTTCTTCTTGCAAGAATGGGAGAGTTTGGTGGAAAAAAAAGAAGTTTTGAGAGATGAATCAATGGGATTTGCTCTCAAGATTGGAAAAAAACCCTAAAATAGAGATGGAGGTTGAGGGTTGGCTATGGTGAAAAGACAAGGATGCCCCTATTAAGTCTCCTTATGGTTAATTAATTGAATGGAAGAGGTTGAGGTCAAAAAGGTCCAAGTTCTAATCTCCAAATGACTAAACTTGTCATGTGGGATTAGCCTAATTGCACTACCCTATTGGGTCAAGTTTGTGGGCCATGTCTAGCTAATCCTTAGGCTTCAACTAGGGTCTAAGCTAACCGGGCCACTAACCCAAGTCAAAACTAGTCTAGTCTCAAACTCGACTAACTAATCCCCCCAAACACAATATATGATAAATAAATATTCACAAATATTATAATATTAAAAATTGACAATTTATCCTTATTTTAAAAACTGGTAGTAACACTATCGCCTGCTGCAACTATATATACAAAATCATCACGGACATCATGTGTCACCTGATGGAGAACCTGATGATGGAGTTAGTATCGCCTAATCAAGCCACATTCATAAAAGGGAGATCTATTGTAGAAAACAATCTCCTCGCACACGAGATGATACGAGATTTTACCAAACTATAAGGTAACAAAGCTTGTGTCAAAT